>CM060846.1:317298011-317800511 GCA_030762175.1 Metallyticus violacea | reverse complement strand
CAAATTTCTCGATGTTGGCTTGTTTTCTTTTTCACTTTATTTGAACCAGACTCAAATGAAAGAAACACATACTTTCTCATTTGTGGATTTATACTTAATATGCTTTATGGACAAGTTTTTTTCGCCCGAAATAATAAACAACCTGGAAAGTGTGTTAGATCACATTTCGTCATACAGGTTTAAAATAGCTAATGCATTGTATTGCATTTAGCCTTTTAATTTTTTTTTCTAAAGACCAAAGAAGTATTAAAAACTTTTTGTCTTTTATGTATATACTTAGAGACGTATCAGAATGTTCCATTGGCAAATGCATTTGTGTTGTCACAGTTAGCTCTAACCTCACAGTTGCTCAACACATATATTGCAACATTTGAGACGAGTTGGATGGTGATTATACACAGAGTTACTTCTGGCCTGTGTCAGCAGCTGAACACAAAGGTTGCGTCCTTCGCCGGCCTTCTGTATGGGCAAGTTCCTGTCTCACTTCTATTCGCATAAGTTTGATCAATAATAGCATGCTCACAATATTAGTTTTATTTCATAGTGATTTTTAGCCTGTGCCTTAAGAATTGTTCAAAGGCACAAGCTTCTATTATATTTTAATGAAAGTTACATTCACTCGCAACAGTTTTACTTCGGTAATTCTTCAAAATTCTGTAGTGATATTTTCTGCAAGTTCCTTTTCAATATGTTAGCTGTTCTTTTAGTTTTTTTTCCTACCCCTATAAATAAAAGTCAACGCGCTATGATGGAGAAACATAAAGGTCAGAACTCTCTATCAATTAACCAAAATCAAGATCTTCCTTACTGATTGTAAAGAACACTGAACAGTGTATGTTATTGTAGAATCTTGTTGAAAGTATTCATATTGTCATTAATTTCTGAACAACTGAAGAGGTGTGAATATTTGTGTGCGGTACCTCTTTGAGTTTATAGTACGATCAAAATAAGGAGAATTTGCAGTTACAACAACCATACCTAGAAGTTTTTACATCATGCAGTAGAGCTTCACGTATTAATTTGCAATTTTCTTTTCTCCAGTACCTATTATAATGTGAATTAATGTAACCGTGTAAAAGGAACCACGCTTTGTCTTAGATAATCATTAATTATGGATCGACAGTACAGCTCTGCAAAATTCAGTTAAAAATTCACTATAGTGATATTATCACACCGTTGCAATTATATATATATATATATATATATATATATATATATATATATATATATAAAACACATAAATAGCCACACAATTTTCGTTGTATTTCCAACAATTCACGTTCTTCTTTAAAGGGAAGAGACAAGTGTGTGTGTGTGTGTGTGTGTGTGTGTGTGTGTGCGTGCGCGCGCGCGTGCGTACTATAGACAGCTTTAAAAGTTTAGTACATCGGCAATGTTGAGGCGCCTGACGACACAGAGATTTCTCTGGAAGGCATTCCTGTATTCTTCCCGTTTTATGCAGCATTTCTTTCTTTAGAATAGGAATATAGTTCCCGTTTGCCTGAATCTAAGAACAAGACTTTCGTACTGTATTCCTATGTGGAACTGGTTCTCCAGGGAATTTCTCCACGGATCGCCTACGCATCTTCCTACATCAGCTTGTTATCCCATATTCAAAAATTTTCTGTTCTTTTGATAGCAATCGAATTCAATGCGCGCGGACTGTTAAGACAAGCGATTGGCATGAACTTGGTCGAGCGTGTGCTGCTGATGCAGGCCAAACTAACTAACTAACTTTTGGTACATTAACTTTCACTGCCTGCGCATACTCTTGAGACTTAACTTTTGTTTTGCAGTTGGGGTAGAAGTATGACGTTGATTGGATTAGACGTGAGGCTAATGTTTGCTTTTCATTTTGGATTCGTCATCACGGCAATCATCTACTCGAGCTATTGGCTGCCACCTTGTGCGCAAATGGCTGATAGTAAACATATAATTCCTGCTATTTAAAAACACATAGCGACATAAATATTTTTTAATAAAGCCATTTATTTCCTTGCTGTGTCTTCAAAGAGTAACTTATAACATAATTCTTTTAGCATACTTAATAGTGTATGCAGTAGTACATTTTCCAATTATATGCCTGGAGTCCTCTGGCCCCACTTCCGGATGACTAATGCTGAAAACTGCATATCTAGATTGCCCCCCGCCCAACTCTCCTAAGTGATTTAGATGGTTCATTGACATGCTGTAAGATATTTAAGAGACCATAAGTAGTGGGGAAACCTTTCGCATATTAGGGAGTTAATAACTAGGCAGTTTGAAAAGTTATATCACCATATCTACTAAAATTTTATTTCGAGTTAAACAGGGCCTTTTATATTCTTCACAATTCTCGTCCTACCCATTTGCTAGGTATAACATTCTTGATGTGTAAATTTGCTGATCAGAAGTTACCTAACACGCGTCCTAGAGGCTCAGGAGAACGTCATACAAGCAGCTTTGAATTTGTATTCAAACGCACGGCTTTGGGCCGACTTCCTGACCAATGAAGTCACAGAGAGAACTAGCAGGAAGCTAAATAAAATATCTAGGGAAGCAAACTTACTTACACACTATCTCCTAAATTTTAACCGCAGATGTTTAAAACTTGCATTAAGTACTTAATTGTTCATTTCCGACAGTTCTAAAAACCTGCCCTACTCTCAGATTGTATTTAGTGATTGTGGTGACGATGGTTGTTAAGGTGGTTGTGTCTTCAGTTGTTAATTTTGCGTTTAAAGTCCTATGTACACCGATATAAAATTGTAACATGATCAATGGATGAAGGCTTAAAATACATTTGGGTTCTGTCGGCGCCTAAGGCAATCTGACATTTTCGTTTTCAGAGATCGAGAACCCTCTCCAGATAAATCGCATCCGAACCTTAACTAGAAATGAACCTTCGACCTACTAGTTGACAAGCTGATAGGTTCCGAGCCCGGAGCTAGAAGTGATATACATAGTGGTGATCTTGTTATTGTAATTGGTGGTGATAGGGGAAAGCTTATGATTGTAACATCATCGCTAATTACAATTGCGTTCATTTATACTTCACATTAAACTGGTGAAGAGCATTGCACAGAAATCTGTCACACCCTATATCACTATACATTTTACACATATTCGGCTGTAAGCAGGAAAATAATTTTCTTTTTGTTATATAATCATTTCAGCATCCTACAAAATATAATAAATAAATAAATACAGCGTTGATCAAATATATTTATTATGCAATATGGAATTTGAATAGAGTGACCAGAAAATGAAACGAAAACAGAAGAATAAGGAAAAGGGAATGAAGGAAGAGTGGGTGTGATAAGGAATAGATATAGAACTTGATATCAGCAATAACCTTTAATTACAGAGAAATGCTAAACGTTATAAACATTAAATATCTTATTATTTCAGATTAATTTGGAATTACAGTTATTGATATTACATTGTCATCATTTACTTACGGTTTGTCAAATTTATATTTTCAAGTTTCTTATATAAATATTTGTTAAGTTTGCACCATCTGGAAAATGTTCTCAATAAAATAAACTGACCTTTGTGAATAGAACTGGAGCTGACAGGAAGAGTGATAAGACCCAAACGAATACCAGTGTCTTCTTACAGTTGCTGATGGTGCACAGAGATCGCGACTTAATGGGATATACGATCACTATAAATCTGAAAAGTAAGAAATAATTAACATACAATGTTAAACACCCAGAAAAAATTACATATTGCACACTTGATTGACCTTCTAACCTAAGCTAATGTTTTACAGGTAGTTTATCCAGCTAACTTAATGTTCTCGTGTATGTATGCAACACGTGAAAGACAATTTTAAAAATTCTGTAAACAAGGATGTGCTAGCAGCTGGAGAATATTTTTTCGTTAATGTACTGCTTCTTTTGCAGTTTGAAATGACATCGCCGACATGGTTCGGTAATATTTCACATGATTTGTATTGAAAGTAATTAGAGCTTTTTTTTAGTAGTGTTTAATGCCCGTGTTTACTACTGAGGCACCAAAGGCGGTAGAGCTTAAAATGAGGAAACATCTTTAAGATGCGTGTGGTTCAAAGACAAGCATCGTGCTTGTTGCAGTAAAATTTGTATGAAATAAAAGAAGAAAATATGACGTTTCTTACATTGCTTTTTGCTGACTCATCTGAAATACGCTTTTCATCTGAAGTAGAGTGAAAATGTAGGCTGTGATGGGTTTTTCTATCAAATGGTTTAGCTCATCTTAGGATCGACTTAGATATATAAACTTTATTTCTTAACTTAATACCATTTACTAATGACATTCAGCATAAAATATGAAAATAACCTTAAACAATTTATTGAGTTGCCCATAATTCGCGCTCATAAACAAAAGAAAAATGCAAATAAAATCCCATAAACATAAACATACATACATATAGTACAGCTAAAATAGAGACAGTCTCATTTCAGAGCAAGAGAACTGTGCCAAAAAGACTTATTATATTTGAGACACGTGAAAAAATGTATGCTTAGACACCTAGAATAGGTTCGTATGAAATAGGCGCTGAATATAATAAAATTTTATTAAATGATAAAAACAATTAACTACTTAATTAAAAATATATTCAAAGGAAGTTATTAAATCACCAGTAATGATTGCACCAATATTATTAATCAATCAGTCAATTAGTTTAATTTATTGAATAAAGAAATAAAACATTTTTATTCATAACTGTTTCTGCATAAATAACAATATTGTTTCTTTATCGTGTACGGTGTTCTATTTATTTTAAAGTTTCCTTCACATTTTGTGCGAGAACCAGCAGATCTTCCTGTGCCTGTTTATGAAATATAATGGGTGTTTTCTCTGACAATGACATAGTAGTTTATAATTCTGTGCAATACAACTCAAACCGAAAACCTAAACTCATAATGGAGCATGCAGCTTCTCCTATATTCATTGTTCAACTATGTGATCAGAATTGCATGCAACAATTGTGTTAATTACAGCAAGAAACATTTCCATCCAACTATCTTAAAGTTTTATCAGTTATGAATTCATCGGATTTGACCTAAAAATTCCAATTTCTTACACAATTTATTGCGATTAATTCCAGGTAGCGTTGCTAATGTTGCAGATTATGTCATCTACTAGTGTTATGCCTTGGAAATGTCTATTTATTCCAAGAATTTTCGCTGTTTATGTGGTTCCTGAATAGCAAATGTATATATCGTACAATTAAAGAAAATTTTGGTTTCAGGAAAGGCATATCCAAAGAAAATCCAGTTTATAAATTTAAAAATGAAATTCTATCAGAGCCAAGTAATAAAATGCATTTTGGCGGAATTTTCTGTGATCTAGCTAGAGCATTGCATTGTGCCAACTGTGAAGTTCTGAGGAAAAATAACTAAGCTTTTATGGAATGAAAAATGAAAATCTAAACTTGTTTATATTTTACATTGACCATAGAAACAAAGGATACAACTAAGTTGTTCAGAAAACAATTAGTGTAGTATTCTGCATTGGGGAATTATTGAACATGAAGTTCCACAGGGATAAATTCTTGGGCCATTTTTTTTTGTAGTTTATATTAAATGATCTCTCAATTACATTAAATAACATTAGTACTTGTGCTCTGTTTGCTGATGATACCAGTGTAATAGTTTCTAGCAATAGTTGGTAGGAAAACTGCATAATATGAATACAATTTGTAGCTAGTTCAGAGCTAACAAATGATCATTAAATTGTAGATATAACAAGCAACGAAAATAAAGTGCAACTCACCTAATCTCGCATTAAATGTAAGCACTAATAATCGCATACCAGGCAAACACGATGATACCTCGAATCCCGCCAGGACGTCCTCCCTGACTGAGGCTTCTTCCAGATTTTCCTCAGTCCTCATAAATGGCAAATGTCGGGGGGGGGGGATACTCTAAACTTAGGCTTGGAATGCTTCCTTCCTTAAAAAATCCTTTCCCAGTTTATCAGTTCACCTCATGTGTCATCAGTGTCCACCGCCGGTAGGGCCTTAATAGTTAAAACGGGCGTTAAACACGTTTAAAAAAGATGATACCGAATTTCTTCGTCTTAAAGTTGATAATTATTTAAATGGGAAAGCATGCGCGCGCGCGCGCGCGTGTGTATGTGTAATTGTTATGCCAAAACTAAATTTAGAAACCTATGCGCTTTGCTCATTGTATCATATTATTTCTGAAGTTACCCTCAAAACATATGCATATTTCTTATCGATTATGAAACATAGTTTAATATTCTTGGGAAACTCAGTTGAAAGGAAACGTTTTTATATTACAAAAGAATTATTATGAATATTTTGTAGTATGATTGGATAATGGAAAGTCCTTCCTTATAAGTATATCCTTTCTCTTATGAGCATTTACATAAAAAAAATCAAGGCAATTTCATTTAAATATGCAAATACATAAATACTAGACAAAAGACAAGTGAAACAAGTACAGTGTGTATAAACCATGTAGTTCAAACTACCGCCACGGGTGGCCGAGGTCGTTAAGTCTCGGACTCGTGAGCGGGAGGTCTGGGAGGTCTGGGTTCGAATACCGCCAGGACCGTCCTTCCTCACTGAGGTTTTTTCCAGGTTTTCCTCAGTCCTCATAAATGGCAAATGCCGGGGAGGTACCCTAAACTTAGGCCTGGAACGATTACTTCCTTAAAAATAAATCCTTTCCCAATATATCATTTCATTTCATGTATCATCAATGCCCATCGCCTGTGGTGCCTCTGTAGCAAAAACGGGCGTTAAACACTATTCATTATTATTTTAGTTCAAACTGCTTTATTTGATAAATATAGCTAGATTAACGTTGTTAAAGCTATTAGGTATAACATTTTCTCTAGCACAATATTACAAAGCTGTGTAGCTTGTGCAGTGTTACTAGAGTAGATTCGCTAGAGCGGTGTCGCAAGAGCATTTCTCCGGATCAGCTTCTCTGAAGCCGTGTATCTAGGGCACGTTGCCTAGAAATCGCTCAAAAGGTGTGTATATAGCACTGTCCTTAGGGTATTGCACATGTAGCCGTGCAGTTAGAGTGGTGTTTTGCAGCAGTGCCTCTAGAGGTGTAGTTAGAACAGTGTAGCCACAACAGTGATTTTTGGGCTGTGTAACCAGAACATTGTAGCAAAAAAGTGTCGGTTTAACTGTTTAACTGCAGTAGTGACTGGAGTCGTATGACTAGAGCAGCATACCTACAGCAAGCAGTTTTAGAGCTTTTGCTAGAGCAATGACTTAGCAGTGATTTAGCTAGAATACTGTATCTTGGGCAGCATCAGTAAAACAGAGTTAGTGAGCAGTTTCCATATTGCAGTGCAGCATTATCAACTAGTCTCAGTAGGTCAGCGTTGTTAAGAATTTCAGTTACAGCATTGTTGTTGAAACAGTGCTACCAGCTAGATCAGTGAATGTATAACATTATCACTAGATCAGCAATGAAACTAGAACTATTTTGCTTATTTGGTGTATTAAGAGTATTGTCGCTAGAATAGTAGGTAGAGCAGTGTCGCTAGAAAAGAATCACTAGAACATTGTATAGGGACGGACATTGTTGAAGGAGCCGTGTATCTAAAGTGGTCTTGGGACATTGTCTCTAGCGTTGTTTCATTAGAGAACTTATGTTGGAGTTGTATAGCAAGGGCAATATCGCAAGAGCAGTGTAACTAGAGGGTGTTTAAAGGTGGAGTTGCTAGGTTTGTATAATTAGACAGATGTTGCTAGAGAATGTCGATTGAGTTGCTTACCTACAGTATTTGTGTTGCAGAAGTGTAACCAGAGCAAAGCACCCTATTTACTGCAGGTATGTAACATTGCTGGAGCATTGGTTTGGGAATGGTGTTGCTAGAGCAGAGAGGCTAGGGCAGAGTAGCTTGAGCAGTATTAGTAGAGGTAGCGAAGATGTGCGCTAGAGCAGTTTACGTACTACAGTGTTAGTTCTTACAAAACGTAGCTAGAGCAGCGTAGCTTGAGCAGTGACACATAAATGATGTAGCTAGAGCATTTTAGGATGGGTAATGCTGTTATCTGATGTTACTAGAGCATCCACGCTAGAGCAGTGTTGCTATGGCAATAAAGTAATACAACTAAAGATGTGTCGCTAGAACTAAATTGATTTAAACGTGTCGCTAAAGATATGTAGCTAGAACAATGCATCTTAATATACTAATTTCAACAGAGCAGATTATATAGAGCACTGCATGTAGAATAGTGTCTTTCTGGAGGGATATACTTAAGAGGACAAGAAAGAGTGCTATCGCTAGAACATGTAAACAGAGCAGTATCACTAGAACAATGTATCTAAAGCAGCATCAGCAAAACAGTATTGCTGAGCGGTTTAGCTAAATCACTATCACTAGAGCATTAATCCAAGGCGGTATCGCTGACCGATGTAGTTAAATTAGTGTCGTTAGAGCGTTGCTGCTGGAATCACATAGGTAGAGCACTGAAGTCAGATAGTTTTCCTAGAGAAATATTAGTATAGCAGGTCGCAAAGCAGTTTAGCTAGAGTAGTGTTGCGATAGCCTTTGTCTCTAGGACAGTGTAGCTAGAACAGTATATTAAAGGCACTGTTTCCAGAGTATGGTGAATATCAACGGTCAGTTTTAGACTGTAGCTAGAGCTAAGACACAATATTTTCATATAGAAATATATTGATAGAAAAACGTCGTTAAAATAGTGTTAATTAAGCAACGTAAAATGAATTGTAGATGAGTAGTTTAAGAAAAAACAATAGTTATAACAATGTCACTAGAGCGATATTGCTATAGCAGTGTCCTTAGAGAGTTATCGCTATAACATTGTTGCTAGAGCTGTTTCCCTAGAGCGTAGTTGCTAGAGCAGAGTCTCTAGAATGTTTCTAGAGCGGCGTTCCTAGGCGCTGTCGCTAGAGCTATGCCCCTGAATCCGTGTCGCTAGAGCGATGTCTTTAGAGCAGTATCAATAGAGCAGTGTCATTTGACTGGTGTCGTTATAGCCGGTGTTCTTAGAGCGGTGTTGAGAGAGGCTTCGCTTGAGCGATGGGTATAAAACGGTGCCCTTAGAGCAGTGTCCTAAAATGTTGTAGCTATAGCAGTGTCGCTAGAGCAGTGCCGCTAGAACAGCATAACTAGAACAGTGTCGCTAGAACAGCATAACTAGAACAGTGTCGCTAGAACAGCATAACTAGAACAGTGTCGCTAGAACACCATAACTAGAACAGTGTCGCTAGAGCAGTGTCTCTAGAACAGCATAACTAGAACAGTGTCGCTAGAACAGTGTCGCTAGAGCAGTGTCGCTAGAACAGCATAACTAGAACAGTGTCGCTAGAACGGCATAACTAGAACAGTGTCGCTAGAACACCATAACTAGAACAGTGTCGCTATAGCGGTATGAATAGAACGGTATCGCTAGAGCGGTTTCTATAGCTTTGTCGCTAGAGTAGTGTCGTAGAGCAGAATAGCTATAGTGGTATAGACGTGTATAGAACAGTGTCTCAATAGGTGTGTAATATTCAGTTTGTCTATAACGATGTAACTTAGAGCAGTATCTCTGTGATAATGTATGTAGAGCAGTATAGTTATAGTGGATAGAGATGTATATAACAGCGTCTCAATAGCTGTGTAATTGTCAGTTTCTCTATGACGATATAACTAGAGCAGTATCTATGTGATAATGTATGTAGAGCAGTATAGTTATAGTGGTATAGAGTTGTATAGAACAGTGTCTCAATAGGTGTGTAATATTCAGTTTGCCTATAACGATGTAACTTAGAGCAGTATCTCTGTGATAATGTATGTAGAGCAGTATAGTTATAGTGGTATAGAGTTGTATAGAACAGTGTCTCAATAGGTGTGTAATTGTCAGTTTCTCTATGACGATATAACTAGAGCAGTATCTCTGTGATAATGCATGTAGAGCAGTATAGTTATAGTGGTATAGAGTTGTATAGAACAGTGTCTCAATAGGTGTGTAATTGTCAGTTTCTCTATGACGATATAACTAGAGCAGTATCTATCTCTGTGATAATGTATGTAGAGCAGTATAGTTATAGTGGTATAGAGTTGTATAGAACAGTGTCTCAATAGGTGTGTAATATTCAGTTTGTCTATAACGATATAACTTAGAGCAGTATCTCTGTGATAATGTATTAGAGCAGTATAGTTATAGTGGTATAGAGTTGTATAGAACAGCGTCTCAATAGGTGTGTAATATTCAGTTTGCCTATAACGATGTAACTTAGAGCAGTATCTCTGTGGTAATATATGTAGAGCAGAATAGTTATAGTGGTATAGAGTTGTATAGAACAGTGTCTCAATAGGTGTGTAATATTCAGTTTGTCTAAAACGATGTAACTTAGAGCAGTATCTCTGTGATAATGTATGTAGAGTAGTATAGCTATAGTGATATAGAGTTGTATAGAACAGCGTCTCAATAGGTGTGTAATATTCAGTTTGTCTAAAACGATGTAACTTAGAGCAGTATCTCTGTGATAATTTATGTAGAGCAGTATAGTTATAGTGGTATGGAGTTGTATAGAACAGTGTCTCAATAGGTGTGTAATATTCAGTTTGCCTATAACGATGTAACTTAGAGCAGTATCTCTGTGATAATTTATGTAGAGCAGTATAGTTATAGTGGTATGGAGTTGTATAGAACAGTGTCTCAATAGGTGTGTAATATTCAGTTTGCCTATAACGATGTAACTTAGAGCAGTATCTCTGTGATAATGTATGTAGAGCAGTATAGTTATAGTGGTATAGAGTTGTATAGAACAGTGTCTCAATAGCTGTGTAATTGTCAGTTTCTCTATGACGATATAACTAGAGCACTATCTCTGTGATAATGTAGATACAGTAGTATAGCTATAGTGATATAGAGTTGTATAGAACAACGTCTCAATAGGTGTGTAATTGTCAGTTTCTCTATAACGATGTAACTTAGAGCAGTATCTCTGTGATAATGTATGTAGAGCAGTATAGTTATAGTGGTATAAAGTTGTATAGAACAGTGTCTCAATAGCTGTGTAATTGTCAGTTTCTCTATGACAATATAACTAGAGCAGTATCTTTGTGATAATGTATGTAGAGCAGAATAGTTATAGTGGATAGAGCTGTATATAACAGCATCTCAATAGCTGTGTAATTGTCAGTTTCTCTATGACGATATAACTAGAGCAGTATCTCTGTGATAATGTAGATACAGTAGTATAGCTATAGTGATATAGAGTTGTATAGAACAGTGTCTCAATAGGTGTGTAATATTCAGTTTGTCTATAACGATATAACTAGAGCAGTACCTCTGTGATAATGTATGTAGAGCAGTATAGTTATAGTGGTATAGAGTTGTATAGAACAGTGTCTCAATAGGTGTGTAATATTCAGTTTGCCTATAACGATGTAACTTAGAGCAGTATCTCTGTGATAATTTATGTAGAGCAGTATAGTTATAGTGGTATAGAGTTGTATAGAAGAGTGTCTCAATAGGTGTGTAATATTCAGTTTGCCTATAACGATGTAACTTAGACCAGTATCTCTGTGATAATGTATGTAGAGCAGTATAGTTATAGTGGTATAGAGTTGTATAGAACAGTGTCTCAATAGCTGTGTAATTGTCAGTTTCTCTATGACGATATAACTAGAGCAGTATCTCTGTGATAATGTATGTAGAGCAGAATAGTTATAGTGGATAGAGCTGTATATAACAGCATCTCAATACCTGTGTAATTGTCAGTTTCTCTATGACGATATAACTAGAGCAGTATCTCTTTGATAATGTAGATACAGTAGTATAGCTATAGTGATATAGAGTTGTATAGAACAACGTCTCAATAGGTGTGTAATATTCAGTTTGTCTATAACGATATAACTAGAGCAGTATCTCTGTGATAATGTATGTAGAGCAGTATAGTTATAGTGGTATAGAGTTGTATAGAACAGCGTCTCAATAGGTGTGTAATATTCAGTTTGTCTATAACGATATAACTAGAGCAGTATCTCTGTGATAATGTATGTAGAGCAGTATAGTTATAGTGGTATAGACGTGTATAGAACAGTGTCTCAATAGGTGTGTAATATTCAGTTTGCATATAATGATGTAACTTAGAGCAGTATCTCTGTGATAATGTATGTAGAGCAGTATAGTTATAGTGGTATAGAGTTGTATAGAACAGCGTCTCAATAGTTGTGTAATATTCAATTTGCCTATAACGATGTAACTTAGAGCAGTATCTCTGTGATAATGTATGTAGAGCAGTATAGTTATAGTGGTATAGAGTTGTATAGAACAGTGTCTCAATAGGTGTGTAATATTCAGTTTGTCTATAACGATGTAACTTAGAGCAGTATCTCTGTGATAATGTATGTAGAGTAGTATAGCTATAGTGATATAGAGTTGTATAGAACAGCGTCTCAATAGGTGTGTAATATTCAGTTTGTCTAAAACGATGTAACTTAGAGCAGTATCTCTGTGATAATGTATGTAGAGCAGTATAGTTATAGTGGTATAGAGTTGTATAGAACAGTGTCTCAATAGCTGTGTAATTGTCAGTTTCTCTATAACGATATAACTAGAGCAGTATCTCTGTGATAATGTAGATACAGTAGTATAGCTATAGTGGTATAGAGTGGTATAGAACAGTGTCTCAATAGGTGTGTAATATTCAGTTTGCCTATAACGATGTAACTTAGAGCAGTATCTCTGTGATAATGTAGATACAGTAGTATAGCTATAGTGGTATAGAGTTGTATAGAACAGTGTCTCAATAGCTGTGTAATTGTCAGTTTCTCTATAACGATATAACTAGAGCAGTATCTCTGTGATAATGTAGATACATTAGTATAGCTATAGTGGTATAGAGTTGTATAGAACAGTGTCTCAATAGGTGTGTAATATTCAGTTTGCCTATAACGATGTAACTTAGAGCAGTATCTCTGTGATAATGTAGATACAGTAGTATAGCTATAGTGATATAGAGTTGTATAGAACAACGTCTCAATAGGTGTGTAATATTCAGTTTGCCTATAACGATGTAACTTAGAGCAGTATCTCTGTGATAATGTATGTAGAGCAGTATAGTTATAGTGGTATAGAGTTGTATAGAACAGCGTCTCAATAGGTGTGTAATATTTAGTTTGCCTATAACGATGTAACTTAGAGCAGTATCTCTGTGATAATGTATGTAGAGCAGTATAGTTATAGTGGTATAGAGTTGTATAGAACAGCGTCTCAATAGGTGTGTAATATTTAGTTTGCCTATAACGATGTAACTTAGAGCAGTATCTCTGTGATAATGTATGTAGAGCAGTATAGTTATAGTGGTATAGAGTTGTATAGAACAGCGTCTCAATAGGTGTGTAATATTCAGTTTGCCTATAACGATGTAACTTAGAACAGTATCTCTGTGATAATGTATGTAGAGCAGTATAGTTATAGTGGTATAGAGTTGTATAGAACAGCGTCTCAATAGGTGTGTAATATTCAGTTTGTCTATAACGATGCAACTTAGAGCAGTATCTCTGTGATAATGTATGTAGAGCAGTATAGCTATAGTGGTATAGAGTTGTATAGAACAGTGTCTCAATAGCTGTGTAATTGTCAGTTTCTCTATGACGATATAACTAGAGCAGTATCTCTGTGATAATGTATGTAGAGGAGTATAGCTATAGTGGTATAGAGTTGTATAGAACGGTGTCTCAATAGGTGTGTAATATTCAGTTTGTCTATAACGATATAACTAGAGCAGTATCTCTGTGGTAATATATGTAGAGCAGTATAGTTATAGTGGATAGAGATGTATATAACAGCATCTCAATAGCTGTGTAATATTCAGTTTGCCTATAACGATATAACTAGAGCAGTATCTCTGTGGTAATATATGTAGAGCAGTATAGTTATAGTGGATAGAGATGTATATAACAGCATCTCAATAGCTGTGTAATATTCAGTTTGCCTATAACGATATAACTAGAGCAGTATCTCTGTGGTAATATATGTAGAGCAGTATAGTTATAGTGGATAGAGATGTATATAACAGCATCTCAATAGCTGTGTAATTGTCAGTTTCTCTATGACGATATAACTAGAGCAGTATCTATGTAGGTAGCTGTGGTATAGGAAGTAATTATTTTTCAGATGTGTAGTTAGAGCAATGTTGTTACTATTGTAATATTTAACTTGTGTTCTAATGTAGCTTTTTATTAACGATTTTGGCCAACAATAAGACTTCCAAGGCTCTGATACACAAAAATAATTATTTAAGTTATAAGGGTGGTAAATACCAGTCTAAGACAAGTTTGCATTGGCAATAGAGTACACACGAGTAAACAATTTTTCTACGTTCACATTCTACAAAATAAAACAGATTTTTTAAACGTTGTTTTTATTTTACATCACTTAATATCAGTTAATATGTCAATATTATTATTACTATTATTATTATTATTATTATTATTTTTTTTTTTTTTTTTTTGCTATGCGACTAGTAAATAAATCACTTGAAATCGTTTACATATAAAAATGTGAAATAAATTGTTTGTAGATATATCATCTTTTTTACTTACTTTATTATGGAGATGAGTTAATTTACTTCAAGTCGTCAATAGCAACGAACACTATTACGAAGAAAGCCACTCACTTCTCTAAAATCAACACCTTAATAGTACACTTACTATAGTGGGAATGCAAAAAATATGTTAATAGTAGGGCGGGGTTTTTAATGCTATTATGTGGTTGTGTTCTAGGTATACGAAATATTAACTTTCAATGCTAATGTTGAGTGTTGCAAAGCTGCAGTATAAACCACGCACACAAACAACAGTTGATAAGGATATTTTGCGTTTCGAAGAAGTAAACTACATAATTATGTCGCAATACCGAATTACATATGTCACATTCCTTAAGGTTATCTTTTAGAATAGTTTTTAACCCTTGCTTTTATTACTTCATTACAGGTGGTGGACACTGGATAAGCTGAAATGACAATAAATGGTGTTTAAGGTCCTTTTATTTGCTACAGAGACACTACAGGCGGTGGACACTGATGATACATGAGATGAAATTATATATTGGGAAAGGATTTATTTTCCTTCCGTAAAATAAATCCTCTAGGCCTAAGTTTAGGGTACCTCCCCGGCATTTGCCATTTATGAGGACTGAGGAAACTTTGGAAAAAAAACCTCAGTTAGAGTGGATGGTCCTGGCTGGATTCGAACCGCAGACCTCCCGCTCACGAGTACGCGCCTTAACGACCTCGGCTTCTTGTGGCGGTCTAGAATGACAATATTAATGCAATTTGTGGATGGAAGCGTTTAGGGCATCTTCTTGGAATATACCATTGGTGAAAACCGAGGAAACCCTGGAAAATACCTCAATCAAGGGGAACTGTCCTGGCGGGAATGGAACCCAAGACATCTCGCCTCTAATTCGTACCTGAGCGGCCTGTTTTTTTTCCCCCTAAATAAGATTTAACGCCGGTTTTTTATTGAAAAGGTTTCACAGTCGGTGGACACTATGGCACATATGATGAATTAAAAGTTGAGAAAGTGCTTTTTTTTAATTATAGGAAGGAAGCGTTCCAAACCTAAATTTACGGTACCTCTCCGGCATTTGCCATTTATGAGAACTGAGATAAATTTGGAAAAAATGTTCGGGAGGATGTTCCAAGGGAATTGAACCCCAGACTACCCGCTAAAAACCTCGGCCACCCTTGTAGGTCTTGAGCAGCTTCAGCCATCGTGTCGGTAAGGATTCCCTGCCACAATAATATTTGTAAAGGCTGTTCGTTCCAGAATATGCGCACCTGTTCCGCACCATCGTATTTTAAGGACAAAATTTAAACAATTCGCTTTGTGCGATGGTTCTTGTTTACAAATAAAATTAGCCAATAAGCAACTAATATCTAGCGTACATTTTGCTTCTTCGCTATGGAAAGAGGTCCCTCTCTTGTCTATCTGGACCGCATAACTACTAGCTTTGCAGGAGTAGGTTTGTGAGCTTTTACTGGGCAAAACTGCCTCATGGTATAGGGAATGGGCCAGTGTCAACACTGACTTCTTGGAAAAAGTTCCTTCCGTAATTTGTCATTAATTGCCATAAAGTGTGCCTCAGTGGCGGTCTAACCCTAAGGTTTTGCACGGTCTTTTTTCTTGCAAAGTGAGTATTACTTTTTTTTCCTTTTTGTATGCTTTAATGTTTCAGATTTCTGCAGAAATACAAAAGATATTGTTTGTTCAATGGGGTAGCCAGGCGTAAGTTGTAAATATGAACTCGGATCGGTTGATGCGTGTCAACCTGAATGGAAAACAGGTGCGTAGTAAAAAATTCCTTTTTGTTATATTTCCGTTTAACTTTACATGACCATTGCTGGTATGTGTTACTCCATTTATTCATTTGCAACATACATCTCATTCCTGTATTTATGACGTAAATAAAACTAATTTTCTCACTGGGTAGGTTTTTTAATTAGGTACATAGAAACCACTAATCGCAAGTCGATGTTTTGAACGACTCTAGTCCGAACAGGTATTACCTCCATCTAATGACCAGGGCATATTATGGTAATACTTCAATATTTAGTAAGTTTTGCTTCTCATTATGTCTTTTCAAACTGGAGTGGGAAGAAAGGGTGAGACACTGTAGTCATCTGCGAGGGAAATAGTATATAACTATTACCCGAAAAACTTAACTCACTGAAAAATGGGAGACAAAGAATATCAGTATCAAATGAAATAGAACATCTGCTGAAACTGGCACATCCCATTGTGTTGTTTATAGAATAACTATTCAGAAGAAGAATTCGGATGTTTTAGAAACAAAACTACGAACTCCAGAATAGAAAAGGTAACACGAAACGTACATTCTTAGTTTGCAGGCTATCCATAAAATTTTGGTGAAAGAAAATTTAATGGAAGATATTGTATGGGCTTTGAGACAAACATTAAAACAACTGAACTTTAGTTATGGAGCAAACAATCTCGGAAGAAAATGTTTCTTGGAAAAACCTAACGTAAAGCAGAAACATTTCATGTCTTAAAAACAATGAAAACATTAGGAGTTAGTTGATGACCTATCGTTTATCTAGACAAAACATGGTTTAATGTTAATCAAACAAAAGGAAAGTGTGAATGCGTTCAAAATCTGATGTTGATATAGCCTTGTCTTTGAAAGTTTAATTAGGGAAAGGACAATAATTTGTAATAATGCATGCTGAATCTTCAGCTGAATTTACTCCGAATAGTCTTCTTTTTTCAGTCAAAGTCAACAAAGACTGATATGAAGAAATGGATTCTTTCGTTTTTAAAAGCTGGTGCAAATTTAACCTTTTTTCAAACATTCTCCAAAATCAGTAATTGTCATAAACAGTGCATAATATCATTCCAGTGTATTTATTAAAGCTCCGACAACATTATCGGATAAGCTACAGATGCAAACGTGGTTAAGGAGGCATGATATCGAGTTTGACTCTAAATCAATTAAGACAGTGCTATATGAAATGATCAAACTCAAAAAGGATACGCTTAAATTGCGAAATAGATACAATTACCGAATTGCACTGACAGACTGTATCGGGCAGTCAGTGTTAAATATTTTGTTTAAGAGTGCGTTATGGGCTATAAGTTCAAAAGTCTGGGGGAAAAGCTTCTGAACATTGTTGTTATTGATTTTATTTATTTATGGACGGTCTTTAACACCTCAGGTCATCAGCGTTCCATTCAATTCAGGGCGGTTTTTTATTAGAGTTTAACGTGGGTTTTTACTACTGAGACACCACAGGCGGTGGACACTGAGGATAAATGTAATGAAATGATAAATTGGGAAAGAATTTTTTTAAGGAAGCATACGTTTCAGGCCTAAGTTCAGGGTACCTCCCCGGAATTTGCCATTTATGAGGATCGAGGAAATCCTAGAAAAAGCCTCAATCAGGGAGGATGGTCCTGGTGGGAATCGAACCCCAGACCTCCCCCCGCTCACGAGTTCGCACCGTAACGACATCGACCACCCTTGTCGGTAGGTTCTTAAGGTGTGACATAACAGAAAAACTATAATGGGTCACTCTACTATACACAGGACAATTAAAGCTCAAGATTTTCGTTGTTTTTCATAAATCAGAGGGCAGCCTTTAACAGAAGAGAAATATTTACAATGCATAACTTTCTGTGATTGGCTCTGCGAACAAGAAGACAGTTTCGTGCAAAGCACATTTTACTAGATATAGCATTTTTAGCATTAAAATCAACCATTATGAGCAAATGTAAATGTACATTTGAGCCACTGCAGTGGTTTTCAGCAACAGTGAAATCTAAATGTGTGGTTAAGAATTTTCCATTATCGTATTGTAGGACCATGTGTGCTGGAAAATAAAATGAACGGAATCAATGCATATGCAGTTTGTTTTGGAAGTACTCCAAGGAATGGTAGTGGCATTAGATATTGTAACAGAACGTGGTACCAGCAAAACGGTGCTCCTGCCTATTATGCTGCTGAAACAACGACAACTTTAAGCAATACTTTCAAGGACAGGAAATAGCCTGCAAGATAGGGGAATTTAAATCCTTTCGTTCTTTACCTTTGGGGTTATGTGTAAAATGAAGTCTATCTCGAGAACCACTACCTAATTTTGAAGAATTTGCCGCAAGAATGCAAACATCTATCGTCGATAGCACACAGCGGGGTGGCTACACTTGGGACTCGCATTCGGGAAATCCCGGGTTCTTTTCCCTTGGGTCGCCCATTCTGATCCCCCCCCCCCTGGTCGCTTAGACAAATGTTGGGATGGATCTTTCCTCCACGAATTTCCCGTTCACCCATTTCATCTCGTTTCATTCCGTTGGTTCTATTACAGGGACGAAAGTGCCACGTTTGTGGTTTGAGCTTGGAAAACGTTTCTGCCTGTGATATTGAAGCGGCTCCTCTGAGGGTCCACCACGGCATCGGGGCGTACTATCTGAAAACATTAGGAACCTCGTCATTGACCGTGTCTTACCATCTGCATTCCGGCCATCCGATTTCACTCTCATCTTATCCTGCAGGCACAAATGGCCAGCCATTGAGCAAAGTTGAAGCGGCCGAAATACCTCCTTCGTCCCTAAAAGTCCAAATCCAACTTCGATAGCACTCTATAATGCTGAATTCAAAGTAAGACGATTTTTTCGGGGGTCGCTAGGTTTCCGGCGAATGTTGTGTACATCATACACACATACTAGTACGCATCAAAGTTTATCTACCAACCACTAGACTCAGGAGGCGGTTCACTAATACCAACTGAGAAAAACAAAATAAAGATATTACAATGTTATTTCTATGTGCTGCCCTTTTTATTATTATAGGAGTAAATTTTATAATCGAAAATAATTTATTACAGTAATAACATGAACATCATTATTTATACTTTAACAACTGCAGATTTTACACTGTTTAGCTGAATGCACATTAATTGAATTAACTGTTGTTAGAAAGATCATTATCAAAGCTGAATGAAGGAGTTCCATTATCTTTAAACACAATGGACCGCCACGGGTGGCCGAGATCGTTAAGGCGCGGACTCGTGAGCGGGAGGTCTGGGGGTTCGAATCCCAATAGGACCGTCCTCTCCGACTGGGGATTTTTCCAGGTTTTCCTCAGTCCTCATAACTGGAAAATGCCGGGTAGGTACCCTATACTTAAGCCTGGAACGTTTCCTTCCTTTAAAAATATCCTTTCCCAATATATCATTTCATCTCATGCATCATCAGTGTCCACCGCCTGTAGTAAAAACGGGCGTTAAACACTGCCCCCCCCCCAAAAAAATGCAATGGACATATGTGAATTAGTAGATGAAGACGTGGAAGCAGAATTTCGTAATTTGCTTTGTGTTGCCGAATAATGCTCCTCATTAATCTGCGAGCACGGTTTAAGAGCAGATGCATTGGTAGACCCCTTCAATTTGATAAGTTCTTGTTTCTGGATTTCAGCGGTGATGCGAGAGTCATCCGCTATAGTACTTAGTTATTTTTCTCCATTTACCACATTTGCTATGATTTCGTTGCTGCGATTAATAAATTTTTGCTCACGGATGTGTGGGAAAATAAGATTAGGGACACTGAGAGAACAAATACACGTCCAGGCGGTAAAGTGAATTACAATAAAATGTCACGATAAATTTACATGGTTATTCGGTTGTGATGATTGAAATTCAAAATTTGGTCACATTTCAATGGTAGAAAGTATGGTTACCTATTTCACACAAGTAAAGTAATAACAGTACGTACATTTCTGCAAAATAAATTAAGTACTGCATTTGGATACATAAGCCTTAGTATCGAGTTTAACATTTTATTCCTTGTTCATTGTGGTGAAGTTTGGAACTGTACCAGACATTTAAGGAAGTTTGCTCAGAGGAAATTCAAATAAAGTGTTGAGATTCTTTGGTGGTTAACATTTTTAGAGCTTCACATCTCGCAACGAGACATGTGAAGCAGATAGATGGCTTATATACACATTTGGCATTTCTCATTTACAGCAGTTTTTACAATCAACTTAGCGGATATCCGATGTTCTTGTTTTTTCTGACCACCAAACAGCACTTAAAACATGGAAGAAAGGTCATTCTTACCAGCATGTTTTACTTTTTCTTTTCCATATAATCGATTGCTGTAGGAATGTTTATTTTTATTCTCAAGTATATAATTTTACATCGAAGCACTTTTAAAACTGAATGTATGCTGCCTGTTGTTTGGGATTACATTTCCTATAAATAGGTTAAATATGACTTCTAAAAGAGGGACGCACGCAGAGAAACGAAATATGAATTAAAGTTGATAAATTAGGTGAATAATGAATCAGTTTCTAACTGTGACTGTGTAGAACAGTGAGTAGTTGTTATAAAAGTTATTACCAAGTGTGAGGGTTCAGGGGGTAATGGTATGGATCGCAATCGAGAAGTCCCAGATTCAAATCCCTTGGAATCGGCCATCCTCACCTTGGGATTTTTCATGGTTTGCTCAGGCCAAAGTTAGGATGGGTATTTCCTTTCCCATTTTATCTCACTTCATTCTGTTGATTGTGTTACGTGGTGGAGAGGCGAGCTGGTGTTGTTTTAGACATGGCGGTGGACTTTGGAAAACTTGCACTTTGGAAAACATTTTCCCCATGATCTGGTAAGAAAGCAGCCGTTGTGAGGGTCTCGAATTCCTTGTTCGCCCGCGTCGGGGCCTCTATCCGGAAACAGTATTAGGGATAACGTCAATGCCGGTGTCTCAGAGCTCCTAGATCGTAGTCATCCGAATTCTCACGTCTCACCCCTTCCTCTCGGAGGTGTCCTAATTGTGAATGTAGGCACAAACGGTTAGCTCTTGAGCAAGGTTAAAGTGCCGACATTTCCTTCTCAGTCCCTACCAGAACAAATACAGTGCAGTTAATGTATTAATAGTTGTAACTGCAGTAAGGCAGAAATTTTGATGCTAAGCAATGAATTAACTGGGGCTGGCACAAAAAAAAAAAAAAAAAAAAAAAAAAACTTTTGACCACGTTAACCAAATTGAAAAGCCATCACGTTTTCCAGTGTATAATTTTATTTGAATTGGATTGATAGGGACAGAGAAGGAGTTTTCGGCGCTTTAGTCGGGTTCCAGAGCTTGCTGTTAATGGGTGTATTGTCGGTAGGAAGGGATATGGTGAGGGAGACTGGGCGGCCAAAATCCAGGGCTCCTAACATTTTTCTAGCTAGAGTGTCCATATGCGGGTGAAGTCCGTTCTAAAGATTTCGAGTCTCTCAGAACAGACCCCGGTCAGAAAACTTTCCAAAGCGCAAGTCACCGCACACCGCATCAACCTATTTCGATCCTGCAACGGAATTAACGGAATGTAATGAGGAAAATCGGAAGACGTAGTGTGTCAAAGGACACCACGAAAAAACCCGTAATCAGAATGGCCGGTCTGAAAGGATTTGAACACGAAACCTCTTGAATGCGGATTCTCAGCATTACCGCCTGAGCGTAATTATACTGGTAATGTATATGGTTGGTAATTCAAAATGACTGTATTTGACGTCATGCACTATGGAAGTTTTCGGGTTAGGAGACAAGGAAATAAGTTCCTCTATGTGTGTCAACATTCTCACTCTAATCATAGAACTAGCGCATCATCTTACGTAAATAGGGAATGGAATCCAGGACATAATAATGTGCATTCTGTTTCAAAATTATAATAATATAAAACAGCGTTTTAAGAATAAAATCCATTTCGCTTAGATGTCATATGAGCTGTGTATGGCAAAAAAGCCTTCATTCATAAGTGACTGCAACAGTGACCTTTATGATATGAAATAGTGGCTTCTTCCCGATTTTTGACCTCATACGAAAATGTTTAGCTATTACATTACAGTGTAGGGAAAGTTGAATAATTACTGTGCCGAAAATAAAGCATTCTAGTATTTAAATAAAATGCATCTGCAGTTTTTTTTAATAATGTTTAACGCCGGCTTTTACTACTGAGGCACCATAGGCAGCGGACACTGGTGATACATGAGATGAAACGATAAATTGGGAAAGGATATTTTAGGGAAGGAAACGTTCCAAGGCCTAAGTTTTAGGGTAACTTCCCTGCATCTTCCATTTTATGAGGAAAACCTGGAAAAACCCCAGTCAGGGAGGACGGTCCTGGTGGGATTCGAACTCCAGACCTCCCGCTTACGAGTCCGCGCCTTAAGGACCTCGGCAACCCGTGGCGTTCATTTGTAGTCGAATTGGGCTAGGAGAATTTTCATATTCTTCAGATAGGGAAAACGTATGTCACAAATGTGTTAAAACAAAAATCTGGGAAAATGCAGTTTCATCTCCCTGCATTCTCATACTTTCATCACCTCTGTATCAAGTAACTTCATCTCTAGCTACGTTGTCAGTTTTCCTCATGTATTTTTGAATTTAATGTACATATTGGCTCAGAATGCTACCTCCCTCCTTCTCTTGTGCTTTCTTCTCTTGTGCTTTCTTCTGTAATTTCCATGAAATCTCTTTCATCGTCTTGCCTTTGCTGTCATTTAGTTAGGGATTGTCACAAAGAAAGGGAATAAGGTTTGAATTACAGACATACCTGGCAGCGAGGATGCCGACCTAATTGTTGCAGAGGCTGCGGGAACAGCTCCTCTCAGACCTGAGTTCTTTTATTGGATATTCGATTTTTAGATGCCCTCTGCGGTTTGCAGATGGAGATATACAGTGAGTGCTAATCTTGAATATCTTGTGTTTCTTTGCTATACGTACATTAAGCGGAAGATTA
Source organism: Metallyticus violacea (assembly GCA_030762175.1). Classification (NCBI taxonomy): domain Eukaryota; kingdom Metazoa; phylum Arthropoda; class Insecta; order Mantodea; family Metallyticidae; genus Metallyticus; species Metallyticus violacea. The sequence continues at coordinate 317,777,296 of CM060846.1, read as the reverse complement.
CCACACTAAAGACCGCTATTAATGCTCATAAGCAAAGCCCGTAATTGTTGGTTATCTTGGTTTTTCATACGCTTAAAAATCAAACAAACACTTGTTAGATCCTTTAAACCTTTGTTTTAAGTTTTTATATGTTTGAAACATATCCTTTACTTTTTATGATATGTCTTTGCAATAATAATTACATTATTTAATTCTTGATTTTTCTATTTTATAATGGTTTGATGTTCAAGGTGCGGTTACCGCCACGGGTGGCCGAGGTCGTTAAGGCACGGACTCGTGAGCGGGAGGTCTGCGGTTCGAATCCCGCCAGGACCGTCCTCCCTGACTGGGGTTTTTTCCAGGTTTTCCTCAGTCTTCATAACTGGCAAATGCCGGGGAGGTACCTAAACTTAGGCCTGGAACGCTTCCTTCCTTAAAAAAAAAAAATCCTTTCCGAATTTATCATTTCATTTCATGTATCATCAGTGTCCACCGCCTGTGGTGCCTCAGTAGTGAAAACGGGCGTTAAACACTACTCAAAAAAAAAAAAAAAAAAAGGTGCGGTCTATTTGGGTTCCAGGCGGAAGGCTTTGTTTAGTACGTTAAATTAAATGAGACGAATAACATTTGCAGTCATAAAATGAAAAGACGACACATAAAATATTAACAAAATATGTTTCTGGCAAATGAAGGAGGGCGTTTAGTACAGTGAGATTATTTAAGCTAAGGGCTGGCAGAGCGATGCTGCAAACTGGGAGAGGCCAGTCAAAGCCGAATAATGCATGTGCTGGCAGCAGCTTGTAGCTAGGCAAGGGTGGATTTTTCAGCGAGAGGTTTTGCGTCCGCTGGGCCGCTACATAAATTTATTCTGGTTTTGGCTTTATGGACCATATACGTGAAATTGGATTATTGCAGAGGTAAAATGAATGGTTGGCGTTTAACGCCCGTTTTTGCTGCAGAGGCACTACAGGCGATGGACACTGATAATATATGAAATGAAATATTGGGAAAGGATTTATTTTTAAGGAAGAAATCGTTCCAGGCCTAAGTTTAGGGTACCTCCCGACATTTGCCATTTATGAGGACTGAGGAAAACCTGGAAAAAAAAACCTCAGTCATGGAGGATGATCCTGGTGGGATTCGAATCCCAGACCTCCCGCTCACAAGTCCGCGCTTTAACCACCTCGGCCACCCGTGTCGGTGCAGAGGTAAAGAAAATGTTTCTCCAACTTGTGAAACAGAATCTCTCAATGACTAGAAATGTGTTCCCAGTCGCCGTGTTCTCGCGGAAGAAAAGCGAGATAGATAGGAATTTCCTATGCATATATTGACAATTTATTGCTGCTAAGAGTCTTCATTTTCAACATATTATAACACAAATCAGTACTTATTACTATCATTTTATGCGTTCAATATAAATATAAATACAAAATAAAAATACTAACTTGGCGCGTGGCAACTCTAATCTCCACTTTTACGGCTGTCGCGATTGCAGTACGCAGTAAGTCATCGCCCTTACGCGGCCCGTAAATCAAATAACCTCGCTAAACTGTTATGGAATGACTTTCATGAAACGAAACTAAACTTAAAGTACATTTTACTCTGTTTTAGAATACACTTTTTCAAAATTTTGGGGACAACTTTGAGAATAAGGTTAGAATCTTGCAGCAATATTTTTAATAGATGCAATGGATATGTTTTTCATATTTTTAATTTTTAAATGAAAATATTTTAAAAAATGCGTTAAATTCATATTTAAAAATGAACCAGGCATATTTTATAACAATTAGCAATGCAGTTTTAGAACAGATTTGAAAATAAATAGAACATCGGATAGCCATACGGAAGATGACTAAACATTTTATATACTGCTAATGCGAAACTTGCAATTAATGCTTAGAACAAAAATGTTGTATTAGGCCTAATAAATGACAATGCATCAAGAATTACCAGCGTATTTTCTTGCTTTGGATTTTAATGTCGCCATAGCTGAGAAAGCTTGCTGTTGCGAATAGAAAGTTGAGAGGAATAAAATTAGATTTGTTACTTTCTTTATGAGGTTAGGGCACTCATCCGCCAATGCAAGCAAAAAATCAAAACCAATGCCGCACTCTTGGCAAATGTGATTTGGAGTTTGGAATCAACTTATAGATCTATGCATTCTCGCAGTTGTGAAATATATTTCACCTGTACTGTCTACCTATTCAAACGGCAAAAGAGTCCAACCAAGATTCTTTCAGCTCTTGATTTTTATCTTCTGTCACATGGCAAAAAGATTCAATGTTTTACAAACCTCTACTGAACTGCAGACCTCCAAATAAACTATTTTTCTCTTAACATTTTTAATTTTGTTGGTTCGACGGTGCTCCATAACCTGATTTGGGGGTCATTTATTCTTTCGTAGAGATGATCTCGATCATTGTCACCCTCTATCGGGACAAATAAATTATTTAATGTAATAATTACTGTACAATTATTGAGTGCTAATAGTCTCCAATTGCGTCTACAAATTCTTGAAATACTCCTGGCCTACTTCACAGCGCCTTTAAAGGCAGCAGCACATCGACTAAATATTTTCACTCAGGTAGATATAGATAACATCGCATATTGTATCAGCCCCTATCATTTCCTCTATAATTGATTTTTAATATGTACCTTTGCTATTCCAAATTTGTAGTAGCTTCTGTTTATAGCGACATACTCCGGTGTCTTCTGAACTATAGAGTGCTATTATATTAATTAGTATTCCTGTGAGTATGTCTCTAGAAACTGAAACAAGTAATGCCGGTGATTTTACAACAGATAAACAGGAAGTCACTTGGGACAGAACAGAGGAACTTACAACATGAAGACCTAATGCACGATATCTCTGCACAGCCTATGTCACATACTACAGAGCTTCCAGAATATGTCCTTACTGCTCGCATGGAGTTTTGCTTCTCAGCAGTTGGACATGCTACAGCCGGCCGCGCCTGTACTCTGACTTTGCTTCTTAAAGCTATGTATAACATTTTCCCTTATAGTAATTGCTGGAATGTATCCCCCCTCAGCTGTAAAGGGTAAAAACATTTCGATTGATACGATCTTGTTCGACCACTCTAAAGTTCCTGAGTTCATTTCGTATATTTTCGTTCTAGTGTGTGAGAATTTGTTTTGTACGCTTTGTGCTTTAGGCTACTCCAAAAATAAAAATCAGACTGTTAAAAAATCTGGGGAGAGAGTGACCACACTCTGTTACTAGTCACTCTATCTTCAAACACCTCCTTTTACCCATACATCTGCTTTATGAACAGTGGCGGAATCTTGTTGAAATCGCGCACATATTTTTTGTAACAGTTCCTCCGATCCACCCACACTAAATAAAATTTTGATGTATAATTATGTAGGCCTAATCACCATATTTTGGTATTGTTATTGTAATATGAATATTATGTATATATTTGTGTCATAAGCTTTAACTTCAGTGAAAGAATTGTACAAAAGAGAAAGTTTCTGGAGTCCCCCCTTTTGCGGTGGCTTGAATAGGCAAGAGGACCATAAACCCGACACAAAGGAAAAGGGACAAGTTTGAATTTTTTTTAAGGACCGCCATTGCAACGTTAATAAACTGAAGAACTTTTAAATCATTTGGGGATTTGACCCCGATAGGCCGTTTTACTGGTAGCCTTTAAACTAGTCAACGTCAACAAAATTATTTAAACTTTCAAAAATAGCAAATGACACGCGTGACACGTGAGCTTAAACCAGTCAATGGAAAATGTATGTTTAAAATTTTAAAGATAGGCGCGAACATTGCGCGTACCTTTGTGTCCCCGTGGCATTGTTAAATCCAACGATTACGTGATTTGCTTTTAACATATAAGGGAGCGGCTGCTCAGCTGGGTCATTCAGTTAGACTCATTTAAGCAGTTGGCAGAAGCAGTTAGCCCAAGCAGTTGTAAGTTCGAGTTGCTAAGGCACGCAATTGTAAGATCTACACGTGGCTAGAAACAAGCAATTCCTCATTTGCTCATTCCTCAGTACGCAGTTTGAAGTTTCACAAGCGGCGAGACGCAAGTAGCCTAAGTTCCAGACGCGGTGAGACGCAATTCACTTCTCAGTTCTCAGATAAATTCTCCTCCGGACGCGGGCAAGCAATTCCGATTCATCACTTAAGCAGTTTTCAGTTTCACACGCAGCAACTAAGTTTGTATCGGCGTAGCTAAGTCTATCGTACGCAAAGCACGAGAGGACGGGAAAGATTTTGGCACGCAGTAAAGTACCTATATATATAATGTCGCATCGCGTGCTTATTTACACTATTGAAATCCTCTCCCAGCCCTGTTGAGTAGGAATAAACAAAATAGCATAATCCACTCTGAGAAATTGTCATTGACGCTGAGCAAAAACACCGAAGCGACCAATAATCAATCTACAAAACTACTTCAAAATTGGCATCAAAACATGGGGCTAACAACAAAATCAACAACACCTACCTCTAAACCGATTCATAATTTGGCGCTCAACGTGGCTGCAATACTACACCGCTTCAAATTTCTTTCTCCGTAGATTATTAAAAATGCTGTCAGAATGTCGTTTCGACACTTCTCTCAATTTATTATCAGCTGAATATGCGTTTTGGGCCTACGCACACTATACTCCAATTCTCTATCATAAAGATTGGTTTCTTGTATACAATGTGAATTTTCAGAACGCCAATGACGAATGTTGTGAATGTTCACACCACTATTTTGTTGGAAACGTGCCTCGTCCTAAAAGAACACAAGGTGTGGATCATTAACCTTTGTCACTAATGAAATAAACCACTCACAATAACGCACACGTGCTACGGGATTACGTTATCATAGACAGTGGACACGTGCACTTGTAATATTTTAATTTTAACAATTTTGTTGCTCTATGTGCAGAAGATACTGAAACTCCAACTTGCGCTGGTAATTTTTGTAGTGATTTTGTTAACGAACGTTCAAATTTGCGCCAAGTTCTTCTAATTTGCCTTCTGTTAAAACTGTACCTCTTCGCGTGTTTCTTGATTTGCACTGAATCAGTAGTATCACATCTATTTACAAGATCGTCAATAGCAGTTCTGGAAGGATAAAATTTCTCAGGGGACTTGCAAATAAATTCCTCACGAACGAGACAACATTATTCGTATTTATAATAACATTTGCTTGCACGCAAAAAGGTGTTGCTCCAGTCAGCTGCCTTGCCAATAAATTCCTCACGAACGAGACAACATTATTCGTATTTATAATAACATTTGCTTGCATGCAAAAAGGTGTTGCTCCAGTCAGCTGCCTTGCCAATTTCGCGAACGAATGCAGAATGCTAACTGCTTGGAAATCCAAGAAAAGACAGGCTGGCGGCCGTGAGTTGGGAGCGGGCCGAGATGCAAAATCCCGTGGGAGCGGCGAGGAAGCTCGTAATACAACATTGACCTTTCAGACAGCTGCCGGAATGTCATGTGATGTAAACTAAACGGCATATTAGATTTTTATTATTATCAGATGGGTGTTTGATTTATTTTTTCTTTGTATTCCTTTATATTTAAATGGTCATTATCTTAAATTATTATATTAATACTTATCTTAAAATAGTTAATTACATAAACAAACGATGGGAAACAGAAACTTTTACTTAGCGTACTTTTTTCATTCAAAGACATAATGTTTTCTTAGAAAAGATAGCTGCTACAGAAGAAAATTGTGTGCAGGCTTTCTCTTTCCTGCAATAATGGACTCCAAGTGGAAACTTAGTGTGCGCAAGGCCTACAACTTTTTGAAGAAATTGTCACTTGTTGGTGAGTTTGTAACAACAGATTTCTCGAAGATGCAAGAAGTAATTGTTCAGAAATGTAGTACTGGAAGAAGTGAGGAATATAATAAAAATGTGCATTTTCACAATACCATATACATCACTTATTGCTATTTGGCTAACGCCAGTGCTTTGAGGTGGAAACAGTTTCCAAGACAATTTCGCCACTTCTGCTATCTGCTCTGACGATAGTAAATTCATTTAAAAGTATAAAAGTGTGCAGACGGATGGGTGTAAGGTAACCGGACTCTGTAAAAGCCAGTTGTGTAAATAAAAACACGGAAATTAAAAACGAGTTCTTGAATTTCGGCAATTCTGAAACTATTGTGAGCTGTGACATTTTATGATGAATTTAAATTTTAAATAAAATGTATCTTTTGTTAATTCCAGTGTTGCTTATAACTATGATCTATAACGCCATGTCAGCGACCATGCTTAAACGTAAATTGATAACATCATTTTAGAACATTTTATTTCTTGAATTTGACATAGATTTCCTTTTAAGTATTAAGCCTGAATATGCGCTTTGCATGCGCTTCCATTATTATTATTATTATTATTATTATTATTATTATTATTATTATTATTATTATTATTATTATTAACATAATAATTGTTATAATCATTATCATGATCACCAGCCTTATAATGTCTAGGAAAGTTAGTGGCTATCATGTACTTTAGTGGAGTGTAAACGATTGCCCCGGTATTTAACCTGTAAAAACTTCAATAAATATACTGGTGCAGAGAAAGAAAAAGAGGAAGGAAGATAGATGCAGAGGAGCTAAGTCACGCACCCTGCCATTTCGCAACAAGACACGCTGAGGCTGCCGCGTTACTGTGACTTAGTAATTCTTTCAAGTATGGAGCCTAGTATAGAATGTTTGTAGTGTAACATTGCGCGCAGCTTTCGACACGCTGTTTGCCATGCGTTATCTTTATTATGGAGTATTATTACAATTTATACAACGGAGGGTCTCCCAGAGGTCGTAGAATTAACTTTTTAATTAATGGACATAGCAATAGAACAATCAACCTATTTGTAGAGTGTCAGTCATTCCTCCATGTGTTATTGATGAACTGTCATAAACAATATTAGGAGATTCACCCGGTGTTAGACAGGAAACACTGAATGAAGTAGCCGGAACTCGGAACCATAGATTTTCGGCTTACAGTGCCGATGTTTAGTCACTAAGCTACCCTGTGCTCTGTCCAGTCGCAACTTATTCCAACTGAGTCAGTATATACAGGAGAACTTTATAGGTGTTCTTGTTACAGAGATTTTATCCTTAATAGACACCTCGAATGTACTTTTTAAACTTATTGGTGGTTGTTCATAAGATCGCGGGTTCAATCCTGGCCAGAGTCGAGGATTTCTTCGGGCTTAAAAATCGTAAGTATGGCTTCCTTCGGAATGGAAATAAAGCCATGGGTCCCGTATCGTAGATTTACGGCACGAAAAAACCTCAAGTTTGAAAGAAAAGGCCTCTGAGCAAAATTTGTCGGCCGTTTCACGCCCCGAATGGAATGGGACGCTGATGGCGTGAGATGTTAAAGAGCGTTTGTAAATAAACCAAATTAACAAAGATGTTATGCACTGAAAAGCTGTTGGTTAAATCAAAATAACGTTTGGTAATGTGGTATTAGAATACGAAAAAGAATTATCTATGTACAGTTGACCGTGCTATTCTTGCAGCGTGATTGTGCTGTTATTTGCACTCAATTATTCATTGCCTTACTCTTGTCACCAAAATAGTGGCAGACTGTGAAATCAGTACAAGAATACTTTCATGGCACCACGAACTTAAGATCCATTGCATTATATGAAGGATGATAATTTGGCCGAATGAGCGCAGGGGAAATTGTGGCCTAAGTTTCTCAGGCATTCACAGAACCGAGAGAAAAACCCTGAAAAAACAGGAGTCAGGAAACTGACACAATCGGGAAATGAACCTGGGCCCGCCGCGTAGGAAGTACAAATGTTACCGGTTATATAGTATTTAATTATTACCGCACAAGAACTCCTTGTGAATAAGGGAGTGCAGTATTTTAAGTAAAAAGCAAAGATTACTGTTTTGATAATGATAAATTTATATTACTGTACTACTAATTTACTTAGGTATCCATAATTGAAAACACATTAAGTCAATAAAAATGATCATAAGTAACTGTGTATGATTACTACAAGGCTTTCACGTAAAAACCATACCGCACGCGTGGTGTTTAATACTCAGCGGCTGGGCGTGTCACGCAGCTCGCTGCCGACGGGATTTATAGCACCATGCACGCGGGCTAGTTTTTACGTGAAAGAGTACATACATCGACATGTTACTTGGAGTTATTTAAGCCAAATAGCCCGTATACCTTTTTTTTTTTATCTCTTTCCGCAACTTCTAATCTATCTACCTATATGTCGGTCATGGTGGTGTAGTGGTAACCAAGATCGCGGGTTCGACCCCGGTCAGGATCGAACCAGGATCGTGCGTAAAAATCTTAAGTATGGCTTCCTTCGGAGGGAAGTAAAGCCGTGGGTCCCATGTCGTACATTTACGGCACGAAAAAGAACCTCAAGCCTGAAAGAAGAGGCCTCTGAGCAAAATTTGTCGACCGTTTCACGACCTGAATTGAATGGGACGCTGATGACCTGAAATGTTAAAGATCGTCCCAAAATAAACAAAAACATCTACCCTGCATGCCTTCTCATCCCCTGTTATTCTTTATCGGTAGTTTTCATACTCCGGATCTTTGAACATAAGCATTTCGTAATTACTTTAGTTGAGATATGGGGAATTTCAATAACGATTCTAAAATTATAAACACCGGAGATAGGTGTAAGAAAAAAGGAGTGGACTGTGAGCGTAGGCTGCGTTCCCCTAGTCATGTGACTTATTCTTCTTATTTTGAGTGACAAAGACATTGTTTTCCTTTTTAGCAGTAGCAAACACGTCTGCTACGTCTAGTTATTCCAATTTCAGTTCCAGTTCTATTTGCGGTCTACCACTCCAGTCGCAGCCGCAAACCAGGACCTCCAATACTCTAATAATTACACGAAGTTTGTTTCGAGCACTGTTTTGCTGTTTTCTCTTTGTAAGCTAGAATCAGAAGACTGCATGTCTAGCAGTCTCTTGCCTTAGCGGGTACATATTTTGCTCAACTTAAGCTCTGTAGGTGAAAATAAAAAGCTATCAGCCTTTGCAATAGCTCCAATTACTGGAAAATAAAATAGATCGACTTCCGACCCATTTCATAGAAAAAATTGAGATAAAATGATAACAAATTAAATTATTATCTTTAAATCAAAGCAAAATATAACCTACGTAAAAATACAATTTGTATGTTACAAGTAAGCAAAATTGCAAAATAACACCAGAGTAAAATCAACTTTTGCCTGTAATCTATAAGCGTTGTACCTTGGCGGAACTTCTAAACAGACCGTTTCTTTTCTTGTATTTGTGATTCCTTTCATGGAAAAATGGTGCATTAGTCTCAATGAACGAACGAGTTGACTTTGTATGCCATTTTGAAAACAGTTCATACTTGTGCTATATAAACAATAATGATAACACAATTCAATGTCGTGTTTAAAAACTAAAGAATTTATCAATTTGAACTTTCCACCTACTAAAATTTCGAACGGAGTTCATCTAAAAAATAGTTAAGAACGATATTTTGTTTCACTCTGTCGAATAACTTTATTTAGGTTATATTATATTCAATACTCTAGATGTATGTAATATTATGCTCATTATAGGGCCCACAATTCCGGCCATTCAACAAATAGAGGAAGCAGCAAGCGAACAAACAGTTGAAAGGAGCATCATGGAGAGATTCAGATATTTATTGTGAACCTCCAAAAGAAATGTGAGATAAATCTAGCGAAGTAATGGAAACATTAATTCCATATTAATCAAAAGACAAAAGACAGGTATGAAAAAAGGGTATAAAGAGTTGTGTTTATATAAAACAGTAAACCATATCTTGAAGTTAAGGCTATGCTAATATACATGAGCATTTGAACATATAGTTTTGCAGTTTGAATTATATTATACGTCTTACATACGGATAGTTATACTAGCGGTTCTACTACAGTTCAAGAATTCCAAGTGTTTTTGTTGTTCCACACTGTTGTTGGAGTATTCAATAATTTATTCAATTTGACAGAAACTACTTTATTTAGTACCAATGTTGCATTTTCTTCTTTATTATTATCTTGAACGTGCAGTGATAATGCACATTATAGGGCCCTCCATTCCATATCAATATATGTAGACTCCACTCCCAGCTATTTTTTTTATTTATTTATTTACGGACGCTCTTTAACATCTCAGGTCATCAGCGCCCCATTCTATTCAGGGCGTGAAACGGTCGACAAATTTTGCTCGGAGGCCTGTCTTTCAGGCTTGAGGTTCCTTTTCGTGCCGTAAATGTACGACACGGGACCCACTGCTGGGTTTACTTCCCTTCCAAAGGAAGCCATACTTAGGATTTTTACGCCCGAAAAAAATCCATCGATCCTGGCCGGGTTCGAACCCGCGGTCTTGGGTTTAGAAAGCAAGCACTCCCGGCTAGTAACATAGATTGTCCACTATTTACGCAGGCACAGCAATGTAACAGTTGTAAGGCAATTGTTTTATTCGAGTGTAATAGGTTTCTCATGGTGTATTCAAATGTTGATAAAGGACATTCCGGAAAATAATTACAATAGTGCAAAGTTTCCCAAACTTAAGTTGAGAAAAATAGTAGGCACTAAGGCAAGAGACTGCTAGACATGCAATCCTGTGATTCTAGTAGCTAGCTTACAAAGAGAAAAGAGCAAAACAGTAGGCGCTAAGGCAAGAGACTGCTAGACATGCAATTCTCTGATTCTAGTAGCTAGCTAGCAAAGAGAAAAGAGCAAAACAGTAGGCGCTAAGGCAAGAGACTGCTAGACATGCAATTCTCTGATTCTAGTGGCTAGCTTACAAAGAGAAAAGAGCAAAACAGTAGGCGCTAAGGCAAGAGACTGCTAGACATGCAATTCTCTGATTCTAGTGGCTAGCTTACAAAGAGAAAAGAGCAAAACAGTAGGCGCTAAGGCAAGAGACTGCTAGACATGCAATTCTCTGATTCTAGTAGCTAGCTAGCAAAGAGAAAAGAGCAAAACAGTAGGCGCTAAGGCAAGAGACTGCTAGACATGCAATTCTCTGATTCTAGTGGCTAGCTTAGTTGCTAGCTAGCAAAGAGAAAAGAGCAAAACAAGTGTTCCACACAAACTTCGTGAAATCATTAGAGCTATTTTTTTCTCGAGTGTACAATGTAAAGCAGTTTAAGGGTAGGTTTACACCGGGAACTTTTGTATAGAACTGAATGACATTTTGTATCATACAGATATTTAATGAATAATGTTTACTTTTGGAACATTTATATAGGTCATTATTACGAGTCAATTTCAGCACGCAGGAAACTTTCTTGCTGTGTGCAGCTGCTGCTGCTTGTGCTGTTGTTGCGGAAGAAAATGAGAAGAAAAAATTAAATAAATAAAACGCAGGAGGTGGACAAGAGGTTTTTGCTCAAAAGGAATTCCTATGTCTCGTTCCTGCCTGATCCTGAAGTTTTTGACTTATTTATTCAATTCCCTCTTATACTGCGATTTTAAGTTATGTATCTTTTTTTCCACTTCTCCAATCTCAACTTTGAAAACAGAAGTAATTTCAAGCAAAGAATCTTTGCATGCGTTCCTGTCTATGAAATTCTTATTTTCAGAATCCCAAATACATTTTTTCACTTCCATTATTCTATTAAACATAATGTTTTATGATTGGCTACTCCATGTTTATTCCTTATGGGAAAAAATAAAAAAAGAATAACCGTTATTTGAGTTAATGTGCTCGTGATCAGGTTGCAGAACAAGAATTGTTTTCGCTCGTCTAGCGATACGGGGAACTTTGTCCTATACGTGTATGAAACATCAAAGAACTTGTTCCACACTAATCGGAACATGTTTGGAACACATGTTCCTAAAATTTCCCGATCAGAAGCCATGTTAAATACACGCTCGGACGGAGTACATTGGCACAATGGTCACATAGCGCACATGGTTATATCAAACCTCGCGGTCGCATAGCCATATGGCGCATACTACCACTATTTTACGTATTTGTCCTTATAATAGACGCTGATGACCTGAGATGTTAAAGAGCGTCCGCAAATAAAACAAGTCCGTATAATGACGTCTTAGTTGGCAACACTGATAAGCAGGAGCAGCCCTTACATGTCATTCGTCCTTCAGCGGCAGTGGTGTGTGGTTTTAATAGTCGTGAACAGCGTTATGTTTTCGATGCCAAGTAAGAAAGGTCATAAGTACTGGTACGCAACGCTTTTAAATTTCTATGTGCAAGATTAACAGAGAAAGGAAAAGAGTGGCGGTGTACGTTAAAGAACTGTAGTGCGGGCACGTTTATTGACGAACATGATTAGCTTTTAGAATCTGTAGCGGAGCATTGTCATGAAACTAGTCAACATCTGCCCAGACAAGGCCACGGATGATATCTCTGCTAGACCTTCAAAGCTGGTAAGAAAGGAAATTCTTAATATTCCAGATTAAATTTGTAGTGAACTGTCAAAAAATGTGCTTTGTGCACGGGAAGCAGTGTGTAGAACTAGGAGAAGTGTCTTTTCTCCATTATCAAAAACCCGAAGTAAAGTACATGCCGTGATAAATAAAATTTCTAAAGTAACAAATAAATCCGAACAGTTTTTATTGGTCAATTATATTTTGTTTGTTGTCCGACAAAAAACAAATGACATATGAAATTGCTTTACGTCACGTAATTTGTGAGTGCGCCATAGCTCGTGAAACATTTAAGTCCTGAAAAGGAGATAGTTGATTTTGAAACAACTGTTTACGATTTTGGATAAATGCGACCATTGCGGCATGCAGGTTCCATCTAACCCAAGCTTGGTGGAAGCAAACAGGGCATTTTTTTTTTAAGTGTTTAGCACCCGTTTTTACTACTGAGGCATCACAGGTGACATTGATGATGCACGAGATGAAATGATAAATTGTGAAAGGACATTTTTAAGGAAGGAAGCGTTCCAGGCCTAAGTTTAGGGTACCTCCGCGCCATTTGCCAGTAATGAGGACTGAGGAAAACCCGGAATCAACCCCAGTCAGGGAGAATGGTCCTGGCGGGGTTCGAACCCCAGACCTCCCGCTCACGAGTCTGCACCTTAACGACCTCGGCCAGCCGTGGCGGTACACTGAGCATGTTCGGTTAGCTTCGTTTTACAAGGACAAATATTCTGATTGCGGAAAATGGCTGCATTGGTGTTTTGGATAGTGCTTGCTGCCTCCCAGCGATGTACAAGATGCATTTACAGAAGATTGATGACAGAGCTACCAGAATCGGCTACTCCATTCGGCGAGTATTTAGCGGAGAATTATATCGACTCCGAAGGGCGTTTTCCATCGGCGATGTGGGCAAGACAGTGTTTATCATCAGATTGGACAACAAACTCCTGCGAAGCTTTCCACAGTACTTAGGTAAGCAGTTTAATAATTCACATCCAAATATTTTCGTTTTTATTTACGTTTTAAAAAGTATCCCAGTAGAGATATATATAACAATATATATATATATATATATATATATATATATATATATATATATATATATATATAACAATCAACGCCAACAGCCAGCAAGAAAGAGAATAAAAAAAAATCGCAAACCCCTTAAGAGACATACGTACCTTGCTGAAATTATCCAGCGATATCAACTGAGACAAATAACCCGTTTTAATTTTCTAAACGAGCTGCTTACCACTACAATAAACAGTAACATGTTGCTCAATGAGGTAAAATTATTTTTAATTTTTTATTTTAAAATAATAAAGAAGGTATTTTTAAATTCGCAGAAGTAATATCAAAACATATTAGCGGCACGTTCTTGTATTATTTCACTAGTCCTAAGCCTAGAGATTTGAAAGTTTGAAGGGAAATTGCATTTCTTTATTCCAGCGAATATAAATATAAAATTTCTACGTGTGCGCAATGTGCATATGTACTACATTTACAAGTATTTCATTTGTGCGAAATATAACTACACTTTTTGACCGTGCATAATTTTATGTTAACCGTGTGCAGGCCGCAATTAGATTTGAGCCGATCTGTAGTTAGATCCCCCATTGCCGCCGGTGTTTTCCCGTGTAGACTCACGGCGCTCAAGTGGTTAACATTTTTAAAGTGTAAATATCACTCTCCTTAAAGTAGGTGCTGGAAATGTTGCCCATTTTCCCTGATGTACAGCCTACTTCTTCTTTGAAAATTATCACTGATATGCATCAGTTCTCCATCATTAATGGACCTAACTTTGTTTCGAATGTGTAAGTTTCTCTAGTGTGTGAGGGACGGTTGAATATTCTCCATTTCTTAATGTCTTTCGAACATAAAAATCACAAGCTGTAAAATGGAAGTTTTAATGGAAGCTCTTATTTGATCAATTTTTTTTTCTGTGGGCTCATGACTGCATTTTTTTTCCGGCGAGACACAGAACCTGTTTCATTCAACATATGTACTAACTTTAATGTTTTTCATTTAAAATCAAGCTGTCAGGAAATATGCGTCAAAATACTTGTCTCATTCTGCCACACGATTTTTTTTATCTGATGTATGCTTTGAAAATGAATATACGACGACGCAGTGAATATCTAATCATTGCACAATTAAATTAAATTTGCTCTCGACTGCACAACAAAACCATGTTTCCGAAATCTCATTCGCAACTGTCTGAAAGAGAGAATGCTTCTTCGCGTACTGCGTGAATATCGGCGATTTGAGGAGGCAGGTCTGCTGGTCAGCCGGTCTAAATTGCGGAACTTTCACTATCACTGCAGTTTTAGGTGTTGTCAGTGCTTTATGGCAAAGGCCAAAAAAATTATACATTTTTTACATAATAACGACAGTAATTAACAATAATGCTAATTATTTGACTGCCAGCTCTGGTAGCCATGCTTGTTGTATGGGAAAACGGGTTTTAATCTGTTTGTCAATTGTCATGTTTTGTATAAGTGAGCTCCTGCAAAACACTAAGACCCACCTTCGTGGCTGTGTCTCTGTGTCTACTATGGCTAATAAGAATTCTTACCGAATCTGGAATGGAGTTAGGCAAATGCATATTATTATTATTATTATTATTATTATTATTATTATTATTATTTAGAAACACATTCTTTAGGTCCTAAAATACATTCAAATAAACAAATTTTTATTAACTGCCTAACAAAACTGCTGGACCCCAAACTTCAAGTGAGTGAATTTTCAGTAATCAGAATTATTCTAAAATTGATGAAACAACATTGTGTATTTATTATACAGAAAATATTCATTAGAGGAAAACGTGTGAAGTATCAAGAAATAAGAAAACTTTTCAAGTTTCACACCAGTGCTTGATGCTCATTCTTACGCTATCGTTGCACAGAATGTCGAGCAACAAGGAAAAAGCATTATAATGACCTGACATTTGCAATTGGGCACCCCATTCATCTGAGATACTGTCTGTTACTTTTTCTGTGACAGTGAGTAAAATGTGCTAAGTGACACCTTTGCCTAAAAACTGGCAAAGCTACTGCCATTGATACATGCTGCACTTGACTGTCGGTTAGACAACTGAGTAGTAACGATTTAGACTCACATTCGGCAAGTCCCGGGTTCAATTTCTGTTGTGCCGGCCATCCTGACCTTGGATTTTTCGTGCATTTCCTTTTCACTTAGGCGAATGCTGCGATGGATATTTACATTCTACTAATTTTCTACCCTATCACTTTATTCCTTTGGTTTTGTTACAAGGTCGAAGTGCCAGGGCGAGTTGGGCTGGTGCGGCCTGACGGTGACTTCCGCTGTGGAAATGTTTCTGCCCCCGCGTCTGGTATGGAAGAGACCCTTCTGAAGGGCTGAAACGTCTTGGAGGGGCTCCATTGGTGGTGGGATATTCTATCTGGAGGACTCGTCTAGTTACCGCCCGTGTATCCTGGCCTGCCTTCTCTCCCTCAACATACCCCTTCCTGCAAGAAGTTGCAGTCACAAAGGGCCAGCCGTGAGCACGGGTCAAATACAGAAAGTACTTCCTCCGCTCCAGTCGTCCAACTATACAGGTGCATTGCATAACATAGCTGTCACATATGCGCATGCGCTATATTTTTCTTTTATTATTTACATTTATACCGCATTATCCCGTTGATGCCTGCGTATCGAGTCTATTTTATGGGTAAATAATTATAATAACATATATTTATTATAATAAAGAAATATTGAAACGTACAATATTCAGCATGAGTGCAGCATAAGCAAAGCACAGGTTTCATGGCAGAACACAATTAAATACAACGAAATGTTAATACTACCTTTTGCTTACCTCCAATTTGAACATAACATTTTACTGGCAAGCATAATGGACAAGGGAATTAAAAATACGTAATATTACGTGCTTGCCTTAAAATTGAATATTACTGCTGGTATAGCACAGTAGGTAATATAAACGATTAATGTAAAGCGTGCTTGCATTCCAATTACAAACTTTTAACATTTAAAATGCAATATAATAGAACAAAGAAACCCCCTTAAAATTTAATATAATTACAATCTCCAATACATAACATACAGAAATTTCTTGATCAGTGGGTGAGGTGTATAGAAGCAGTAACGATTCTAACAATTTGGAAATGTTGGCCGAGAAACTTGTTCACACATCGTAGTTGCCACGCCTTATCTCTTTGCATTTAAGACATCGGGACAGAGCAGGGCTATGACGTCATCATACTCGATGGTTTCACACCAATGATCACGGAAGTGGATTCCATACAGATGAAAGGAAGAGAAACAGGGATTTGTCACTCAACAATTAACGCGTCCCCGCAAAGACGGCGCAGATTGAACAACTGTAAGCATTTTTTTTCTATATATTGATACTTATACGTTTTTCTATAACTGGTCTCTATATTCCATTCTTAGAATAGCCCAGTATATAGCTGGTAGCTAAAAGGTCATTACGTAATATCACTGTGATTTATCTTCTTCTTTAAAGCAGTTTACATCAAGTTTTTAAACTATACGTTAATTAAGAACCCTAGATCAGTTTTGTTAGTATCAGGATTAACACATTTAATATTTTTCCCCATCCTCATCTTCAGGTATTGAAAAATTCAATTTTATCAAACGATTTAGAACAATACTACGTAACAAAGCTGTAAAGTTTTCACATTACGGCCTATTTTTCTTACAGCATGTTCCTGTATTCTCACGACTAGTACAAGATATGACACCAGTAGCAATCACAGATTCTCTATGATGTATTTCTGTGTTCCGTTATATTCTATCTAACCATCTGTTAGCAGGTCTATAACGACGGGTTTTGACTGGAACGCGTGGTGTTTTTTGCTCTTTCCTCTTTAGCTACATCTTCAGATAAATAAACCGTTAACGTTAAATGTGAAGGAAAAAAATCTGCCGTATATACTTAGGAATCAGAAATGCCAATCTATTCATTATTCGCATTTCCGGAGAACAGAAATGGGTCATTGAATCTTCAGCCAAGTTAATCTGACTGAGTTAGGGTTATGTTTAACAATCTTGGATGAAGAGAGAGAATCATATTGCATCACGTATGAGTAGGAAGATTTACTGCACAAGTTGCTCCTGTGTAAATGAATCCATCCTTGTGTATGAAAGATTGGACTCGACAGCGTTTTTCATCATCAAGCTTAAGTTCAGCAACGAAGCCTAAGTTGCTTTTCATTCTGCACTTCATCTACTCGGGACTTTCTTTTATTTCGAATACGTCATGAGATTTAGTCTTTGTGAAAGTTGACTTCCAGTTCCATTTTCTGTAATATCACCGATATTAAATGTAATAACAATAATAATAATAATAATAATAATAATAATAATAATAATAATAAAAATAATAATAATAAATGCGACTCAATAGAGCGAAATTAAGTATATCCAACACTCGATTGCAGAAGTTAACTCCACGCACATTATCGCGTGGTTTCAATTCCTGAACTGCAGTTTTCTTATAGAGCTTAATTTTAAAAGTATATTAGCATTCCAAGCTGAGATTAGTGAAATTCCTGATTCCTGTGCATGCTTTCTCAGAGATTTCTTTGGACTTCGTTTTAACTTTTCTCCAATGTCATTGAGTTTTTCCTATGAAAGAACACGGCGTTTTACTTTCTGTTTCTCATCAAGAACAAATCCCGTTTCCCTAGGTCAATTCACAAGATTATGAACCGTTTCTCTCTGAAGCGCACTAACTGCAGGGAATCTGCCTATAGACCGCCGTCTCTACTAGAGTTTGTTGTCACTTAAGAATCATACATGAAGATTATGTGCGTTAAAGTATACGCACTTGTAGGCATTATAACAGCATTAACACACCATAACACTGAACACGTGGTCTCACAACGTTCAACTCCTGTACAGTACAGATCTCGCGCCAGCACACGGAGGGGCAGAACCGGTTAGAAACAGGGCAGGCAAATCCCCGTTAAACTGGCCACGCATCCAAATGAATGCTCCGTAGCGTGCCAGCCATGGAAGTACATCAGGGTGTAACGTAAAACAATATACCACAATTCTAGGATATTATGTACACATACCTCAAACATATAAACTAACGCACACGGTTTCAGAATATATTCATCCTTATTTGGTACTAAGGTCTGCTGCCGTAGCTCAGATGTTAACGCGCGTGCCTATTAAATGCTAGGCTAGGGTTCCGTTCCCTTTTGGAGCAAGTGGCTGGATAGGATTTTGTAGAGTTTTCAGTTACTCTTAACAATTTAAGCGGACTCTGAGCTGTTTGCACCATTATTTCATTCAGTTCCATGTCTCGAAACACTTGCAGCAATTATCAAAATGTTAAAGCTTAAAGAAATGAGGAAGCTTATTTATGGGCCTGAATAGCTACCGAGATTGTTTAGACAGCGTTCCCCGCAGTCAACAAATTCTATAATCTGACGACAGGATACATTTCTCATGATTATGTGACGCATACAAGGTCAGATTTTCAATGGTATTGTACAGTTCGAATCTTTAAAAAATTGAGGCTATTTAATCATTTCACTTCCGATCAACGTTTCTTGAAATAGAAATATAGTTGCAACAGTACTAACAAAGTTCTTCGCAATTACAAGTGAAATTCGTTCTGACTGCTGTCTAAATAGAGAAAGTTACTACTTTTTAGACATGGTACAAATAAAAAGTTTGTCTTTTTTTATTACCGTATGTAAACGATAAAAATAATCAAATATATTAATAAAAGTCAATCTTTTCAATTGAACAGCCCATATATATTGCAGTTTACACACGGGCTTTGGCAGTTCGTTTTATGCATCAATTGTTTATTTTTATGTATATTCATTTATAGTGTCCGTCAGCTTTTAATTTTTTCCCCTCCTGTTTAATAAGGAACAATCATTTGAGCTAAGGTAGAAAAGAAAACAGTATTCCATCTGCTTATAGTTCGTGCAGTGATTAATATTATGAAAGTCATCTCATAAGTAGGCTGAGTATGTATACTGGTGCGGAGAAACACAGTGTAGAAAATTGTAGAGTTGAAAGGCAATACCAAACTAAGCATTTTGAGGATAGAGACAAAGGGTTGCAGAAGCTGTTTTACTGCGCTACTTGCGTCAACATTATATGAGTCGTCAGAGTCTCAGATAGTGAAACTTGTTTGTGGCGTGTCAGATGTAAACAAAGCACACTCTTGTACAGTGCTAGTTACTGTCGCTAGGTGTGTCTGATGTTCAATGCACCATTTGTGTTTTGAAACCTACTGTATGGTGCGGTAATACCGAGCGAATAAGGAGAAACTCATGGTTCCAAATGACAGCGCCACTGCATATATTTCACTTTCAACTCGAAATGACTTAATAGAAAATTTGGTGGCAGATGGATCGAGCGTGGTGGACCAACACAGTGGCCTCCACGGTACATAAATTGTAAATTGTAAAACGTGCATGTAATATTTAGTTTCTCATTGTGTACCAGCACTCATTAGTTGAAACACACTTGTAGTGCGAGTTAAATTTCATTTTGACTGGTAAATGAAGATGTTTCATAACGTCAGATTTCAGTTATGTTCATGCAGCGCTTCTGTTATTCTACTGCATCTGCGACCCCATGTTCCTAACCTCAAAATACATAGTTTGATATTGCCTTTCTACCCTACAGTTTTCTGCACATTGTTTTTCCACACTCTATATTATATATATGTTTATGTACATTAGTAGAGACTATAAAGGATTTAGAAATAAATAATTGCATACACTGTATATTCAGAAAACATTCTCAAATAAAACACATCCAATTTGTGAATAAATATCTCAATAACAACAATAATGTATTATTGTTAATAATTTATTGTAAATGCATGAAAACCAATTCATATAATACTTAAATGTTTTAAAATTAGTTTTCTTATTTATCTCCACTATTTCTACAGCGGACTGGTAATTAGTTTTTCTGGTAATGCTGTTCTTATAGCATGATTTATTATTTTCTCTCCTTGTTCACAATTCCACTTGAAACACTAAGCAAAAATACAAGTGTCTAAAGCTAGGCCTAAAGTTATTTCCGAGACATCCGTATGTGCACATTCCCTTTAGTTTAGGCTATTTTGAATGTTTTAAATTCTAGAGGAAAATTACATTTTGCAATAAAATTTATAATGGTGTTGAAAAGTACAGGAACTTTGTATGACATGAATATTATTTGAAATGGTACTTATAGAACTCTGAACATTAAAATCCGCAACAATGTTTTTATTATGCTGAAGTGAATTTCTAATTGAACGTATTACCTGGAAATTTTAAAAGAAGACATTTCAATATTCTGTAATACTTATCAGAAGAAACTCTGTTTGAATCTGTTCTAGTTTTCTCTAAGTCTATTTGGAACTGTATGTAACACTATAGGTTGAAATGCACCGCGATAAAACTTCCAGGTGGATTTAAGCCCCGCATTTGGTACATTGAGATAAAACGTTTACTTTTTTTCTCTCTTAATAATGCAGGAAAAGACAGTGTGGGAGGGAGAGGAATGTTTCAGCTCCGTGGCTACTGACAGACCTGCGCTCCCCATCCAAGGGACTTCTGGGAGGAAAGGATACATCGTACTAGATTCGGGGGCGGCGATACACAGACGTAGACAAAGTACCTAACAGTTTTGCTAGATGTTAAATATCAAATACCGGCAGGCCTGTGAGGGTCACGACGGTATCACCCTAAGGCAGCTCGAGGAGGCCCCTAAGCAGAACATGCCAGACACCAGGAGAGGAACTCTCTAAAGATGAAATCACCACCACGCCGCACAGTACCATCATGCGCATAAGGGAAAGCCACGAAATAACCCAAGTTCTGGGTGATTGGTCCCACAGGATTTGAACCCGGGACTTCCCGGTGCGAATATCAAGTGTTACTGCCTGAGTCACTCCGCTCAGTATGATTAAACATTCTTTGTTTCATTTTCACTATTATAATTTTTCAGAAATTAATATACTGAAAGAGTTAGCAATTTAAACAAGTGTAGTGTACATAGGGCAATATCCTGTTTAAAATTTCTCATTTATAACATGGTAACTGTTGAGAATCAACAATGAATATACGTGCATGAGAACGATTAGATGTTAACCAATGAAATAGGTATTTATGTAACTAGTGTACAATCTTGGTAGTCGTGACACGTGTCACTTCCGCTCACGAGCTAACTTTCAAGAGTTTTCAGAATGGATATTAGACACGTGTTGCATACAATACGATATTAGCACTGAAATATTTTAAAACAGTATTAAAAATTTGCAAAATGTGATGTTTTATGGTAGTAGATATGACGCATTATATTGCATGATTTCGTAGTACTCGTTTCTGTGACGATGTTATTTTGTTTTTGTTTTGAAGAATTCAAATGAAAATGGATGCTAACTCCGCAATGCTTGATATGGAAATTATGAATATCATTCCAGAAGGAATTTAATTGTGTTTTTTTTTTTTTTGAATAGTGTTTAACGCCCGTTTTTACTACTGAGGCACCACAGGTGGTGGACACTCATAATACATGAAATGAAATATATTGGGAAAGGATATTTTTTAAGGAAGGAAGCGTTCCAGGCCTAAGTTTAGGGTACCTCCGCGGTATTTGCCAGTTATGAAGACTGAGGAAAACCTGGAAAAAACCCTAGTCAGGGAGGACGGTTCTGGCGGGATTCGAACCCCAGACCTCCCGCTCACGAGTCCGCGCCTTAACGACCTCGACCACCCGTGGCGGTACGAAATTGTGTTATGAAGGCGGTGCCGACTTCATGGGATTCTAGTTGCTAGGTAACCTTTTCTGCCAAATTGGGATAATTATGCACGATTTGTGGCGTTATAAGAAATGTGTTTTAATACTGCATTGCATAAATTCTAATTTTTCTGTACGTGTAAACTTTGACATAAAACGTCACGTTAGTTTACTTCTGAGCCCCTGAATTTTTCTTTTCTTGAGACTGCACAAATTCGACATTCCAGTTGTAACTTAAAGTCTGCTACTCATGACTGGCAACAATTATAACCGTTATAGTATACAGTGTAGAGACTCTGTGCATACTAAAAGCTTTACGTACTGTAGAAATAACTTCCATCATTGAATACTTTACTGATCACGAACAGTGCTCATTTTCATGTATTTCATATCATCTAGGGTGACTTCGTTTATGCCAGGGTTGTACTACTGCGCTGAGTAACTCCTCTTCAACGAACGCGTATTATTATTATTATTATTATTATTATTATTATTATTATTGTATCAAATTTGGTATTTTGACTATGAAATCCTGTTCACAGAGGTGCTGCACTGGCTTTCTCATCTTGCCTTCTCATCATTAATAATAATAATAATAATAATAATAATAATAATAATAATAATAATAATAATAATAATAATAATAATAAATGTTATTTCTGCTGCTATAGACAAAATAATTATACTTCGTTATAAGGAAAAATTATGTTCCTTTGGGCTGTAATCTCATTTCAAAATAGCTTACTCAAATGTGTTAATATATTTATGAAAACAATATTTTCACCTACTGAACAACTTACTTTCGGACGAAAATGCTTCTGTCTCTAGGAAATATGTGCAACAGCTGCTAGATAGGTTTTGTTGTATAATACTGAGTGCTCTACTCGCTGCCGAACCCAGCATTTCTTTAATAATTTCGACACCAATATAGATATTGCACCGAAATTTGAACTATGTTCGTTGTGTGGGAAATGAAATGAAATGAAATGAAATCTATCTGTAGTGTGACAAGGAGGGGCGGTTCGCCAGCACCACGTCTCAGCAACATGCCTCTCTGCTGCTCCCATTGTATTTCTAGGGTGTCTACACCATACGATTGTTCGCGAGAATTCCTGTACACAGGACAATTTCAAAATGTATCGGTGCACTCTGGAAATACGAATGTTTACAATTGATAGTCATGACAACAACAATTCCTGCAGAGTTTGGCGGCCGACACCCGCCAAACAATTCCACTTGAACATTGTCGAAAAAACTGCAAATCACGAAAATATTGTTGCATTACCGTGCAGGAGGACGTATGCAAATATCCGAAGAAACATTCCGCAATGTGAAGGACCGTCTACTGTCCACTTTCACACGAATCAGGGATTTTGGCCACTTCGTTCTTCCGATCTGAAGTCGCTTGATTGTTTTTATGGGAATATCCGCAACAAGCCTTCAAAGTAAACATTGGCGACGAAATGCAAGCACTAACAGCAGACGAACTAGCTAGAGCTATGCAAAATATGGTGCGTCAGATTCAATTCTGTATGGAAGCAGTAGATGGTCACTTTCAGCACCTGTCATTACATTTAGCACTAAATGAGGTAAACGACTAAGTCAGTTGCAATATCTCCATTAGCGTTACCATGCCTACAAGTACCCTGGATTAAATACCATTATTATAATGAAATTATCGATGTAATAGATAAAACATAACCATATTTGAACTAAAACCAAGAATTTCCGTTTGTGTGTAAATGTTATAAGAGCAGAATGAAGGCACCCAGTTAAAACTTTTGTTTTTTCCCCTCTGGAAAGTCCTGGAATGGTTATTGTTGGTATAGTATAGTTGCGAGGGTGCGAGAAGGCAAATAACACCTTGTCAGGCCTTCGGAGATTCATTGATTGATTTATTTATGGACGCTCTTTAACATCTCAGGTCATCAGCGTCCCATTCAACTCAGGGCGTGAAACGGCGGACAAATTTTGCTCAGAGGCCTCTCTTTCAGGCTTGAGGTTCTTTTCCGTGCCGTAAATGTACGACACGGGACCCACGGCTTTACTTCCCTTCCGAAGGAAGCCATACTTACGATTTTTACACCCGAAAAAATCCATCGGTCCTGGCCGGGTTCGGCCTTCGGAGAGAATTGCGACACTCAACAAATAGGCTCATGGTTAGACCATAAAGTCTGACGGGAATTTTGCTACATTTTTTTTCTGTATAAGAAATTTGTGTGGAAAATCACAAAAAGATAGTACCGTTGGATAACGCAAGTCCAGGAGCCAGGAAGGGGAATTTATGTAGGACTGGGCGGCAGGCATTGCGTCTCTCGGAAAAGATTTGATTCGGCGAGATAGAAGCGGCGCGAAATTATTGAACAATTGGAACATGGTGTAGGCGAAAAGCTTTCATGTTTTTGAAAAATAAAAATAGTTTGTGCATTTTACGACCGTCCGACTAAGTTTGTATAAAAGGGGCGAAAAGTACTCGGCAGAGTTAGTAATTCTGAAGTAGAAGGCAGCCAGCGTGTTCATGGTTCAGCAGTGAGTCATTGTTGTGAAAATTCATTGCGAAAGTTTCTTAAAGATCAGCTCGGTATAAAAGCCCGCGAGTATCAGTGAACAGAGAATCCGAGTACTTTATGAGTCTGAAGCTCAGTGAACAGTTTTGTGCGACGTCCAGAAGTTAAAACGCAGTCTAAAGAAGTACGAATCGACATGCAGTACTTTTGAAGTGCGTAACGGAGAAAATGAGCTATCTTTGCACAGTGACTAGTGTGTTCCTTGTCGCGCGAGGGAGAGTTGTGTGTAGTAAACTGACGCGTTCTAAATCACGGACCGCGCCGTAAGAGTAAAGTAATCAACCAGCGATGTCCGTGTATGTAATGCTACTAGGCACCTTCAGAAAAGCAACGCTTTAATAATTCATTCAGATAACTGACGAGGCTCCTTAACGACGACAAATAGATACGTGTAATGGCATCAAGTCATTTGGACATCAATTGAAGTGATTCTTCATTTCGAGTGTTACGCCTTTACCCTGTACGCTGCGGCGCTACTAAAAGACTACTATTACAAATATCAATATTCAGGTGTTAAGAATATCATCTTAACATGGTAATAAATGTAGCGAAAGGATAAGTAAGGGGCAGCCGGACGCTTAAATCAAGGACGAGGCTTCGTCAGCATCCGCCATACGTACCAACTCCCAGAACCTCAAAGGATGGGGAAAACTCAGGTCCTCTTTCACACAGGACAAAGAAGTATTCCCTTGTTCTTTAAGCCATCCATCGTCAGATATTTTGCTTTCTCCTTACCACACCGGAACAAAACCCCTGAGACCCGAAAACAACAGTTAAGGACATTTATGCCCATCTAATAAATCCCGTTTCATTTTTAAATATTCAGAGGAGCTCATTAACTGAAGTATCCTAATTACCCCACGACATTACGGAAAATGCCGCTCCAGATTATTAAAAAAATTCCAGTTCAGTAGCGAGTGGTACACTGGGTACATTGTACTTTTTATTAATATTTTTAAGCTTCAGCAATGAAAGTGAAACCAATGTGTGCCTTTGAAAGACTGGAGTGGCATTCCCTTTATCTGTGTGGAAAACCGTTTCTGTAATAAATAGTATTTTATAACTAGGGCAAAGATCTTAAGAGAAGGACTTACCTTTCCAGAGTTACTGCAATAAGATTAAATACAGAGGCAACTGCTGAAAGCAGCTCTGCATATTTTGCCAACCTGCAGACAGTACCACTTTCATCCCATTGAAGAATGAAATACTGCACAGTTTCCAGCGGCACACATATAACAAGGAGCAGGAGATCAGCCACGGCTAAGCTAACCAAAAAGATGTTGGTAGCATTGAGGGCTCTCTTATCTCTCACCATGACCGTAACAACGGTTACATTGCCTATCAGTCCGAACACAAGCGTCACTGAATGAATGGCAATTATGTAGAAGAAAAATGGATTAATATTCCAAGGTTTGAGCATTTCTTCAGGGTTGTCTATTATAGTTGGCTCGTCAGCATAGCTCAGCTCAGCATCCCCGCTACTTTCATTAATGAAATTTTCTTCTAAATATGTCGTGCTCTCCTCACTCGTGTTTGCATCCAACGGTGGTTCTTCCGAGAAGCTCATTTTCAGTTCAGGAATTGCCTGAAACAAACATATGAGTACAGTGCTTAAGACCATGCATAACATTTCAGCTATTGTCGAGCAAATACAATGTTGAAGGACACTATATGAATGTATATTTAATATGCAAAACTCACAAACTTTTATATATTGCCGAAATTAAAAAATCATATATATAAAATACAAAAATATAAGATATGGGGGCTCAGGCGGTAACACTTGGGACTTGCATTCGTAGACCCGGGTTGAAATCCCTTGGGGCCGGCCTTTCTGACCTTGGATTTTCATGGTGTCCTGTGATCACTTGGCTAACGTTGCGATGGATATTTACTTTCCACGAAAAGAGGCATTTGAGCAAAATGTTTCGACCGTTTCACGCCCTGAATTAAATGGGACGCTGATGACCTCAGATGTTAAAGAGCGTTCGTAAATAAAACAAATTTCCACGAATTTTTACGCTCTCCATTTCACATCATTTCATTCCGTTGGCTCTGTTATAGGGTCGAAAGTGTCAGGCAAGGTGAGATGTGACGGCGTCTACTATGGAAATAGCCCTTCTCAGAGGCTCGAACTTCTACGAGAGGGATGTTCTAACTGGAAATAATGCTGGGGATCCCGAGCAAGTCCGGTTCTTAGCCAAGTGATGTCTCCCTCAACTCATCCCTTCCTCCCAGAAGTGTCCCCACTGAAGTGTAGGCACAAACAGCCAGTTCTAAAGTAAGGCTGTGCTACCAAAGCATCCTCTTCCGCCACTAACAATCTAATTCAAGGTTCAGAGATTTTAGAACCATTTTTAAAACAATTCTTACAAATTGTCTTGGTTTTATGTTTTTTCAAGGAAATGAGCGATTCTCAGCGTTGCTTGTCTTTATAAGCCATTAACCTTTCTTGTTTCATGCCATTACAAACGATAAAAGTTATTGTTATTCCAAGAAATCTTCCTTCCTCTACAAAATATTGATAGACAATAGAAATTTACAAACCAACCCCGCACTTTGACAAGTATGGTACGAGAACGATGGTTTGTAATCCAGTGTCAACCTGATTCATTAGCAGCAGGCATATGGATATTTACTTTCAGCTACTGTGGCTGTAAAATTTGCTAGGTTCTGCAGTTACGATAAGAAAGAGGAAACATCAATGGACGTTTCCGCACTGCGACCACGCTAATAGGTCTTTGAGCCGGCCGTAAGGGATAAGGTGAAGAATACACCAATATTTCCATAGATGGTAAGTCCTAGATGTCGGCAGGCCCACCTGAATCACGACGTCGCTAAGGTTTTCCGAAGAAGCCCCCCAGAAACTAGAACAGGAACTGTCTCCTCAACGCAAGCCACCGCCACTCCATACGGCACCAGCACGCCTCGCCTCATGCTTTCGATTCTGTAATACATTTTTTTGCAATACAATGAGATTAAATAAGGGGGGGAGTGAAACATTCGTGAAAAGGAGGTATCCATCCCAGCATACCATAGGAAACTACGAAAACGACCAAATCAGGATGGTTGACCAAAGGGGATTTATACACGGGATCTCCCAAAGCCTTAGTATTCATTAATAAAACCAAAGGAACGTAAGGCCCGAAAATTTAAACATTAGCTATGCTTCTCAGTATAAGGAAGAAAATGGATATCTACTAATTGCGAGATATGTTACAGCTGAGAAACGTTTTATGTAAAGTAGCATGGGAATAGAAAGAGTCACAAATGAGATCTAGAGTGGTTTTAAGTTGAAATGCAAGTGGTTTCGGCAAATGTTTACCTGTCAAACCAAACCATTGGACCCATTTCTGTTCGAAGAACTCTGCAAAGCCATGCTTTCTGCAGATATTTCTGAGAGTAAAGTAAATAAACCGAAGTTATGCAAAGTATATGCTGTATTCCTGCTCATTAAGATCTCACGAAGAAAAACGCAGGAAATTACGAAAAAAG
This sequence comes from Metallyticus violacea, assembly GCA_030762175.1. Classification (NCBI taxonomy): domain Eukaryota; kingdom Metazoa; phylum Arthropoda; class Insecta; order Mantodea; family Metallyticidae; genus Metallyticus; species Metallyticus violacea. The sequence continues at coordinate 317,749,120 of CM060846.1, read as the reverse complement.
CGACATAAAAATAAATTTGATTGTTTATGTAGTCAACTACAGACTCGTATGAAAGGCATGTGCCGTTGTGGTAGACTTTACGGGAAAAAATGCCAATTAATAAAGCGTTTAATGGCTCATTAAGTCTATTAAAGCCCAACGGCGTTCATCATGACAGTTTTTACCGGATAAATAAATAAGATAAATATGCGTGGTTAAAGCTGCTGTTTCTATACAATGTACCGCCAAGCTTTACATAGAATTGAGGAGGAACTTTGATATTGTTCCGTGAAGTTGACCAGTTTCTATTATACAGTGCGTCAAAATCTTGCTCCGTCTTCCACAAGATGGGGATCTGGCTAGAGCTGCGACAACTTTAATATGATGGAAAATATTGACAGATTTTATAGCAGTGATACAGTCTCGATCAAACTTGCACCGGAAATTCTGTCTAACAATGAACAATATCTTGCATTCCCATCTGGTGCTATAACTGTCTTTACAAAATTGATGGTAAAAATTGTGACAAAAATCTCAGAAAAAAGTGATTGGGGAAGTGCGAAACTAAATAGCAAGGAGAAGGATGCTGGTTTTGAGCAAAAAAGAGGGGGAGGCAGCTGGGTGCCTGTGTTCAATTGCTGATGTCTTGTTAGATAAAACCTCTCTCGGAGAACTATCTAAGAACTAGTTCCTCTAAATGATTTCTCAATGTTCAAGTCTCTGTTAAGAGATATTGGGGATTACTTTATTTTGTCAGTTAGATAAATTTCTGTGGTCTTCATGTCATTGTTGCATTTTAATATAGAAGTTTCAGTATGTTTTTTACATTTTAACATTAATAATAAAAATGATACTATTTTATGCGTTATATATATATCACTTTTCCTTTTTTTCGTTACTTTTATAACACACGTGAACACGCCTCTATGGAACCATTGAGATCGAGTTACAAAATGTCGCATTTGACATCACCTGCAGTCAAGTTATATTTATAACTGATACATTTGTGAGAAAGGGTTTACAACTCCACAAACTTAACGTGTTCTTGTGACATAAGGAATGAAAGTAGATTATGTCTTTTGTATCAATGAGTAATATTAGATTATTAGAGTTCAATAAAGCTTATTAAAAGCAATTATGCTTAAAATCATATCAATTCTGGACAAAAGCATGGCATTAGAAATACATCTCAGTTAGTCATAATTATTCCAGAAGTAGATAAATATCTGCACATTACGAGCAAGTTCTGGATATCATGTTCATCAAAATGTTTTTTTTTTTCATTGCAGTAAATGAAACTACTTGTCGTGGGATTCACTTGCTTTATTTGTCTTAGACAGTTTATGTAACATTGGGGATATTTTAAGGGTTTTAAAATTTAACGTACCTGCTGATTGGAAAATGAATTGCATACATCAAATGTTTCATAAAATTAGAGTTGTCACAATAGTAGTGATGCAAACTGTAAATATGTTAATGTTCTCACTCTTTACTCATTTGATTTAGATTAATTAATGATATTTTATATTTGTCAATTGAGATACTATATAAGCCCTATAAGGTTTCTAATTTTTGTTTAAGAAATGAAACTGTTTATGGACATAAGACGTAACACTTAGGCCAATTTATTATGTTCCACGGACCTGGACATTACCCTGAAAGGCAAATTCATTTTAAAATCAATGTTTTATAAAATTGAGGCATTTTGAGTGAATATTGATTGTTATGTATAGCAATTGAGAGGAAAAATATAATTTTCCTAAATTAAGTATAGTATATACAGCTATTTTGACTCGCATTGTGCGTAATTTGTGGATAATTTGAACCCTTTAAATAAAATTTTGAAAAACTAAAATATTTAGTGAAGTAAAATTGATCAAATTTCAGATATTCATATAATCTATTTATTATTATTATTATTATTATTATTATTATTATTGATGTTATTTTTACGGCACCTTCAGTTCAAAATATACAGATACAGATTATTATAATTTATAATAATTATTATTTATTCCTAAGGTTTTATTGTCCAACGGGTTTTTTGTTTTTTTAGAATTGAATTGAATATTGGGTAAAAAATTTTAGGGAGCGGGTAATCCCCGAAATTTACTTATTTTGCCCCTTTGTTTAGTAATGTATTGGCAAATTACCTTGTTGTTAAAATGTTTTGATTATTTTATTTTATTAATTAACTGAATAACTGTTTTGTTGAAATAAATGATTAGCTGTCTTATTTGTATGTAAATTTTTGTTTTATAAATCTTTATGGTAACTAATTTTGCAGTGGATTATTTTATTGATATTAGGTCAATTTAGATTTGGTAAAAGTTAATAAGATTGTGCCAGCATCCGCGGTTATACAGTAGATTTGAGTTTAAGTGTAATCAGTATATAAAATGGAATTTGCTTTGGTATTATATGGTGAAATTATTTAAATATTGATAGTGAATTTGTGGTTGGTATGAATAATAAAATGTAAATTATTAAATTGAAGATTTAAACTAGGATTGGATACCTATTATTTTTAGTGTAAATAAATTAAACTTGAGTATTAATAGTTAAAGTCTTGAAACTCAAAGAATTTGGCGGTATTAAAGTCTGGTTAGAGGAATCTGTTGTGTGATGGATAGTCCACGTTGAACCTTGCTTGATTTGTGTTTTTGTATATCGCTGTTTAGAAAATATTATAAAATAATTTACTTAATACATAATTTAATAATAATTCAAGTCAAGGTGCAGTGAAAATTAAGTTGAATAATGGATTACAATAAATGTTATTTATATGGATTGTTGATAGAATATAAATTTTAAGGTGAATTTAATTGTAATTTTTTGAGGATTATTGAAATGATTAAGCTCTATAATATGCACACATCGCCCGTCACTCTCGTTAATAAGATGAGATAAGTCGTAACAAAGTAGATGTATCGGAAGATATGTCTAGAAAGCAAGTGATTAAACGTTGATCAAGCTGCTTTTAGAGAAAATTTCATTTACACTGAAATAGTGGCTGTGCAATTCAATCTAATTTGATGTAAATGATTTTATGTTATTATTAGTTATAGTGTGTTGTAGTAATTTATTAAATATTTTTTTGGTTATTGTAGTTTTATTGATCTAGTTTATTTAATAATAATGGATTAGTACTGTGAAGGAATAAGTATTAATGAATTTATTGAAATGTTAATTAAAGTTGATTTGACTTATCTTATCTTGAGTATCAGAGTGGATTAATATGATTAATTGATTTTTGTATCTCGAATTTAAAAGATTTAATTGAATATAGTTGTTCATTGTTTTATAAATGTCATTAATATTTAATTGGTAATGAAATGTTTTCGTTTTTAAGGATATCTAGTTTCTTATTAAATTAATTTAATTCAGAGGGTGTAATTAATATTATTTATTAAGATGAATATTTTTTATATCTTTAATTTTTTAGGGGTTTAGCTTGAAAAAATATTGGCTATAAATATGTGAATTAATTTTTAGTTAAAAGTTTATAAATTTAGAAGTTGTTGTTAGTTGGAGTGTGTTAAAATTTATTTTTTTATATTTATTGGTAATTTTGTTTTGTTTTAGTTTAAGTATTTAATGAGGTTGAAAATTGAATTTTATTTTTTTTTGTAATAATGATTTAATTAGTATAAATTTGATTGTAAGAAAATTATTTGAAAGGTAATTATTATATATTTTTATGAAGAATTGGGCAAATTTTATTGTTCGCCTGTTTATTAAAAACATGGTTTCTTGGTTATTTAAGAAATCTGACCTGCCCACTGATATATATTGGAGGGCCGCAGTATTTTGACTGTGCGAAGGTAGCGTAGAGTCTTTTAATTGGAGGCTTGTATGAATGGTTGGTCGAAACAATTTCTGTTTTATATAAATTATTGGAATTTAGGTATTAAGTAAAAAATCTTAAATGTTATTAAGGGACGAGAAGACCCTATAGAGTTTAATAATAGTTTATTTTGTTTATGTTGTTTATTAAGTTTATTTTTATTATAAGATTTTATTTAGTTGGGGTGACTAGAAAATAAATGTAACTTTTCTTTTTTGTTGATTATAATAATTAGTTGATGGATCCATTAATAATGATTATAAGATTAAATTACCTTAGAGATAACAGCATAATTTTTTTGAGAGTTCTTATCGAGAAAAAAGATTGTGACCTCGATGTTGGATTAAGATTAATATTAAATGTAGATGTTTAATTATTGGGTCTGTTCGACCTTTAAAATCTTACATGATCTGAGTTTAAACCGGTGTAAGACAGTTTGGTTACTATCTTTAATTAAATAAAGAATTTTAGTACGAGAGGACCAAATTACTTAAAAAATAATTTTTAGTAATTATTTAAATAACTATTTTGGCAGACGTAAGTGCAACAAATTTAGATTATGTGTATATGATTGAATATCTTAGGTAGTATTATAATGGTTAGTGAGTATATTTTGTTGTTAGTAATGAGTTTAATTTTAATTGTATTTGTTATAGTAAGAGTAGCTTTTTTACTTTATTAGAACGTAGGGTATTAGGCTATATGTATGTCTCATTAACCCGCGTTTCACCACTGCACAGGAATGCAGCAAAAAATAATGGGTGTATATGATACGCATATCTATTGCATGTGGTTCAATTGACTTGAAATTCTATAAACCTATAGTAGGGTTTACATATGAACTTAAAAAGTTGGAATTTATGATACTGTAGATGTGTTATACAGTAATATTTGAATAGATTACTAAAGGAAACTGCAAGAGAGAAGTACTGAAAAGTTATACACCAATATAACATTAGAATTCGGACTGTGTAGAAATCATGGAAAAGTGATCAGCTACTTGGCACCGTTAAGTTTCCGTCTCCAGAAATAAATTCGTTTGAGATTAGGACGATTTCGAGAAAGATGTACTAAGACGAATTGTGTTTGATATGCATGACAAGTTGGAGTATATAACCGTAGAAAATTGGTTCACAAAATGAGAAAATCAGTCGATTATAAGTGCACGTATCTTATACTGAAGGATATTGAATCCAGTTATAAGAAATGTAATGATGAGAGAAAAATTTTAATCCAACGGGTTTACATCACTGCTGGTCGATCAATTTTTTAAGAATAAGGTAAAATGGTAACGCGCGGACATAACATGTGGATGAAATGAAAGTTTCTTAGCGCAAAGGAACAGATGTTTTGTTGAGAAATTGTTCAGTGACGCCCTTGATCATAGAACGCTTTATGCGTCACACATACTGAAAATCTATAGCAGGAAGAGTTTATCAAGGAAATAACACAGCATGAAATACTTAAGCCCATCATCATCGTAATCAATCTGCGGGAATCCGATTCCGGGGTGGCTTCCGAATCACTGGCCAAGTTTTGTTAGTGTAGCAATGAAAACTTAGCAATTTGTTTTTTTAATTAAATAAGAATGTCATCATGAGCTATTACAGCATTACTCCTTTTTCATATTTTTCTCTTTTCTTTTATTTATCTCAATATATTGCAGGTTTCTAACATTATAAATTAATTTAAAAACTTCTTGCAGGCGCAAAACATAATAAATATCTATATGTATACTGTGTTTCATACAGAACAATATTTTGTTAATATATTCATTTGTGAATAATAATTTATTTTTCTTCAATTAAGAACATGGAAAATGCATCTTCGAAACAGAACTCATAAGCAAACATTTTCTCAAGACAAAATGTAATTCTTCATTCTGATTTAAATCCCCTAAGCTGGCGTAAAATGTTGCAGCATCTGAAAGTTATTGTCTTTCTCTCTTTGCTTATAGATCTACGCTGCGGCGTGCCAAGCAGTGAACACCATCCCCCGAGTTTTCCCTAATTCTAAAAAAGTAAATACTAGTTAATGGAATGCACTGATACACCACAGTCTCATTCACTTATTAATTTATTCTGTTCATCATCTCAAAGTTCTTGGCAGTTGACTAGGTTTTTTAAACACACAAAAAAAAAATGTATGTGAACAACCATTATCTACTCTAAATAAAGTACAATGAGCACTGATCACAGGTACCTGAGTCATTGAAATCAATAATACATTAGCATACAAGTTAGATTATATATTAAGATATTTCATATCTAACATAAGTTATACATTTAAGTAAGCATTGTTATTTTTATGTTTACATTCGTTAATTAACAGTATTCTTTGGAAATTAAATTGAGTAGGATACGGTAGCTGAGTTGGTAGAGCCCGGAAGGCTGAAGATCCATGGTTCGAATTCCTGCCGTGACCCGAATTTTTCAAATTTGATTTTTCATTTCCAACTTATGTCGTACAAACAGCTAGTGTGAAAAAAACAATATATATATTTGTCATTCCTGAACATACAATTTTTTAACAAAATGACACAAATGAAAATATTTTTAAATATAACAATTAGGAACAGTGCCTTCGGCAATTCCAGAAGGCACTAACCCCAATCAAAATTTATTCCAATTTGATTGGCTCAGCCCCCCAGTCCACAGTCCCCAGTTCATCGAACCAAAAATAAAACACAACATTAAAAGTAATTCATACATTCATTACAATATATATTTTATTTCCTACAATACCAAACCTTCTTTCTTTTTTAATTAATCCTATTCGGCCAAATTTCTATCCTTGAGAGTTGCTTATTCCTTAGGAACTTATACACTAACACCCTGGTTATTGGTGTATAAGGACCCTCTTTAACTAAAGCTATATAACTAGTCCCATTCCCTCCCCTACCCATTTCATCCTCCTTTCACTATCTGACAATTCTATACATTTCTCAAACACCTTCCCTAAGTATTTACATCCATCAAAAACCTTTCCTAAGTATTTACACCCATAACCATTTTTGTCTTATTTTGCCAGTTCCTTAATGTTTTCATCTGATTTTAAATTTAAAATTCTTCTGCCTCTTATTTCATTTGATAAATTTACTCACTTTCCTAATAGGAACTGTTCCCTCCAAAACTTGGTTTGCTTACATTGTAGTATACAATGCCAAGTACTATCTGATTCTTCGCACATAGGACATTTCCCCTTAGTATATCCATTTATTAATCAACTTAAATATTTTACTCCTGTTCTAAACCATCCCAATTCTTCCCTTCCTACCTTATCACAAATTTCAATATATATTTCTCTTCCCCACACATTTTTTAGTGTACTATATAATTTCAGAGATATTTTGGTGTTAAGATTTGTCTATATTTTCATGTTTTTCAATATTCTCAATTCTTATTGTTATCTCTTTCCAAAATCCTTTACCCAATTGTGTGGGTAATTGTGTTCCCTCGTGTGTGTGTGTGTGTGTGTCAATGTGTATGTATGTATATATATAAATATAAATTACTATATAGTTGGTGGTTCAACTAGTAGCTTGGGTTATAAATACCGAGTCGCCTTTTAAGGAATCAATCTCTCGTTGTAGAGAAACCATAGGGAGGTCTCCGAGGTGTATACAGAGTGCGGAAAAACAATGTGCAGAAAATTGTAGAGTAAAGCGATAGTACCAAACTAAGCATTTTGAGGTTAGGAACATGAGGTCGCAGATGCAGTGTAATAACAGGAGCGTTGCATGTTCATAATTGAAATCTGACATTATGAAATATCTTCATTTGCCAGTCAAAATAAAATGTTACCCACAAGACAGTGTACGTACTGTTTCCACTAATGAGAAACTAAATGTAATATGCGAGTACTAATTCGATATACCTTGGAGATCACCGCTTTGGTTCACCGCGGCCGATCCATCTGTCACCAAAGGTGATTTCGAGTTGAAAGTAGAAAATGTGCTGTGGAGCCGTCATGTTGGAAGCATTAGTTTCGTGTAATTTCAAGACAAGCATTCGGTATTGCCGTACCATTCAGTAGACTTCAAAATACAAATGCTTCATTGAGCATCAAACACACCTAGCGACAATGGCTAGTATTGTACAAGAGTGTGTTTTGTTTACATCTGATACGCTACAAGTTTCAATCTGAGACTATAGCATGACGGGTTTAATGTTGGTACTGCCTTTCTACTCTACTCTTTTCTGCACATTGTTTTTCCGCACCCAGTGAAATCACATGAGAGAGGATCGCTGGTAGAGCATCAGCTCGGAAGGCTGAAGATCCTGATTCGAATCTTTTCCTTGACACGGTTATATGAAATCTGATTCTTCATTTCCTACTTATTATTCTTTTACACGTTAGTGTGAACAACGAATTTTCATATAAAATAGTATTCTTTACCGAATCCATATAGAGGGTGTTTACTTTATTTGTGAATTGTGCAATATTATTATTTTAGTACTATTATCAATGTGCTAAAAGATTATAACTTAAATATCTTGAGCTAGAAAATACCATCACCGTAATTCTAGCAGCATTTCCATTATAACAGAAGATTATGGTTATACATGGGCTTCTTAGAATTAAAAAAAAAAAAAAAAAGCTGCAAAATATATCCGCCCATACGGCATGACACAAATTTAGGAATAAACACGATGGCTACTATTGCATTAGTATCTGTCTTAATACATTTCAAGGCACATAGTTTGTTACGTAATTAACTCTATTGCGAAATATCTGAACCTCGTTATTTATTTCTCTTGAAGTACATAAGCATTAAAATATCTCTTGAAAGAAAACCCACTCATATTTCTTAGCATGTAAGAACGTGGAGTAAAATAAAGAAGAGAGAAATATTTGATTTTTTTTTTTGTCTTAAATCACCAAACAACTATTCGCTCATTTACGTATTGTAATTTAAAAATGTACTTAAGCATTTTAAAAGGTGCTCAGAGTTATTAATTCTACCTAAAATAAAGGCAAAAGCTAAAACAGCTAATTTAAAAATAGAATATGAAAAGTGAGAATGGAATTGTGTTACGTTGTTCTTTAAAGATGAAATTTTGGTAGTCCGAGAAAAGTAGGGTTGGAAGTTGCGGTTCTCTACAAAGCTGGCTGGCACTTCGCAATAGGATAGTGGGGGGAACTACCAAACTACAAAGTATACGAGCCACGTGTATCGTTTTTGTGCATTCTAGTGAGACTTGGTTAATTAACAAACAGCAAGTGGGAAGCTGCTTGTGCTCTGTTATTGGCAGTTGTGTGTCCCAGACATAATTTCACCGATTTACCCACAGAAGTGTAGGTTTATTGCTGGTTATCGAGGTAGAGTATTTTCGTAAGCTATTAGCTACTTCTGTAGACAGTTCAAAACCATTGACAATTAAACTGAATGGCAGAACGAGGAAATTGGTGGCAATGTTACAACATTGGTACGAAGGAGTGAAATGCAATGTAAGCGTTATACCAATGTGAAACAGCAAAATAAAATAATTGTAAATTAAATGGACTGGGCGATGTAATGGCTCAACCGCACTAACTCTGTCGGAGACCGCCACGGGTGGCCGAGGTCGTTAAGGCGCGGACTTGTGAGTGGGAATCCCGCCAGGACCGTCCTCCCTGACTGCGGTTTTTCCTCAGTCCTCATAAATGGCAAATGCCGGGGAGGTACCCTAAACTTAGGCCTGGAACGTTTCCTTTCTTAAAAAAATCCTTTCTCAGTTTATCATTTCATCTCATGCATCACCAGTGTCCTTCGCCCGTGGTGCCTCTGTAGCAAAAACGGGCGTTAAAACCCTTCAGAAAAAAAAAAAAAACTGTGTAGGCAAGCGGACGCTATATCTGCCATTCCAGTTAATAAAACGAAACATCGATCAACTTTATTAGAAAAATATAATTTATAGATATTTTAAGATGTAATAAATCAAACAGATTTTCAAACTTTAAACCAGCGAATGAACTTAAGCATCAATCGTTGCAGTTCACCCCCCCCCCCAAAATGTAACCTTGACAACAATACTCATTTTCAGTTGTTATATTTTATTTGGTTTTTTACAGGTCATCAACATCCCATTCAATTCAGGGCTTGAAATGCCCGACAAATTTTGCTCAGATGTCTCTTTTTTCACGCTTCAGGTTCTTTTACCTGCCGTAAATCTACGACACGAGACCCACGGCTTTATTTGCTTTCCGAACGAAGTCATACATAGGATTTTTATGCCCGAATAAAGCCACCAATCCTGGATGGAATCGAATCCGCGATCTTGGGTTCAGGAGGCAAGTACGGTTACCACTACACCACCAGGACCGACAATTTATTGGTTCAGATCAGCGGTTCTCAAACTTTCCTTGTCCACGGATCTCCTCCGAAAACTTGCCGTTGTCGCGAACCCCTAATGTTCATCCTCTATACCTTTTAAATTTATTTACCAATACAAAATTTAAATATTTAAACAAACAAATGTACATATTTTTCAACATTTGTCTTCTTATTATAGTGTATATTTACCCAGTGGTAAAAATTATAGCTAAATATTATATTCCAAAAGTATATAAAATGTATAAAATATTAATAACTAACGATATAAAATTGCACACCATAAATGGTAATTTTAATTTTTTAATGAGGGGAACTTTTTGAAAGTGTTTAACGCTCGTTTTAACTACTGAGACATGATACACGAGATGAAATGATAAACTGAGAAAGGGCGGGTTTTTTTATTTTAGGAAGGAAGTGTTCCAGGCCTAAGCTGGCATTTATGAGGATTGAGGAAAACTGAACCAAACCTCAGTCAGGGAGGACAAACTTGGTAGGAATCGATCCCCAGACCTCCTCACGAGGGCGTTTCTTAATGACCTCGGTCACATTACCGTCTCGGATGGTGCTGAATTTTACTTAATAGGAGAAAACTGGAATCTGCGTTCTCCAAACCGTTCCTATCCTTGTTTTTAAGATAAACGATTAGAGAGAATGATTTTCCCTATAAGTATTTTGTTACGAAAGGCATCAATACTTTCATGAACTTCTTTGATGGTCCGGAAAACACTTCCTGTAAGTTTGTCAGTGTCTCTTCTTTGAAACTAATTTCAGTGCACCGTTCTGCTGCTGTGGGCTCTTCTGCTTCGTGCAAACAACTGAAAATGGATTTCTGATCTGGTTGCTTGTATCACGCACAGGAAAATATTCTCTGAAAGTGTGCTGCAGGCGTTGTAATCGCTGCACAATTAATGGTTTGTCGTTCTCGGATAGGGCTTCTTCGGCCCGACCAAGGTACAAGTAATTTGAGAGGTTAGAAAATGTTCCCTCATACTTTCTGTCCGACATGCGTTAATGTCTCAGGCTCCAACATTTTGATAATTGCTTCTATATTGTTTTAAACACAAGAAATTACCTTTTTAACGTTGAAAACTGGGTTTGGCTTAAATGTATCTTACAAATTTGTTAATTTCACTAACCAAGGTAAAATACTCGATCAATTGCAGAGGTAAAGCTGCTTATCCAAGAGAAATATTCTTATTTCGCCTCTCAAGTCCCAAAATCGACCTAAGACTAGGTAATCAACAAACTTCGCAATGTTGCAAAATTTAATGATGTTTTTTTTTTTATTTCTTTGCAAAGCTACTTAATAAATCTTGAGTTCAATGACGTACTTTTTATAAAATAGACATTTTTGACTGTTTCATATAGTCTGCTAAAGCCCCTCCGGTAATAACTCTGGAGTTTCCCAGTTTAAGTAGCAATGATACCTGTGCATATTGACTTGTTTCATACGTGCTGCAAGCCCATTAAACCCTCCAGACATTGTTAGTACTCCATATGTTCTAACTCCAACGCATTTCTACCAGTCCAGTCGTTTAAGCTGTTAAATACATCTTCAGTTGTCGTGTGCTTCAAACAGGAAATGAATAATTTTTAATGAATACTTTTTATATGCTCATATCTGATATAGCACATCAAGTTTGCATTATGTTCGTGCTTTCATCGAAATACACGTCGGTCCTGGTGGTGTAGTGGTAACCATATTTGCCTTCTAAACCCAAGATCGAGGGTTAGAACCTGGCCAGAATGAATGAATTAATGAATAGTGTTTAACGCCCGTTTTTACTACAGAGGCACCAGAGGCGATGGACACTGATGATACATGAAATGAAATGATATATTGGTAAAGGATTTATTTTTAAGGAAGGAATCGTTCCAGGCCTAAGTTTAAGGTACCTCCCCGGCATTTGTCATTTGTGAGGACTGAGGAAAACCTGGAAAAAACCTCAGACAAGGAGGACGGTCCTGGCGGGATTCGAACCGCAGACTTCCCGCTCACAAGTCTGCGCCTAAACGACCTCGGCCACCCGTGGCGGTAACCTGGCGAGGATCGATGGTTTTTTCGGGCGTAAAAATCCTAAGTATGGCTTCCTTCGGAAGGGAAGGGGAATTAAAGCCGTGGATCCCGTGTCGTACATTTACGGCACGAAAAAGAAACTCAAGCCTGAAAGAGAGGCCTCTGAGCAAAATTTTTCGGCCATTTCACACCCTGAGTTGAATGGGACGCTTATGGCCTGAGATGTTAAATCAACAACATAGAAATACAGAGCTGAGTAGGGGGATATGCACACTCTTTCTATTAACTGATCCTTAATATTTTCTAACTGTTTGATAATGCGAGTCATTACTGCGCCATTTGATAGAGGTATTAGGGAGTGTCTTTAGCCGTTTTTTCACTTATCAATATGAAAAACAATTTTTTTCCGCCGGTAATGCAATTTCCTCAGGAATTGTACGGGGTTTTCTAGTTTTTGCCTGAAAAATTTCATGCAATGCCCTCACATTTTCGTCGTTACACCGGCGCGCATACTTTTTTTTACAATTTTCTTGCTTTTCCAAAGTTCTTGCTACTTAATTATGAAAAAAAAAAAATAAATAAATAAATGCTCTTTGTGGTATGATGTTCATGCTTTTATTCCGAGAGGTCTTCGCGATTTTTATGATTTCCTGACCCCGTTGGACAACCTGGCGGAACACAATACACGCAACGGCAGTCAGAGTCTGAATTCATGAAACCTAGGGGCTCTAATTACGATGCACTCTCATCATCAGAGTCTACACTTTTTGTGCCAGTAGTCATCTTGAGATCAGAAGATAAAAGGATAAAGGGGGGAGGAAGCGATAGAATCAATAACTCAGTTTTACCGACAATAAGCAAGTGACCGTCACAAAATGAACAAGACGAGTGTGGACATTGAGAAAGAAATGTAGTTACAAATCCGCGCAAATTGACTCGGATGCGAACACTTCTACCTTTCATTTGCGACTTTTTTCGAGAACAAACTGCACAAATCTTGCAATTTCTCAGAAATAAAGCACAAGGCTTTGCAAGAATGAAAACATCACATAGTTCCAAGCGGGTGTTTCGTTGTGTGTGCTGCATTAGACTGCCGCATTCGGCCAGTTCAAAGGGAACCAAGGCAACACCGGTCGGTGTAGTGGTAACCATACTTGCCTTCTAAACCCAAGATCGCGGGTTCGATCACGGCCAGGACCGATGACTTTTTTGGGCGTAAAAATCCTAAATTAAAATCGTAAAGTCCTTCGGAGTATAGCCGTGGATCCCGTGTCGTACATTTACGGCACGGTGAAGAACCTCAAGCCTGAAAGAAGAGGCCTCTGAGCAAAATTTGTCGGCCGTTTCAGGCCCTAAATAGAATGGGACGCTGATGACCTGAGATGTTAAAGAGCGTCCATAAATAAACCAAACATAAAAAAAATAAACATGCGTCGAAATTCGAACCTAAGAGAGGCAGGAACCCGCAGCCTACACGAGGCAGAATGTAATACGAAAGTCGCCTTGAGCCTATCAAACTGGGGTAAAGAATTATATTTGCTCGTTTTAGGGAGAAAGGCGAGACCAGGAATGACCTGGTTTATATTGGAAATTCTGGCGGAATGTACCCACTAGGAACACCTGAGAAAAACTGGGTTTCCTGAAAACTTTTTAAGGTAATTAGAGGTGGATTGCGTGCTGGAACCGGTTTGCGAACCACAAAAACTGGTTGATTATACGCATTTTCCTAGCTAAAATACGCGAAGCTGGAAGCAATTTATTTTCTGGTTAGAACGCAATAACTAGTGTAACTATAAATAATATGCAATATGTTTCCGTTCATATATCTGTAAATATCGTTCCTCCCATTTTTAAATTGTTTATTTATTTATTATTAATATTGGTCATTATTATTTATACCTCTTTCTAATTGTGTATCATATTTAAGCATGTACGGTCATAAAACATATTTATAGTGTGTATATACAATTTTATAACAAAGCTGCACCTACCACTGCCAGTTTGCTGCCAAAAGAGATGTGTTGTTGCCAGGGGAACTATGACGATACATATGAGAGTTCTGCCCCGCCCACATTTTCCATTTACCTGTTTGAAAGTTTCCTCCGGAAAAAATAACCCGTTTCAGTTTTATCCTAATTTTCTTTACCTCAACAAATACATATCGTAAATGTATATTGTCTTTTGTTTTCTCGTAATTTATTGTTTATACTTATATTTCAAGAATAAATGCTGTTAATAATATTCTAATGCTTCGCGACTCCCTGGGAGGTCACTGATTGAAAATCTCTGGTCCAGGATAAATACATTGTATTTTAAAATCCATTAAATGTGCCTGGAGATCCAGCTCATTCCTGAATGGCGAATCCGGTGTTTCATGGGCAATTCCATACACACTGCCCCAAAACATCGTACCTACCGACGTTACAGTCAACTAGAGTTCGGAGCACAAATGAAGGCGGAGAGAATAACGCAGACAGCGCAGTGCATTACAGGTTTGCCAAAGTGCTTTTCATTATCTCTCTGTCAGTCTACATTGACCGCAAAACCGAGCGGTAAGTTTAAACTTACTGACAGTGAATAAACATGTGACAGCGTACATAAGGAACACTTGAATTTTGCGGTGAAGGACTTAAGAGGAAACGAGATTATAACTAGCGGTAAAAAAAAAGTTCGCTTGGTACATGCTGGCAATATTCATGATGAACCTCAAAATACAAGGCTAGGTTTCCTGAGAAATCAGCGTATACATCATGACAATCCGAATGAAATTTTTACCACTTATTTCTAAATTATAAGCTGTTTTTTTTAATTTGAGTTAACCTTAATTATCATTTGATAATTATTTTAATAAACGAGAAAAATATTAAAGTTTTAACTTTTTTACCGTTTAGGTGCACTTTTGTCACAAACTATTACTCTCAGCTTTCTCATATTTTGCCAATTTGTAAACATGCTACCTTAACATTGCTGGTGAAAAGTATGTAATTTAAGCCAAAAGTACAATTTATAAAAATATTTGCAGATACTCATTATTTCAAGCATTTTACAAACCATATTTAATTATTTTTTATCAGAACTCTTATTCATGCATATGTTAAAAGCTTTCATCGGCTATATAGAACAGTGTTTTACACATGCACAAAAATTCATACCTCTACCTTACGTAGTTTCTCAGAAAAGTGCGCGCAAATTAAAATATATATATATATATATATAAAACATGAAAAAATGGATTGATAAAAATGCTTTCGAACGAAGGAGTAGTATTGTGGTCCGCAGAACCTTTTAATTTAAAAATGTGGTCACCACTTGAAAATAGTTTGAGAAACACTGCACTGACACAGTTAAATTATTGTTTATTGCCAGATCAAAATATCTGTTGGTCTATCTGTGTTACAGAACATACTTTTAGTGGGAGGTTGTAGAGATATGTCTTCTCTTTAGTTAAAAAACATTGTTTGAGGTGTTGCTATGAAATGTTTTATCTGTTATCTTTATAGGCTTAATGTAGCATTTAATTGATGAGTACCGAACTAGCAATAGGCACACTGCAGGTATACTTAGGAACAGAGAACGCTCAGATGGGCATGTTTCATTAAACACAATAAACCTTAATGTGCCAGAAACGTAACAGCTGTATTTACTGGACGTTCTGAAAGTATTATATAGGAGAAAGTCAAAGTTACTGTAAGATCGCCAGAAAAAAAAAACAGGGGGAACAATTTGCCACAGTTACTAAGCACTAGGTGGTTCACGAAAAACCGGTCCCTATAATCTTGGCTGTATTCTTGCTCGAAATGGCCGGACGGTGTTTCATGAATATGGTGGAATAGTACAAGCAAAGTGCATTCCTTGCTCCTCGAAAATATTCCACTCACTTTAAACACTACTATGAGAAATCCAATGAAGCTGATTGCCATCAATTTTTCAAATGAAAACCGGATATTTTTTTTAAGTTATTTAAACCAAATAGATAAAAATTAGATACATCTCAGTTTTCTAGATACTTTCCCAATACACCAACACATTTTTCCCAGAGGGGAGAAAGCTTCTTATTGCATTATTGGGGTTCGGTTTCCAGCCTTTTGCCCACGAATGCTTTTACATCTTCGTCATTTTCGAATCGCCGATCTTCAATGCTTCTTTTGACCGCCCTAACATGTAGTAATTGCAAGGCGATAAGTCTGGAATATAGGAAGGGTTTCCAAAGCTGTCTAGTGGAGTTCCTAAATTTTTTCCCTTGTAAAAACAGCTGTATGCGAACGTGGATTGTTTTAGAGAAGAACTTCTGCAATCATTGTTGAATTTTTTTTTATGATAAGCACGTTTTACCATAACCAGAAGGTGGTATTAATAAACTGCATTAACGGTTCGACATTCATAAAGAAAATTGCTGAACAAAAGTCTTGGGAGTCGTAAAAAACTGTCAAGAGAATCTTCCAAGCTGGTAGACTAGCTTTTGTTTTGACAGGAGCGAATTCCTCTCTTTTTCTGCACTCCAAGAATATAGTATTGTACCCATGTTTCGTAGCAGATTACGATTCGATGCTGACATTTATCCCGATATTGAGTCAAAAACTTCTGACACACTTCACACTTGTAGCCTTTTGATTCTTAGCGAAATTTTGAGGATCCCGCCTTTCGTAACTTCACGGTCTGAAATTAGGAATCGAGCACTTCCGTAACCTAACTCAACCTAAGAAGCGATTTCAGAAAACGTCAAATTCAGTCACACTCAATTAGGTCACGAACGACCCGAATGTTTTGTTTCTATTACTCTCGTCCGAACTCGACGTTGGTGGCTTTCATTTTCTCCCCCTTCTTTTCTCTTTGACAGTTCTTATTTCCAAACGGTGCCCTTAATCTTTACAAATTTCGGTCAATTTTACGCCCTCCCGAGTCAACAATATATAATAATAATAATAATAATAATAATAATAATAATAATAACACAATCGACGAGTGCACCTCTTGCTCGAACATGATGCTACCCACAAACTAAACTACTGTGTGAGGCGAACCGGATTCCCTCTACATCTGAAACCCCCATGCGCAGCGTTTCAAATATGTGTCTTGCTCCGTATTACTCACAATCGATGAAATAAAATCCGTTTTATAAGTAGTAGAAGTTGTAGTAATGGTAGAAGTAGTTGTAGTGGTGGTGGCGATGATGGTCGTAGTTATTGTTCAATTAAGCTAAATATACCCACATTGCACATCACAGGTTCATGTTCATGTAAATTACATCATTTCTGAAATTAATTGCAACAAAAGAAAACAACAATAACGCACTCACACACACATGAAACAGACATGCATACAATAATTCTAATATTCATGTAAATTCTTCGTATTATTTATGCACAATGTTTACAGAAAGTTCTTGTCCGTAAAACTACGTATTTCATTTAAGAAAATTCCTAGGTTTAGTCAGGTTTGTCTATTTACAATTAAGTCGCAACATGCCAACCTCCCACTACTGGAAGTCAAAAATAAATCAAGGAGAAATTTTATTCTCGCATCTTCTGTCTGTGTACACTTAGCCAAAATGTGTTACCCAGTCTTCCGGTTCCGCGCACAATGGGCAAATCCTTCTGCCTTCCAGCATTCCAGTCTAAGCCACGCCATTCCCAACCTCTTTCATGTCTAGCTCCACATGTCTCTTTACCCCCTTTTGATTCACCCTCGTAATACAAGGAGAGGTAACGTGTGCATTTATGTGTACAGACGATGCTATCATAAACTTTTCAAATACGTGAAAAACTTTAGGATTCAAGAAAATTTAATTGTTTATACAGATGAGTTTTGGGTAAATATGGGCTACTTTGTGATAATAGAATAGAGAGAAACTAAGATTAAAATTGCTCCCATTTGCCTTAGTCCAAGGTGAGTTTATTAAAGATGCTGAACTAATGTATAAAGGACACGGCCCCTAAGAAACTGTTACTGTAATAAAAAATGTGGAGTGTCTTAGGGGAAAAAATAAATAAATAAAAGTATCATTTTTGGGGGGAAAAATAATATTACTGGAAAATGAGTCACATTTCAAGATGATGCGCTACTTCCTCAGCATAAGGAAAGATATGACAAATGCGTTGATGAAGTGGCTAAATCAGTGAGTAGACATTCTGTGCGCTTGCCGCCTTGTAATTGCATACTTATCCCAATTAAATATTCGAAAATATAGACATTTTAGATATGAGAGGTTGAATTCGGTCATGAAGGAGCATATAGCAACATAAAATGTGCATCACATAAAACAAATAAACCATTTAAATCTTTATAAAGTTGACGAGTGCCAAAATGACATAGAATTAATTTTAATAAAATTATCATCATCGTCCTGTTGTCCTCTGAGTCATCATATCTCTCAGACGCTGGAAATTTACATAAATTCAATTCATCCACAGAGGGGAGAGATTTTTGAAAGAATAACACAAATTCACGGAACAGTGTGAACCTAACGTACATTAATGTTTGTGTTGTTATGCATTTTATGTACTTTTAATGGTTGTAATTGCAACAGCACATTATATTATGCAATGAGCTTATTTCAGTTACGGGTCGGCATAGCGCGACTGCGTACTGTCGTCAAGGCCGTACAATGCAGGTGCAGGTAGCAGTTTTTAATTACTTTGAGAGGGAAATGTGTGCGTTCGTGTGTTACTCGGTACTTTTATTGTGTGTAAATTGTGTGCTTATTCTTCTTCCTTGTTATGTTAGAGCATAAGGTGTTGAACACGGTCTTATGTACGATATAGAATACTTGTAGAGAAGTGGTAAGGAGGATTCGCAAGAAACTATCCCAGTAATGATGTAGAGAAACTGTTCGCCAACTTATTCAAAAGTGAGGTGAGATAGGATCTCTTAATGATAATAAACGTGTTTCGCATCCTCGTTACTTACAGAAGAAAAGATGAAATACAGGAATTTCCTACACAGATGTCGGCAATGTATTGCCACCGAGGGGCTTCATTTCAACTCGTGTCAGTACTTATTAATACTAGTTTTAAACATGGTTCATTTTAAGCTTTCAGTGAAAATATAAATATTAACTTTAATCGCGGCGACTCATATCTCCTTTTTTCTGTACTTTCTTCTGGGATTCATGTATGACAAAGGATAGCCTATTTAACAGGGTGACATGAACACATGGCGTTCTAGCATTTAAATAATACAATTTCGGGTTAATATTGTTGACGTACAGCAATTGTGCATTAAGAAGATCAGAAGTTCACTAGAAGTTTGTAACATAGGCGAATCTTTTGTGCAGTTCAGGAATGAATTGTTTAACATCAGAAAGTTGAATTATCGTTTAACTCTCTCTGACATCAACCCAGTGTAAGTTTTGCTTTGATCCTAAACTTGTATGTGTTTCCGCTTGTTCATTCTGGCGCTCATGTTCGTTCTCACATTTCGTTGAAACTGTAGATACCCTTTTCGGACGAATTCCTCGATAAACGGTGAATTTCACTTCGTTGTTCTGAATTCCATTTTGAAAACAATATATTTTGCTTAGTTGCAATATGCAAGCTGGACAGTGTGCTTGCTTAACTGTATTTAATGAATCGCCTGCACCAAAATAGTTTTAAAACTTCCAAATTCAAGCAAGTTGACTCAAACGCTTTTCTCGAGTTCTCGGTCGAAGCACGCCTTTTCTCACTTGTATTTCCTTCTCTGCTTTGATGAAATGTCCACCTATTTCCGGTCAGATGGAGAGAGCTTTGACGAAAGATTACAAAAATTATCTGCAGTTAAATTACCACTGGGAATCGTAGACAACCTGGTGCTTTAGCTTCAAGACGGTGTTTGTTAAGACTGGACAGACGGAATAACGTTTTGTTAGGGAGAACAGAAAAGAAAACAGCTTCATTACTTTTAGTATACAGAGGCCGGCTGCTGTTATCTATAGCGATGGGTGGGTGAGAATGAAAAATTCTTCTGGAAGTGAAAATAAAATTATTCAGGACCTTTAAAATAAGTACACATTCATATAACTAAAGTAAGTGTTCTCAAGGTTTCGGAATTAGTTTAGAGCTTCAGTTTTAATGAAGATTTTAAAATTTTAAACATTTAAATGTCTGTTGTTTTTGTTAGTTAAATATGAAAACTTGCATATTTGTTGCAACTCTATATTAAAAACAATAAACAAATACATTGGTTCAGATGAGTTGTAGGGACATAAACCGCATTTGAAAGATAGTAGATCTTTAGTTCCAGAATGAGTTGAGACACGTATAAGCATAGGCCCAAAGTCACTACAGTATAAGATTTTGTTTTCAACTGCTCGCTGTGTTTGTATGAGGTGGTGGTTTGTCTTCTTTGTTTTCCTAAATTCACATTACAGTTATATTTGAGGTAAAGGAAACAGGATTACCTCGCCCTACATTTGAATACAATTTCAAGTGCCATACGGCTTAAACACATGGAAGTAACAAAAGTACAAAATGTTGCTCTCTTGTGAAATTAGTTATGTTTGTAGATTTCGCGGTGCTGAACAAGAATATCACAATAGATGCACAATTGGCTACCGTATATGAGAGATCGTAATACTTTTTGATCTAATAGAATAATGTTTACATAATAAATACATGGACCCACGATCAAGTCAACGTCTGCTTTTACATCCGGCGTCGTTGTGCCTGCCGCTTAGGGTTATCCCTAGCGATCATCCATGGCTAATCAGTAATGATGAAAGAATGGCTGACACTACAGTATGTCCCAGAATTCCATATATCCCTATATGCTACACGTTAATTTAATGAATTTAATTAGAATTAATTTAGTATTTTAGTAATGAACTTACGGCTAATGTCCAAGGGATTCATATATACTCCATGATGTTCGACACGTAATCTTATGCGCCTTCAAGGTCTTAGTGACTTTTTTTCCCCCCAGATCTGCAGACGCGATCGTACTGCATTCCGTGCTACTCGTTCAAGTTCAGCTTTGGTTCCGTAGCGACGTGCGGCAACCTTCATCTTGATAATACCCCACAAGTAGTTAGATCAGAACTACGTGGAAGCTATGGGAATGGTGTTGGAGATGTTGAGGACCCATGTCCACTCCAGCGTACAGGGAACTTAACAAATCATGAGCGGTAAGAGCAAGTGTGCTAAAATTCCATCTTGCTGTATCCACAGCTCTTCCATTGTTCTATCTCTTCCAGATGGAGATGAGTCAAACTAAGCATCCGTGAGTAATATAGAGCATTCATAGGTTCATAAACATATACAGTCTGAAGAGGTGCTGCGATATCATTTCTGCCCACATCATAATATGTTTAAGATCGGAAGTTATGTGAGCATTTTCCTCCGACCAAAAAACTTTTCTATTTTGCGTGCTGCGGTATATGCCCCACTCATCTGTGAACATAGCCTTGGACTCGGTATGGCAAGTTGCTAGAAGACACCGACACGCTTGTTCATATCTACGTCAGACAGCTTCTTGATGAAGGTCGGACGATATGGACCTCCTCCTTCAAAAGAGTCGATCGTGTCAGCTGCCCGTTTGCGAATGGATTTTACAAGGGAGCTTTATACTGACACTTCAACTTCGCACATGTTTCTAGGCGCGTCTTCCATCTTTTACTTTTCAATCGGCCTTTCACACTTCCTGTCATAAACCACAACAGAAAACGAACTCGTGCCTACCTTTCAACTCACAGAATGACGATTGGGTGACGCTAATAGTACAACACAACAATAACAACCAATACAACCCCCATATTATTACTATATTATAATTATAATGATATAGTATGATTAGGTAATAAGAAACTAGTAAAGTACAGGAGTTTACGGACTTTACGGACACACTGTAAAGAGATTATTCAGTACTAAACTATTGCATTTGATTTGGTTTATTAACGGACTCTCTTTAACATCTCAGGTCATCAGCATCCCATTCAATTCAGGGCGTGAAACGGCTGACAAACTTTGCTCAAAGGCCTCTCTTTCAGGCTTGAGGTTCTTTATCGTGCCGTAAATGTACGACACGGGACCCACAGCTTTACTTCCCTTCCGAAGGAAGCCATACTTAGGATTTGTACGCCCGAAAAAATCCATCGGTCCTGGCCGGGTTCGAACCCGCAATCTTGGGTTTAGGAGGCAAGAGTATGGTAACCACTACACCACCAGGACCGACTTACCGTACCGTAAATGTACGACACGGGACCCACAGCTTTACTTCCCTTCCGAAGGAAGCCATACTTAGGATTTGTACGCCCCGAAAAAATCCATCGGTCCTGGCCGAGATCGAACCCGCGATCTTGGGTTTTAACTATTGCGACTTTATAATGCAATACATTACTTCATGAAGACAACGTGGGTCATGGAGCGATATAATAAGGCGCAATCACAAACATGTCGCCGACATCAGATTGAAATAAAGAGTTCATAAATAATACCAAAATTTGCAATGTGGATCGAGCATATTCAATACCAGGGTTATAAATATTGGCTAGTCTAGAGTCAACCGGCAGATTTTATTGTCATTTTCATGATTAGCACCTCAAAATTAGTATATATTTCACATTTTCATTTCAGGGGCAAAACGTGTGTTGATCACTGTTACCAATACAGATTTACCAATAATTATGAACATATTTTATTACGTGCTTACATGGATAACACGTTATGAGATCTCTGAGTGGTCAATATCGTCGAAACAGAGTTAATTAATTCATGTCATTTGCCTTTGTTTATACCACGACTGCTGGACTCTGTAAAGTCTCTATCAACCACAGATGTCTAACAGGATATACACTTAAGAAATGAACGATTGCCTGTTTTCCGAAACCAGCAAAACATTTCTATTTTAAATTTATTTGGAAAGAAAAGTTCTAGAATAATGAATGACAATATGTTTGGTTTTATAGAAATGCCTCACCGTCCTTAGCGGAGAACACAATTAAACAAATAAAATGTCTCACTTCCCAGTAGTTTGATATTAAATAGGAAAATATTTCCAAATAAAAAGTAATAGTTTAAGGATCTAAATATAAAATGTTCTACAAACTCATTACTGATGTTGATAACAGAGCGGGGTGGCGCAGGAGATAACGTTTGAGACTCGTATTCGGAAGGTTTCAAGTTTAAATCCCTTGGGGTTTTTTCATGCCATTCCCTGGTCATTTAGGCGAATGCTGGCATGTATATTTCCTTTCCCCGAATTTTCTGTTCTCTACTTCGCTTCATTTCATTCCGTTGGCTTTGATTAGAGGGCCGAAGCAGGCTGTTCTGTGAGCTCGTGACGGTGAATTTGAGCTTTGGGAAGGTTTCTGTCTGGATATCTGGGGTGTAAGCAGCCCTTCTGAGGTGCTCGAATTGAGGTGAGCTACGTTGCAGCGCCCAATTTAGAAATGACGTTAGGGACCAGGTCTACGTCCTGGCACAGCCCTCTTTTCGAGTATATGTATCGAAATATAGCATTGGAAGCCATACTATCCCTTAGCGATAAGAATATGAAAGTACTGCAGCTTTCCATGAAGAGCAAAATTTTCTCTCTTTTTTACATTGCGAATTGATTGTACGTATACTTAAAATAGCTCAACCGTCTGGTGTCAATATAACTGTGTCAATAATCACTGAGTAAAGCTGTCAAAATTATTAAACATATTAATTAGGTGATTGAAGTAATGACAGGTAAATTATAACATATTTTTCATACCTTGGTGTTCATTTTAATAAATAAAATGCCTAATATCTGTTATTTTATTTTTAAATGAATTGTGACTGCATGTTATTATGCACTCGCGCTTTCTAGCTGTTAGTATTAATGCCTATGCTCACAAAATTATCATTATTACAATTATTTTTATCATTATTAAACTATCTGATTGCTGGATGTAACCTATCATCTCACCACTCGTAAATGTTTCATTTCTTTTTTCTCATCATTTTTGTTTTCGGTAGTAGCAATTCCTCGGCTCTTGCAGGTACATTTTGTACTAGCAATGCTTTTACACCTTAGTTCAGAGCTATATCCATGTTTCATAATAATGGTAGGCGATTTAATGCTAGAATTTTCACGCGAATTTTCACCAATTTCAAATTATCTCACAAACTTGTTTACTGCTGCAATAAACACAACAAATTTGAAATTTTTAAAAATTCCTAAATTAAAACACATCATGATATGCTCATAACACAATTTTATCGTTGTACACCCCGGATGTAGATAAGTGCAGTATTTGCCCTGTATTTTATTGCTGCCATTAGGAAAAATTTCGCAAATTTCAACACAAAAAGGAGATTTTAACTACACTTCAAGTCTTAGTAAATTCTGAAGCTTGTAGTTACAACAATTGTTTCAAAAGTGCATTTGTAGTGAGATGGGTCAATCAAGAGAAATAATCGCGTCTTCTGCGCTAATGATAATTCAAGGTAGCCACGGACTATATTAGAGTGAAAACAATATTATGTTGTGCAATTTTTTGTATGTTACAAATTGGTAACGTGGAGTAATTATTAATAATAATCATATAACCCATTTTGATATCCTTAAGATAACTTAACAACTTACAGATTATGTTAATTAAACGTTGTATAAAATTAACTGGTTGTCAATAATAATGCAACATATATTTAATACTCTGTAATATATTAATTATTACGCAGAGTAAGTTAAATTTTTAAAATGTTGCACAAGATTGGTTGTATAAATAACTTTTGTTTACCGCGAAATTATCAGGGAAATTAGTTATTTTTAACATCAAAATGCGAATAGTTTTGAAACGGCGCTAGCGTTTAAAAAGGAATTAATACCAAAAATACACCTCTGCTTATCTGACCCACCACGGACTTTATGCATGTTCGAGGCTGGTGTGGCAGGACTGAGTTTTTGTCGGTAATTCAGTAAAAGGACGTCGCAGGGCTATTTCTACTGGTTTGTTTTTACCCAAATAAACCGAAGAGACTGAGTATTAGAGAACAACGCAGACATGCTTGTTTTGAGAGCACTTCAATAAGTTACTAAGTTAAATATATAGTTGTGTTTGTAATTGAAATATGTACTTTTGGGCATAATCGCATGTCATTTCAATACACTTCTGACGCCTTTGAACCTATTTCTTTCTTCTAGCAGAAAATGTATTGTTATGCCTGCAGTCAAGAATACACTGCTTGTTTGACCTCGTCACTTCTCCTTTCCTTTGAAGGATACAAACACACGATTATCTGAGGTGTCAAGTCCAACGCTGTATGGGAGATGCTAAAGAAAACTTCAATTTTCGAATGGTGTCAAGAGTTGCAGCAGCCGTATGAAGATATTCATTATCATCAAGAAGAACATCCTTAGACAAGCGGCTCTGTATCGCTGGTTTCAGAGCTTTGTACAACATTGCGCTCTATTGTTTCACCCCTTTGCTGATGGTGCTAAAATTGCTCCTTTCACATTCCAAGAGGAAATAACAAGAGGTTTTCCGGCAGAGGTCAAGACTTTACTTCGCTGCAGTTGGTTGACTGTTGCTTTCGCGTTCATAATGAAGCATCCTTTCGTCCTTTGTCAATTTATACCACATTATAAAGGCTGTTGAAGTAATCTCGTGCTCATCATAGGCACCCACCGTGCACATGGTTTGAGATACTTGAGATATGTGCGGATCCGATGCTCATATAAAATTTCCTGGCCTGTTTTTATGATACACCACGTTATTGACGGCCGTGCTCATAACAGATTGATGATCACCCGTTTTAAACATTTATGTACACACCTCGCCAATGCAGGTATGTCAATACTGTTGCAACATTCTTATATGGATTTCGTAAGGTTTCACACCCCGGTGACTAATGGTGCGCCTCTATAATTGCGAACAGCCAAGGGTGTCGCAATTTTGCATATGTTGCTCTTCCTATTATGCACGCCATGCTGTCTATTGGACAGCAGTCAACGCCTCAACAAACCTTTTTATCGAGACTTCGAAATCCCCTAGTTTTTCGTTTTATGCAATCCTTTCAGTTTACTGTTATGTTCTTTGAAACACTCTCATACATTAGATTTGTTACATTGAAAAGTACAAAATTATGATTTTGTTAACTTAACAACAAAATGCCTTTGTTACCTTTTGCGTAGTTACCAAATATACGTGAATTAAAGAGAGAGAGAGAGAGAGAGAACAACAACTTTAAAAAGGAGGACATCGCTAATAAAAAAAGTGGCACAAAATATTCCATTTATATTTATGTTTATACCACACTTTAAATTGTGTATTTATTTACTTGATATAAAATATTTATTAAACGTTCCAGGCCTAAGTTTAGGGTACCTCCCCGGCATTTGCCATTTATGAGGACTGAGGAAAACCTGGAAAAACCTCAGTGAGGGAGGACAGCCCTGGCAGGATTCAAACCCCACACCTCCCGCTCACGAATCCGCGCCAAATTGAACGTTGAGAGACCACGTGTTTCAGTGTTATTAAGCTGTTCGTAATCTTGTGAATAGATTTATGGAAACGGAATCTATTCTTGATTTAACATAAAAAAAACCGTATTCTTACAGGAGAAAAACTTGATGACATCGGAGAAGAGTTAGAACAAGGCCCAAAAAATCTCTGGAAAAACTTGCACAAAATTCAAGAATTTCGTAAATTTCATCTTGGAATACCACTAAACTTTTAAAATGAAAACCCTATAAGATAATGATAGTTCAGGAACCACGCGATAATGTGAGTGCAGTTAATTTCTGCAATTCGATGTTGGATAATGTTTATGATCACTGATTAGAGTCCGGAGCCGTTATCTGTGCGGGTATTTACCTGGCTACTGCGCAGAGAGAGAGAGAGAGCTTATATGTTTCGCGGAGGTGCCAAACCTCCGTGTCCTGGAAGCAGCTATTTGAATGAGAAAGGAAAGAAGTAAATATATATGAAGTAAGCTAGGATAATTAGTTATGAAAGAAGGTAATGATAAGATACACGTTTCACTGCTTGATGCTCATGGTTCTTGACGATAATGTCAACTTAATATGTTTTGCTCCTTGACTTGTTCGTTTATTCAAGCTGCAACAATTCCTCCCGTGCCTGTGTTACACAATGCAGAATGTTCTTGCTGAAAACCCAGCAATTATATCCGTCTTCCTAGTGTTTGCGCAAAATGCTTTATCTAATTGAAAGGAATGAATGCTGGGTGTTGTCCATAACAATGACAGAGTTAGGGGCAGTATAGAGCAATAGACGTTCCTCAAACCATTTTATGAACAGAAAGTGTGTCATTTCAGAATGATACTCTTTAGCAGTCGATTTTGTTCTACAAAAACTTACATTCAGGAACAAAATTCGTTTTTTGCGGAACCGGCATGGCAAATAAAAAACCTTTACAAATTGGAACGTTTACGCCACCAGAGCGATCTTCACTTGTCCAGCACATCTTCTCTGTGTGATTCTGATTCACCCACGTTTCTGCTAAATAATAATTTTTCATTGTGTTATCCTCTCGAATTTCATGTATGGCTCTAAAAAAAAACTACCTAGCAACTACTATTTTACCCCTTTCCAAAAGAAACTTTCTCTCATCGTTATATTGCCTATATTTAAAGGCCATGTCCTTTAAAAAACGCA
This sequence comes from Metallyticus violacea, assembly GCA_030762175.1. Lineage (NCBI taxonomy): Eukaryota > Metazoa > Arthropoda > Insecta > Mantodea > Metallyticidae > Metallyticus > Metallyticus violacea. Next base: position 317,721,405 of record CM060846.1, on the reverse strand, counting down.
GCATGAAATGCTTGCCTCCCTTTAAAACCAACTGAATTCTTCATTTTAACAGCTATTGTAGGTGCTGTAGGAAACTCCCGGTGTTTACATATGTCAAAAATCCAGTTACATAGAACACTTTTATCACTGTCATTTAGATCAGTTATTTCTTTTTTGCGCATACGATTTTCCCATGCTGATCTAAAAAGAACAGAAGCACTATCACGCATGGATAATTTTGCTTCTTTAGCAATTATCAGCACAGTTCTCACACTGTTACCACAGGCTTCAGCCATGCGTTCTTGACACTTGTCAACACCGTTAGCTGAGGTGCTGGCCACGTGCTGTATGTCGGTTGCCTTCTCCTTAAGGAACCGTACATTTTATACACAGTTTCACGTGCTTCTTTATGCAAAACTATATATTTACGTATTTCTTGCTGCATGTTTTACTTCTCTGTAATACTTTAAAACAGAAACAAAAGCGCAAACTGAAAGAAAACCACGGAAAGCATACACCAACTCACAGACGACCAAACTCAGAACAAACTCAACTTCAAATGACGCTTATTGGTTGAACTTGGCTAGTCACGTGAATAGCCTTGTCCACTGGGCAGCCTTCCCGGACCCGCACAGACAGCTGCTCCCGACTCTAACCGCGTTTATTTAATTTATTTTTTTACGGAAGAAGCATGATTTTATTTGTATGACTATGCAGCGACACAAAACAATAGATACAACCGACCTTGGACACGAAATCCCAATGTATGACCAAAAATTGCAGTGTTTGGAGTACTGTGAAATCTTGTGCGCTTGAATTTAAGGAGCTACGAACATCCGACTCCGCCGGGAAACAAAGTGCTTTCCGATGCCAAGCAAATCCCCGTTTAGTTGGCCACGCGTCCAAACGAGGGTATTGTATAACGTTAGCCGCCCTAACTTTTTTTTTTGATTGATTTATTTATGGACGCTCTTTAACATCTCGGGTCATTAGCGTACCATTCAACTCAGGGCGTGAAACGGCCGACAAATTTTGCTCAGAGGCCTCTCTTTCAGGCTTGAGGTTCTTTTTTCGTGCCGTAAATGTACGACACGAGACCTTCCGAGGGAAGTCATATTTAGGATTTTACGCCCGAAAAAATCCATCGGTCCTGGCCGGGTTCTAACCCGAGTTCTTGGGTGTAGGAGGCAAGTATGGTAACCACTACACCACCAGGACCGACCCGCCCTTGCTAGTGAATCTATGACCGGCCTCCTAATTAGTTCATTCAGAACAATTAGATATAAATTTATATGCTTTAATGGTTACAAAAAGAAAACATAATAAAAATTTAAAAGTCTTATTTGTTTACTTTTTTGTTAGGCTGATTAATAAGACTGAATTGTTTGGTGCTATATCATGGTTCTCTCCGTATATTTTTATTTCCGTTTCAAAAATTTTATTTGAAACATATGAAGTTATAATCAAAATAACGTCTGGTAATTGCTAGTGAGTTCTTTTTTAACAAACAATCTGCTGTGGACTGGAGAAAGTGTTGCGGTATTTTATTTATTTAGAAAAGCAATTACTTTATAATGTGTTTCAGAGATATTAGGCTGCGGATCTATAAAGGTTCAAATTAATTTCTTCCTTATCTGAAAGCAAGTTATTTACTGGTTAAGACATGGTTGTACTTAAATTGTCATGCCATTTTTAATGCAAGAACCACATGGCTGAGGAAAAAAGTATAAAGAATACTAGCGCCCGCCCAATCTCAGTGCACGCAAAGCAGATGGGCAGACTGTGAGAGTGTGGAAAAGAAGCTGAATTCGCACCTCGGTTCACTTAGTTGACTTGCGAGCAAGAGTATAGTCCGTTGATGCTGCCACCGCTTGCAGGCAAATTACTTTTAAAGGACCTCAAAACAAATCGTTTCAAAATTTCAAGCATACAAAGAGGAGCAGTTCAGTTTTTTAAAAAAAAATCTGTCCGAACAGTGGACATAGATGTAAAAAAGGCGGAGGACGTTTTCGACATGTTAATTTAGAATAGATCTCATTATTTTGGTTGGATATTTTATTTAAATATTTTTGTGCAGTTATATGTATAAAATTACCACAATCCATATTTACACCAGTGCAATAATTATTTTAATATTATTTATCTTACTACAGTTAGGTATATGTAACGTTTTATTTATTTATTTATTTATTTATTACAGAAACCGAAACATTGTAGGTATCATTAATCTATCTTGAATTAATACAGTGAGTGTTTATAGAACTAAATAAAATTAAATTATTAGATGAATATTTTAAAGTATTTTACAATAGCTTAACATTTATCAGAACCGAGCCAACCAGTGATAGGATATAACCAGTTTACCTAACATTCTTGCATCCTTGAGGCCTAACTCAGGTTCCAGTTTAGAGCTAAAGCGTGGTTCTAGCAACCACAACTTATTGTAACGAAAACTGCGCAAAACTTTGGATGAAGGATGTTTTACTTGTTGACTACTTGGAATGTTAGGACAATGTAAAGACTTGCAAAGAACGATAGAGATTGCAAACGAAAATAGAAAGTACGGGTTAGATAGTGGCATTACAGGAGATAAGATGGAAGGGACAAGGAAGAACAGATAAAAAAGGAATTTATACTCTTGTATGGTGCATTAGATAAAGCTGGGCAGCACGGTATAGGATGTATTATTTTGAAAAGGAAAATGAAATGTTAGGTAAAGTTTGAATCTTTTGTAATGACAGCATGTGCAAATACAACATATATGGAAATTTAGAATGTGGGAAGAATGATAGCGTATGCGCCTACAGAAGAAAACACGATATTAAGAAGTTTTAATTGTATGCTACTGTAGAAAAAGTGTGGGGCAAAGAAGACGCTATGATATATTGATACTATTAGGTGATTTTTGTCAAAAGCTCAAGCCAGAGAATTGGAATAGAGGAAACTACAGGTGGTTATGTATATTGTCAAATTAAGAGAGATGCTAAAATAGCCGCAAGAAAGAGACAAAGAGTATTGAAGAAGGAAAATAAAAAATAGAGACCTTAAACAAGGAAATGTTATTAGGCAGTAGAAAGAACGGGGGGAGGGGGAGGGGAACTATGAAGTGTCTCAGTAATGTGCTTGAAGAAAATACACAGATTCTAGGAATGTGGGCTGAATTGCTAGGGAACTTCTAAGTTAAGAAAAATAGTCAACAACAGATGAGCGTAAACAGGGGAAAGAAAATATAAAAAGTTGAAGAACTTAACTTTTAGATGTAAAAATAGTAATTTAGATTATGAAAAATGCTAAACAACTGACGTAACATAGAATGGAAACTGAATTAATCAAATATGATGTTAAAGAAATTAACCAGGAAATATATGACTTGATGGCATTGACATGAAACTGTGAAATAATGTCTAAACGTTATAAAATGGTGACAATTTGTGCTTATTAAAAAAAGGATAGAAGTTTTCTTGTGGAAATTGTTATTTAGCATAACATAGACTTAAATGATTTCTCAGCAATATTAAATAATTTACTAAAAGATCAAGCTTGACGTTTTCAAGGAAGTACTAGTGCAAGTGCAAATTTAAAGCCGATAGATCAGATATTTGTCACACGAGTGATAATGAGAAACTTTTCCAAACATAAAATATACTTGCAAAATACGCATTTGGCAATGTTGATTTTCAGTCCAGCAGAAAAAAGATTAGATTTATTGAAATGACAGTAAATGTTGCGGAACAAAAGTGAAAATAATATGTAAAATTTGTGCATTTCAAATAATAATATCAATAACTGAACGAGTAAGAATGAGCTAATTAATGAATATAGAGATGTGGAAACAGAAACAAAAGAAATTTATTGATAATGAATTAGCAAAAAAGGAAACGTTAGGAATGTCAGTCGATGAACCTAAAAACAAATAATATTCAAAATCTAATAGAAAGAGTATTTCATTTAATATTTAGATTTTTTACATATAATAATTAATTTAATATGTAAAATAAATTCTAAAATACAAATAAAGCATATTGTGCAAATTTACACTTGTTCCAACATAGGATAATAGTTGAAACCATTAAATTAAAAATTTATGAAAATGTTAAAAAACAAACAAGACCAATATTAACCTATGTCTCAGAAATGTAAACTATAACGAACACAGATGAAGAAATCCTAAGAATATTTAAAAGGACAATTCTGAGAATTTATGAACCAATCTAAACAAGTAGGATATAATTATTCTTCGCAAAAATTAATGGACAAACATGATGCGACATTTATAAAGATACAAAGGATTAGATGGTTAGGGCATGTACATAAAACTGTCGAAAATAGAATTTCAAAGCAGATGTTAGAAGGAAGAATGTACTCGGTAGAAAAAGGGAAGACCAACGACGGAGTGGTTCCCTCGTGTATAAGCAGATTTGCGCAAAATGAAGAACTGTATAAGCAAATTTGCGGATACAAAGCAAAGACGGTAGATAGAGATGTGTAGAGACCAAAGTTTACCGAGGGCTGTACTACCAAATAGTAATAATAATCCTTTAATTATTTCTAGGTAATCTATTTCTGTAATCCAACGTATAGATTACCATTCGTGCTTCATTTCCCTTTTGGCGTAGTGCTATTGGCAAATAACAATTACTGTCTGTCAAGCATTTAGTTCGTACATCATGTCATTTCTTCCTTTTATTGTATAACTCAGTCGTATAACAGCACCATATTATAATTGGAATTACAAGCGGAAGCAAGGAGAAGGGAATCTTTCTGTAACTAAAACCAATTTGGAAAACTTACTACGAAAGAGACTACAAGCACATTATCTTAGTTAGTTCATTGACAATATTTACCACAATGGTGAACATATATATTTGCGCGTTCCAAAAGGAAGTATTAGGACAGTAGTGATTTTTATTAAAAACATAACTGTTCAGGGAAAATGAAAGGAATAATGACTGACATATAGCTTACAATGTGTGCTACTTTCTCGTGCAGTTGAATCACATTACAATGAAACCTCTCTAACTCGAACAGGTATGGGTCAATAAAAAACTGTCCCATTTAACGAGGTGTCCATGGTAGATTTTTTGATTTCACATTTCAGGTCATCAGCGTCCCATTCAATTCACGACGTGAAGCAGCCGATCTATTTTGCTCAGAAATTTCTTCTTTCAAGCTTGGGTTTTTTTATTTTCTTATTATTTTTATTTTTTATTTATTACTATATATTTTTTACATGCCGTCGGTCCTGGTGGTGTAGTGGTTACCATACTTGCCTCCTACACCCAAGAACGCAGGTTGGAACCCGGCCAGGATCGATGGATTTTTTCGGGTGTAAAAATCCTAAGTATGGCTTTCTTCGGAAGGGAAGTAAAGCCGTGGGTCCCGTGTCGTAGATTTACGGCACGAAAAAGAACCTCAAGTCTAAAAAAAGTGGCCTCTGAGCAAAATTTGTCGGCCGTTTGACGCCCTGAATTGAATGGGACGTTGATGACCTGAGATGTTAAAGAGCGTCCGTAAATAAACCAAATCAACAATTTACATGCCGTAAATCTACTATACGGAACCAACGGTTTTACTTCCCTTCTGAAGGAAGCCATACTTAACATTTTTACGCCCGAAAAAATCCATCGACGTTGGCCGGGTCCGAAACCGCGATCTTGGTTACTACTAGACCACCAGGATCGACTTCCATGATAGAGGGAAATAGGTTTTCATAGTATGGATGTAGTTTAAAGAGAATGACACATGTATTACACATTAATACTCAATAACAGTAAAATAAAAATTACTAACTTCCGCTCATATTGAAACTGCACGCAGAGTACAAGTAAGCTTTTGCACTTCACACCTTACCAGTAACTGAGAACCACTCTGCTTACTTAAGGCATGCAATTGTTTGCTTCAATAAGTTTAGAATAATTATGTAGTGTACTCTCTGGGAAACAAGTGCAATTTTAAATTTTGTAAAGGATTTAGGAAGCATAATAGAGAATAAAGATCGAAGAAAAACCAATATTCTTAATGACCCATTGAAAATTTGCACAATATGCTTTATTTGCATTTTATACTTTATATACTCACTTAGATTATTATTATTATTATTATTATTATTATTATTATTATTATTATTATTATTATTATTATTATTTGTAAGTTACTACTATCTACAATATTTGCCATAGTATAAACATAGGAAAGAATTTCGGATTTGGCAATCCTAATTTGAAAGTTGCGGATTCATATCCCTTAACCGTTCATCCTTGGGTTTTCTCATGGTTTCCTCTGGTAGCTTAGGCGAATGATAGGATGTTTCCTTCATTTGCACACATTTTTCGCTCATCTCATTTCAGTCCGTTGGTTGTAGTACAGGACCGAAAGTGCCAGGTGAAGTGGGCTGGTGCTATGTGCGGTGTGACGATGATCCCCGGCGTAAGGGCATTCTATCGGAAAACAATGTTAGAAACCGCGTCTATGTCCTTGCCCCACCGTACATGGATTTTGGTCACCTGGTGTTTCCCGAAAATGCCACATTGGGAGAATAGACACAAACGGCCAGCCTTGAGCATGTCTGAAGTACCAACAATTCCTCCTATTTCCCTATCAATCCAATCCAAAAACTACACATTTTGATCGCACTTCAGGTGAATCTGCTTGCTTGAGAGCCTCAGGAAGAAATTTATTTGCTTAGTTCCCGTCCTTCTTTCTGCTGGGAGCTCGAGAAAACCAGCTGTACAGTTTACAATGCAAGACATAGTTTACTAAATAACCAGTAATATTCATAGTGTCTGCATGCCATGGGTGCTTACGCCACCAATTCATTTTATGGGTGAAAGAAAGTGTATGAAAACAACCATACCTTTTTTACCCAAAGAGGATTCAAGCCTGCATCATATACGGTCGCTTTAATCGCCATGCTACACAAATCCCTGTAAGAAAAGTGTATCGACTTGAACAGGAACTGTTCACTTAAAATGTTGTACAGATACTTTCCTTACAATGATTATGATTATTCATAAAATAATTCATCTGTGTAAAATTTCTTTAGGTTGATCCGGTTATAAGCAAAATTACTTTTTCAAAAATGTATATGAGAATTGTGTATGAAATGTGAAGTAGAACAATAGGCACAACACACAAAAGCAACATCTGAACAATCCTTTGAATCACATTCCATGGATGAAAAGTCAAATTCTATCTGAACTACATTTTTTATGTGGGAAACGTGCACAGAATTTCCGTAGCCGGCTGACTGCGAGGAATATTGAAGTATGAAGTGATACATTGCATAAGGGTTCTCTATAAAATGTAATACATCCAGCATTTAGATATCTACTTCTTTAGAAAACACAAAATAACAGATGCTATGAGAACTCTGGTTCATAATCGCAAACTTAATTTGTTAAATGGAACGTTTATAATGATATGCATTCTGTTGTTCATAACCAGCTTTCTGCTCCAGTATTGCTGCCAGTCAGCCGGATAAGTGAATCCTATGCGCAAGTCCCCTACTTCAAAAATATATAGTTCATATGGCATTTGATTTTTCATCTATGGTGCTTTCACGTGTTTTGTCTATTTCTCTGTTTCATGCATGTTAAAGAAAATCTTCATGGAAGTTTTGAAGAAGCGTTACACAGACGAATGTTTTTATGGTCTTGAGATAAGTCTCTGTAAAAATTCAACCAAAAATTCTTGTTTGAGCCGAAACCTTTCCCTTGTTAGTAACGTAGCTCAGAGATTTAGTTTCTTCTTAAACGGTGGAAAGTGCCAGAGCCTTACACTGTCATTGGGCTCTGTCCAAATAGTTACTTAATGCTTTATTGCTTAATGACTTTTCCTTCGCTCTATAGTTTCCTCAAAGAATAAACTCATCTGTGAGATTAACCTCTGGTAGTTCCTTGCTTTTCGATTATGCAATAGGTAAGCTTTTTTTCTCTGTTGATGCAGGCTTTTTACGTTTTTGAGAAAAATTCACTTTTTTGTGTGTTAGTTTTGTCTGCGCTGTATATAGCGACTTTTTGCTTGCGTTCGGGATTCTCTTGGGTTGTGTGGGGCATAAGGATACTCCGGTACGTCACCCTTGCTCACGGTTGGTCTTTGCATCTACGGCCCAAATGCGGGCACCATCGGGAGGAAGGGAGGCGGTGATGGAGACACCGGGTGATAACTGTGCGGACGTAACGGGTACATGTTTCCAGATAAAACACCCCATCACCGGTGGAGTTCTACGGAGGAGTTAGAGATGCGCTTCTAAGCCAGAAGCGGAGCAGAAAACGCTAGCGACCCTCACACCGCCATTCACCTTGCCTTGGCACTTTCGACCCTGTAACAGAACCAACGGAATTGAACGGAAAAGAGAAAGAGCAGAAAATTCGTGGAATGTAAATATCCATCGCAGCATTTGCCTAAGTTATCAGGGAAAATCACGAAAAGTTCCATGTTCAGGATGAAATGATCCCGGGACCTCCTGGGTGTAAGTCTAGCGTTTCCACATGAGACAACCCGTTCGGTTTGGAATTATGTCATGCTATGCTGAGTATATTACACGTTTCATAATGGTATAAACCCGGGTATAAAGAGCAACACAATCTGCCTGTACTGAATAAATAGTGTAAATATTTGCATGCTCAAGTTTATGCTGGCCATCTTTAACGACTGGCTGTGAAGCTCATATTGAAGAAATTTGTTAGTGGTCTGATGTCTCTCATAGACTAATGTGTTTGTGTCTTTAGCCATGAATGTCCGCAGTAATTTTAGCACGGAGGTTTGGAATGTTTGAAGCTAAAATGTATACTCGTGTAACAAGCAGAATCGGCAAGCTAAAATAGTATGCTTCCGTTCGTAAATAATCCAAGTAGAAAGTCTCACAGGAACTTTAGTCTAGAACGTTTCCTTCTGGAAGAAAATTAGAAGAAAATGCGACAAGAGACATTTTAAAATGGTTTGGAATCATTTAAATAAAGTAATAAACATAGAAATATGTAGCTAGTTAGAAAACGGCATCAGCAGAATTTTTATGAAAATTTTCGTTACTTGTACGTTAGATTAAATAACCGGTTAGTGTGGCCAGGTATAATTTAGCCGATCCTGCAATTTATCTTCTCTTAAACGACACTACAGGATCTTCTTTGGGCTTCCTTCATCTGGAAAACAATTGTTACCGTCAGCTTTTTCCTAACACACGCGATACGGTAAATGTCGCTCTTTTTCAAACCAACGTCAAATTAAAAATTTATGTCAGTGATTTTAACACGTTTTTATAATTTAATTTAAATTTAATTTTTGAAAATCAAGAAAATTACAGAGGAGATAAATACATCAGAAGTTAATCAACTGCACAACAGCAGATCAGAAATTGTAAAGGATTTTATATAAGCAATTTTAGACGGGGAATCTATGATTTACAAAAATACAGAGCTATACTCTAACTGATTCATTAATCAACCTAATGTGCAGTCCAACTAAACAAAAAGAACTGAAAACGGTGATGAAGAAGTTAAAATTAGATGTTGATAAGTCTGTGCTAAAGCAAAATGGGGTAAAAAATTTGTTTTAGAAGGTCTTCAAACCTGCTTCACGAGCGAGGAAATAAAAAAGTTTAACAGCTCATCATGAGTGTTTTCAAGATTCATACTACAAAAATCTGTAAAAACTCGGACTAATCATATGACAGTACAGCACTGAATAATGGCTAATTAATTTATCGTATTATGTAGCTTACTGCAGAGGAAGCTTACTATCCAAATGGCGCCAGTTGCATAACATTTGCTAACTGGAAATTACTTTTAGCTGTAATTTTAAAAGTAACTAGAAAGTTAATCATCGTTTCTGTTGCATGAAACTAACCTCATACTGCGTAACCTCCAGTTTGCAATAACCGTCAAACCTATGGCAACATCGCGAGATAATAGGAAAATCCGTGTTTAGAGCGAGTTGATGTTCAACTGTTTATTCTAGGAAAAGCTATAATTATTCAGTTTTCTCACCTCTTAGAAATGTTTGTTTTTCCTTAATATATCTTCAAACATGGATAAGAAAATTTCAAGGAGAATGTGAGCGGCAAATTTTATTAAATGTGAGAAGAATATTATTATTGATCTGGTGCTAAAATATTAGGAAATAGTTGAACAAAATCGATCTCAAACAAGGATGAAAACGTATAGGGAGAGGGGAAATTGCCAAAGAGTATAATAATTTTATTCTAAAGACTTCTGCAGGCGATGTAATGGGCATGTGAGTGCAGTCTATGGCACCTAAAACTCCAGGAAAGTTGCGAATGTTATAGAAGCCTAGCATCAATTTCTTTACATCATTCTCTTCGGTTGGCATTTTAATGAACTGAGGTCTCACAACTGCTATTGCTCGAGCAACTTTATGAATGGTTCTACTGGCTTCCTTTCTACACTTTGAATATATCTCCAATAACTATTTGGAAGCTCCCTCTCGCATAGAAACTTAAAGTTAATAGTCATGAACATCGAATTCAAGGCATGAATTCGCTTAGTTTGTGATTGTAATCGTGGACGTAACACCCGTTCCATTTCTTTGACATCCTTTGCTAGGCGAAATCGCATTTTGAATTTTTTGTTATTCAGTTCCAGGAACTGATTATTCCTGTTATAAAATACACGAGGAGCACGTTGAAATTTATTTTCGAATGGGAAGTTCGAAATCAGAAATCTGTACAATATATCACTTGTAAGGTTAAGCAACAGTTGAACGCAATTCTGTTGTTATTACGCAGAAATGAAAATTAATCATCGAAGAAACGTTAACTACTGGAAATGAAAATAAACGAAACTAGCCATTTTACTTATAATGAAGTTGTTATGCATCTTTACTCTGAGAAATGTTTTATTTAACATTAGTAAATTCTAGTTTGTGCTTCAACTTGTGAAATATCGCGAGTTACCCCTCAGGGGCCCACTTTTGGGTACGGAGCGTAGCGACCCCGAGACACCCGAGCTGCTCCCGCATGTCCACGCTCAGAGTGTTTGACTCCTTTTTATTTCGCCTCTATTTTAATTTTTATTCGTCCAACTTCCCTGTTCTTTGTCTGATGGGTGCCCCCGGGTTTGACACGGTAAAAAGTGACTGGGTAACGGCGTAACTCCCAGCACTGGGTTATCATGTAGGACAGGAGCGTATCGCTTGGTAAAGGCCAGGCCCGGGGAGGGGCCATTCCAAGAGCTGTGAGCTTCCTGTAGGCAATTGCGTACCTCTATCCGGACCCGGGGAAGTTTGACCCTGAGGTGACTTTGTCTGAGCCAGGACCGGTCACCTGAGTCAGGGTGGCGCTCAGGAAGCAGCCTGCCATTAGAGACAGTTGCAATGTTGGAGGATTATTTCGCTATGTTACATGAAAATAATTTTATTCATATGAAACGTAAAAGAGTGGATTTAAGGGAAGTGACCGAGCGGTCTTTTTCTCGTTACTTAAGTCACCAGTCGGACGGATGAAGGTCAGTCATTCAGCATGGTAAATCCGTTCGTTATTCAGAAGGGTACTGATGGCATTTCTGGATCCGTTAACACATGTACACGTCTCCGTAATGGTTCTCTTTTGATGGAGACACTTGCACTAGCGCAAACTAGCTCATTTCTCAAGGCGACGATTCTCCACGGGTATCCGATCCGTGTAGAGCATCATAGAACTCTAAATTCGTCGCGAGGAATTATTACCACGACTGTATTAGACGGGATGTCCGACTCGGGAAGTTGTTGGAAGACCAAGGAGTCACATCGGTCCATCGTGTGCAGGCGAGGAAGGAAGGTGAAGTACAGCCCACCCTACTCTCTTCCTCACCTTTAACCGGTTGAGTTACCACAGAGAATTAAAGCTGGATATGAGGTTATTGAGATGCGCCCATATATTCCCAGTCCCATGCGATGTTTTCATTTTGGCCACAATCGCATGTCCGGCAAGAGTACTCGATCGATCTGTGCAACCTGTGGTACTGAAAGTCATGAGAGAGCTTGTCCATATGCTCCTATCTGCGTGAACTGCCAAAGTGACCATTCAGCTTCGTCCCGCGAATGTCCTCGTTATCGCGAAGAACGCTGTATCCAAGAGATCCGGTTAAAGGAAAAGCTTTTCTTCATTGAGTCCCGGAAGCTATTCCAATCTCGCCTTCCCGTGTTACCCAAAACGGGGACATACAGCGTTGTTACTTCTTCTGCGGTCCAGAAGCGAGATAGCAGCACGCAGACTTGCGACCTAGTTTTACCCTGGTGCCTTGTGCGACGGGTTCCGCTAAACGTTCTACTGAGAAACCGAAGCTTATTTTTGATGCTCTGGCTATTAACTTTAAGACCGCTTATATCCGAACTGACTTCCTAAAAACATCCACTACAATTGATAAGAGACCAAAATCGAGCCCTTCTCCTCCTCGGAGGTCGAGCTCCCATGATGGGTCCGGGAGCAAGCAAGCAAGCAAATATTGGAATCGGTTGATTCTTGTCAGCGGGACAGCCCTCCCTCTGATGATGTGATGGAGCAGGATGTGGCTGCTCCAGATAAACCACCAAGTCCCACGCGTTTAAAAAAAGGACGGTTGATTCGTCCTGGACCGACGAAAAAGTAAGGTGGTGTTTTAATTTAATGTTATCTTATTCAGATTTTAACAATGGATGTCCTTTCATGGAATGTGCGTGGAGTCCGTAGTCGTAGACCTGACCTGGAGCTACTTATGCGATTAACTGACTCGCCTCTAGTGTGTCTCCAAGAGACAAAACTTAAAGCACAGGATTCTTCAACTTTTTGTGGTTACTCTTCGGTGAGATTCGACCTTCGTCCCCAAGATGGCACTCCCGCGCATGGTGGAGTTTTAATTCTCATCAGATATGACGTGTACAGTTCTTCCGTGAGCCTCCTATTCAGGCTGCAGCTACTGCATTACCTTTTCTGATCTTCATTTTACAGTTTGCACACTTTACCTACATACATCTGCTACTGTCGCAGTAACTGATATAGATAGCCTTTTATCTCAGCTGCCACCCCCTGTGCTGATTTTGGGGGATTTTAATGCACACTACCCCCTATGGGGTTCCACCACGGAATGTGCAAGGGGTAGCACATGTTAGCGGACTTTCTAGACCGCCACAATCTTGTTCTGCTCAATACTGGTCAACCTGCTTTTCTTTCTGACAGTACTCGCAGTTTTTCCCACTTGGACTTATCTTTCTGTTCCACTTCACTTGCTCTGCATTTTACCTGGAACGTCATCTCTGATTTATGCTCAAGTGATCGTTTTCCGTGTCAGATACACATATTCTCTTCCCACGTGCATTTTCAGTGCGCGCCAAGGTGACTTATTGAAAAGGAAAATTGGCATCTCTTCCGTTCCTTAGCCGCATTCCCAGGGTGTGACTTTCTATGTATCGACAGCGAGATCGAGCACCTCCAAACGGTCATTCTTACAGCTGCCGATAAGGATATTCCCCGGTCGTCTTTTCCACCTCAGACGCTTTCCGGTGCCTTAGTGAACCGTTGAATGCCGGGATGCATTGCGTGCACGCCGAGGTGCTTTACGAACTTTTCGTCTCCACCCTACTTCAGCAAACATGATTCGCTACAAACAACTGCGCGCGAAATGCCGTCGAATTATTAAGGATAGTAAAAAATGCCTCTTAGATAGCTTTCGCCTCTACTTTTAAGCGCACCACGCCTACGTCTGTGGTCTGGAATATGCTTCGCCGCGTTGCAGGCAAACCTGGGTTTACGACTATGCACAGTCTTAAGGTGCAACATCGTGTACTTGCTACACCGATTGATATTGCCAATACGTTAGGGTGCACTTTCGCTGATGTTTCGAGCTCCGCAAATCCTCCATTTCACATATTAAAAAAGTCAGGTTGAATGGAGAAGTTTCAGTTTGGCCTCTGACAACCAGGAGTGCTATAATGTCCCTTTCGCCGCCAGGGAATTGGAGCCTGCCCTTTCTATCTCTCGGCATTGCGCATCGGAGCCAGATGGCATCCATGTAGCTATGTTACAGCATTTACCAGCGAAAGGCAAGACTTTTTTACTCCAGCTTTTTAATTGTATTTGGTGCAATGACACATTTCCGAACGCTTGTGGTCGGTCCTGGTGGTCTATGTGGTAACCCACATAGTGGATCGATTGCTTTTTTCGGGCGTAAAAATCCTAAGTATGGCTTCCTTCGAAAGGGAAGTAAAGCCGTGGGTCTCGTGTCGTACATTTATGGCATGAAAAAGAACCTCGCCTGAAAAGGAGGCTTGTGAGCAAATTTTGTTGGCCGTTTCACGCCCTGAATTGAATGGGACGCTGATGACCTGGGATGTTAAAGAGCATCCGTAAATAAATCAAATCAAACAAACCGAACGCTTGGCGAGTGGCCATCTTCGTTACTGTACCTAAACCTGGAAAGGACCCACATCTTCCTTCCAGTTACCGTCCGATTTCCCTCATCAGTTGCGTCTGCAAGGTGATGGAACGCATGAATAACGGGCGGCTTATGTGGTGGTTAGAGTTCAGGCACTTTATTAACGAACGTTCAAGGCGGTTTTCGACGTCACCGTTCCTCGGTCGACCATCTTGTGTCTCTTTCCACCCACATAATGGACGGTTTTTTTACGGCAGTGCCAAACGATCACCGTTTTCTTTGATCTGGAGAGAGCCTATGATATTTGTTGGAGAAGCGATTTCCTTCGAACGCTTCATGATTGGCACATATATGGTCATGTGTCTGTTTTTATTCACGAGTTTATGAAAGACCGGTTTTTTAATGTTCGCGTGAATTCAGTTTTATCATATCGTTATATTCAAGATAACGGATACCTCAGGGCTCAGTGCTTAGCGTCACACTGTTCACCATTGCTATCAATTCCATCACTGAGTGTTTACCGCCAGGAATCTATTCGTCGTTGTTTGTCCAAGATATTGCCATCTTTCTTTCGTCTCTGAGAACTTGTCTTTTCGAACGCCGATTCCAATGCTGACCGCCTTTACGCTTGGAGTGTAAACCACGGGTTCCGCTTCTCCGCAGAGATGACCGTCTGCATGCCACGAAGGAGCCTTTTTTAATGTGTCTCTCGCTCCATTTTATGCTGCTCGGTCTTTTACTCCTAGGCCTCCTGGTTTCGTTTTCGGGAGTTGTTAAGGACATTGGAAGAGGAGTTACCTGAAATTTTCCTAGCTGGGGAACGTCTTCTTCCCCTTGGCTTTTAGCAGAAGGCCCCGTTCATCTTGGGCTTACGTCCTGCCCTAAATCTTCGAACGCAGCGCCCTATAATTCGTCATCGTTTTAGCGAGATCGTTTCCTCTTTTGCTAGATGCAATTTTATTTACACCGACGGCTCGAAATCTGACACAGATTTTGGATGTGCCTTTGTTTTTAATGGAGGTAATTTTAAATTTGGTCTTAACGCTGCGACATTTATTTTTATGGCGGAGCTTTATGCTATTTATCGAGCGATTTTATTTGTTTCTGAACAGCGGCTGGCGAACAGTGTTATTTGTTGCGATTCTCTGAGTGCCCTTTTATATTTTAAACACCCGTACAACTACCATCCTCTAGTACAGAAGATCCAGGATGCAGTGTTTAAGCTTCTTGACGCTGGCGTCAGGGTGACTCTGCTATGGGTTCCTGGACATGTGGGACTCCCGGGTAATAAGGCCGCAGATATCGCAGCTAAATCCGCCCTTTTGGACCCTGCTGAATATGAGCAACGTGTTTACTCGGGGATTTTAAACATTCTTTACGTCGAGGCGTTCTCTCGTGCTGGCGCGAGGAATGGAGTTTACTCCAAGATCATAAGCTTCGACATGTAAATCGACCCCCTTTAATTGGTCATCTTCTCGCGCAGTTCGTCGCGAAGAAGTAATTTTAGCACGTTTACGAATTGGGCATTGCCGTTTTAGTCACCATCACGTTTTTAATGGGGATACATCTCCAGTATGATGGTATTTTATATCATTTATTTATGACGGCATTTTTAGACGTTTTTAGGACTGTTTTCAGCTTTTGCTGATGTGTTGTAGTACCAGTCTTTTGTTTGTTGTTGACCATATTACCATTTGTTATTTGTTGTGGGGTTTTATTGTTACACTTGTAGACCATTGTAGGACTGCTGTGTTTTTAGCTCTTGCAGCTTCGTTTTGGTACCAGTCTTTTGTTTGTCGTTCACCATATTACCCTTGTTATTTGTTGTGGGGTTTTTATGTCTCAATTATAGGCCATTATACGACTGTTGTGTTTTCAGCTCTTGCATCCTTGCTTTAGTACCAGTCTTTTGTTTGTTTTTTATTATTTTACCCTTATTATTGGTTTCGGGGTTTTTATTATTGTTGCTCAATGTGCTTAATGCCTTTTTTTTCAACATTGGATTTTGGTGTAGATATTTTGTTCTTGGCGCAGTTTTTAGTTGGACACTAATGACCTTAGTTGTTTTGCGCCCTTTAAACAATAATAATCATCATCATCATCATCATCATATGGCGAGTTAGACTTAATTTGAGGACGAAATAATCTTAGATCAGTGTTTATACAACAAAAATTTCCAAGTTAAGTATAACTGATGATATTTTATGCCCTAAACTCAAGTTAACTCTTTATACAACTGGCTCTTAGTGGCTTAATGAATAGACGTTGTCTCGAAGATTGTAAGTTCTGGTTCTGCTGAGAAGAATTTTTCTTTTACTTTATGATAAAGTATGCTCACACACATATATGATGTAAATGTTTAAAAAACAATCAACGAGACTCAAACTCAATAACAATGATTTGGTTTTACTTGACTCCAGTATCAAAGATGCATGTTCCAAATTCCGTCCGTTATTGCCTAGTATCATTTCGAATGGAAGCTTCATTAGTGAATTGCGTACTGCTCCTTTAGAAACCTCATGTCATAATTTAGTAATCTGAACTGACAAACCGTACATTCCGTACTTCAAATGGCTTGTCTTAGACTGCTTGAGATGTATTTTATTAATATCCTCTGTTGCCTCTTTCTAGAATTTATTTTATATTCACAGTTTACTGATCTATTCCATAGAAAAAAAAGCATTATTTTCTTATGTAATTTTCCATAAACTATTCATGAATAGTTTTATTGAAAGTTTATATGTATATTTGAAAGCCATCCTCTAAACTTTTTTTGAATGGTGTTTAACATCCGATTTTACCACTGAGGCACTACAGACGGTGGACATTGATGATACATGAGATGAAATTATATATTGGGAAAGTTTTTTAAGGAGGGAAACGTTCCAGACCTAAGTTTTGGGTACCTCCCCGGCATTTGCCATTTATGATGACTGAATAAAACTTGGAAAAACCTCAGTCAGGGAAGACGGCCCTGGTGGAAATCGAACCCCAGACCTGCCGCTAATGAGTCCGCGTCTTAAGGACCTCGGTCACACCCTTTGGACTTGCTAGAGTATATTGTCAACAAGATGAACATTAGTATGTAATCTGTGAACAATGGCAAAGCATAAAGAGCAATTGTCATTGTGCATATAAACTGTGAAAAGCCTCTCAATGACAAAAGCTTTCGGATTCGAGTCAGGTACCCATAACGATTCCAACTTAAATAAAGAACCGTGCACTAGGCCCCACAAGAGTACATTTTCCTTCTTCAATGCTAATTTATTAAACTCGTACGGCATTAAAATACATTTAGCCACAAAAGCAGAACCAATACTACCGTTTTACCTTCCTTGTTATTTTAATTTTAATTTATTTAAGTACATAACAAAATGTAGAATATACAAAGAGTGCTGCATACCCGAATGAGCAAAAGAGCTCGGACTGGGGTTCTGTTTCAATTCCTTAGAGGAACAACAAATGAATATACTTTGAAGTAATGTGTGTATATAATTAGAAACATAAGATGCAGAAATTGAAACATTATAAAACATATACACAGTTTACATTGGTTGTTTCTGTACAGGAAAAAAAAAAAAAAATGTTTGCAGAAAACGACGTAACTTAGAGGTGCGAAATATGAGGAGTTTAAAACGTACATACCATACATAGACTTGAAGCTAATTTGACAATTAGCTTAAACAATTCGATATCAAATACGCGTGTATGTGTCAATAAGCCATGTACACGTGATTGGGATATAAATGCTGAATTTGGACTAATACAAAATATTCAACTGTTATCAATGGTTATTTCTAGTAGAATAAGCTACTGGTTTACTTGTTGTACCTTGTGAAATATAAAATACTATTTTATTTTATAAAACTTTAGACAAATGGATAAGCACAGAGCTTGAATTTGTTATCTGTGGAGCTCCATGGTGCTTACAATATGTTTATCTGAGTCAGTGCTAAATTAAACGCTCCTAATACACTAGGTGTTGCTAGAAATACGTGAGCATTGTTAATACAGTGTATGATTCATTTATATTATGACCCTCTGCTGTTTAACACCACATTGGTTTACGTGTAAGCCCAAGGCCACTGAATTACACAGTGTTTTCTCTGTTTAAATGGGTTTTATTTTCGTTACTTCTGGAACATAAACTTGTGTGCTTATGAAACTGAATATGTCAATAGCATATGAAAAATACTGAAGACCTGTATTGCACTTAGTATTTGTAATAGTGTTTAACGCCCGTTTTTACTGCTGAGGCACCACAGGTAGTGGATACTGATGATACATGAGATGAAATGATAAATTGGGTAAGTTTTTTTAATAACGAAAGAAGCGTTTCAGGCCTAAGTTCAGGGTACCTCTTCGGTGTTTGACATTTATGAGGACTGGGGAAACCTGGAAAGAACTCAGTCAGGGAAGATGGTGAGAATTGAACTCCAGGCCTTCCGCTTACGAGTCTGCGCCTTAAAGACCTTGGCCTCTCATAGCGGTGCATTTATTGGCAAATGATAGAGCTCAGTTAACTTATATATAAAACTTATATTGTGCCAAGTGGATGGTGCTTTTCGGAACTTAACGGTTTCATGTGTTTTTGCGCTATCAATTCGAGGATCAAGTGCAACGTTAAAATATGTCTGACTTTAGTTGGGAAAATATTATTGGTAAAACACCAATATGCAAACTTGACTCCTTATAGTTCGTAATTTTTTCTGTTTGCAGTTGTAGCTGTCGCGGTCAGTGGCGGTTTCTCCATGAAACAAAGGGAACAGGCTGTTCCCTTAGCCTTCTGCTTCCCTTATTCGCATATTATATTTCATTCTAAAGCCTAGGATATTTGCAATTGTCGAAAAATCGCAACAACAAAAAATCTTCCTTGCTTGTTATATTGAATAACGGCCTCTTTTCGTCTGTGGGCCCTATTCCACAAAAGTATGATCTAATGCAAGTGCATTAGTGAAGTCGTTGAAAAGTATGGTATTGTAAATTTCTGTTCCACGAAAGAAATGCAACACTTGTAAAGTATCATTAAAACTTACAAGTGACATCATATGAAAGCAAGATGGAGGAACAGATGTTTGCCATACGTCGCAATACCTCGAATTAGGTTATGTCCATTCCTTAGGGGTTTTTAAGCGGATTATTGTCATTCCAGCTAGGTGGGTGCCGTATTTTTTCTCAGATATAATGATAATTTATATTCTTTTTGTGCATTTATCGATATTTAAGCGTAATAATCCACTTTGAGACGACGATCCCTTACAGGCTCATTTAGGAGCATGAACTTCAGTTGTCAAGAGATGTCAGAGGAATCGAGCTTCCGATCGCACTCGGTCATGTATTTTATTAGTCCATTTGATCATTTATATTTATTTGTTTATGTTGCTTGACAATCACGTTCTCATTGTAAGCAAAAACTGGGAAAATTGTGTCAAAAGAGATTATTTTAAAAGAGAATGAAGAATTAAAAGAAATTATTTTCGTGACATGTAGCAAGAACCTAAACAATGCATTAACTAAGATGCTTGCCTGAAGTATGCATTTGAAACAAGAAACGCCAATATTAGTCATAAACCGTACTTAATTCCATTAACCTAACTTTATCATTGTACACAAATACTTATTTATTCTTTCTTTATACATATTCCTACTCATCATTATCATCACTTTCGCTAATACTTAGCACATTTTGGTCAACTGACTCCCAAAATCATTAAAAAGATAATAAATGTTGTGCTAATATTGGAAGTTACCAATAATCCTACACTTGTAGAGATATTTATAAAAATTGCCAGTGCCCGACTAATACTCCCGTGGAACAGAACAACGAGGAATCACTTGTACATTTGTAAGTATGGAGTTGTAAAGTTCAAGTGTAGCAGAAACTTTTATGGAAAAGAATTTTACTAATAGCTACAAGTTACAAGCCCATACACTTGTAATGTATTAATGATTAGACCATACTTTTGTGGAATAGAACCTGATAGTAAGTAATCGCAAGACATTTTCTTCGAAGCCAGCCCGAGTGGCTCGACTGCAAAGGAAGCTGGTCTAGCTAACTCTTACCTAGCGGAATGTTGAGAAGCGTGGTGCAGGTAGTTTCATCAATTTAGTTTATAGTGAAAAGTCGGAAAGCAGTTGCGTGTGAAAGATTTTGGTGGCAAATTATTGTACATTAAATTATACAGACTTTCTTTTAGATGTCTTAAACATTCTCGCTTTATTTGCTAAAGATAAATCTGCTTAAAACACAGAAATGGAGCAGGTGAGCCCTACTCAATGAATTCGAGCAAAGGGAGGCGAACCATGACAGCGAGCGATCAGCTGATTTCAAGATCATATAGCTCGCTAAATTTTGAGAATAAAGCGGTTGTTTTGAAAGGAAAACGTACTCCTTAACTTACAGAACTCAAAATTAAAACAAAGTCGTATGCAAAGCATTTTAAAATAGATTTATAATTCTGTGAAATGGTTAATCTGATGTTTGCCAAATGATAAATTGTATTTTGGCCATGTATATTGTTCGTTACCGAATAAAAAGTGTGGAATAGTTCAGGATTCAGTGAATAATAATTTCTATAAAGGTCGCGGAGTCATGAAAATATTCAGAGCCATCTTCATGCTGTTACAACTTTATCGGTTTTACAAGAATTTACACCAACTGGATAAACAACATCGCCAGGTCATAACATACTTTACAATATGAACATGTAAAAAATAACAGGAAATACTGGAGCGTCTTATTAATGCTTCTTTTTATTTTATTTATTTATTTTTTAAAGATAGTCAGGAATGGACATTCGGAAAACAAGATGAGAGCTGCAAGCTATTGAACAAGGGAAGCTACACTGAACTGGTTAATATGATTGCCAAATATGATGCGAGACGTGTAAACCATTTGTTGACTACAACTACATTTACTGGAACATGCAAGATAATTCAGAATGACCTAATTAATTGTGCAGTTAAATGATACCTTTTCGTTGCAACAATACTCGACGAAACAATAGATATTACAAATAAGTGCAAACTTCAACAATGTTGCACTACGTAACACAAGGTAGGAAGACTAAGTAGTCATTCTTGGCATTGATTGACATCAATGAAAACCGGACAGCTGCAGCATTAGCATGACAGAGTTAAAATATTTTGCTAAATATGAATTGACGCAAAAATATAAGACGATGTTTTGGTAATATCTGAAGAAATGAGCGGCTAGCAAACTAGAGCATGGGAAAAATATCCCAACGCTCTCTTTGTGCATTATTTTGCACACAGACAACGAAGCTCTTCCGCAAGCTAAAGGAATGCAAAATATTTTTAAGATATGAAATGAACTGCAGCAATGTTTTTCAAAGTCGACGAAAAAATCTCATGTTCTGGATGAGGAGGCAGAAAAGATTATCATAAGCTGTTCCCACAAAATCCAATTACATTTGTGAAAATGGAGAGCTTGTTTGAAAGCATTGTGGAGTAGGGCACTGAAACATCTGGAGGATTGCTGGCTTCACTATAACATTTTAATTTCACATTTGTTTTATACATCTTGAATGTGCTTTTTACACCACCGACACTTTATATGATATTTTCTAAAAGAAAATAAATGAATATCTGTTATTGATTGGACAAAGTAAACGAGTTCAGAGCAGCAATAAATAATCGGAGAGAATCTTTCGACACATTTTGGAAACGTCTAAGATGTGATCATGAACTTGAAATTAAAAATAATGATTATAATCCAAATACCTGCAAGTACAAATACTTGCGCTTGTACAACGAAACTGTTGATAACAGTTCGTTCCATCTTGCAGAAAGGTTTTGGTACCTTGGAAAGCTTAAATTTCTTGAGCTCCTTAATTCCCAAAACGGATTGGATATATAAATATTATCCCTGAAGGCGTATTCGATATTTTAAAACAAGAATATGCTCAACATTTAGATTTTCGATTGAGGAGCTAGCTAATAGCAGCCTATAATGTACTCGTATAAGAAATTAAATGGGTGGACGTGTTAGAATAGACCATGTTGAGTTTAGTTTTACTCAATTATACAAATTGCTGCTTAAATTCATTAACACTGGATTCCAGTGATTGTGTACGTACAACGTTCTTTTTCTACATTAATTATTGCGATAACTTACTCCAGGAATGCTCAAAGTGAGAAACGATAGTCATAGTTGTCCTTTCTTTCTATTGAAAATGTTGACTTCTCTTAGGAAGAAAAATAATTTCTGCTGCAAGGTCAACGAAAAATCCTTAAAAGCAAGAGAGAAGAATGGAGGTACAGTACAAGTACAGAGCTAATAGGTATGTTGAATAAGTAAAAAATGTTAAACTTAGCGGTATTATACATTTATTCCTAATATTATTTACTGTTCATTATTATTATTATTATTATTATTATTATTATTATTATTATTATTATTATTAAAAGATGGCGATCGTGTTCGTAATTTGTTCCCTAATGAAAAATAGCACTGCATGTTATGTGCTAGTGTCTCTTGTTTATGATTTCCTAAGATAAAATTCTATATTTATTAAGCTTCTGATTTACCTATAATTGTCACATCGCTAGTAACCACTTGTAAACTTTCGTGCGCCCGCGAAAACGGACCTCTGGAATAGCGCTTTCTAAATTACTACTTTATTTACTATTCCTTTTAATTCCCTAATATAAGCAACAGAAATAGTGAACTTGTGTACTATACAACATTGCTAGTTAAGCTCACTTACTTAATAAAAGTACTTAAACTCTCACGAAACACTGAATAAGGTGGCAGCAATTGCCTCTGATACGAGTATCGCTAGATTTATTACATGAGGTTTTGTGCACTACCTTTTACATATTAAACTGCTATTGTTTTTTTATCAGCCTTTTGTGAGAAAAAAATGTTTTGCACTTCTAGGCATGTAGATGATAGATCGAACAGCGATATTTTCTCTTTGTTTACAAAAATCTTCAAACTCTACTAGCACTATATTAACAAATATAACTGGTAGATAGCATAAATTTAAAGATGCACACTAATTAGAAATAACAAATGTGTTCAATCGTAATGGAATGTAAGCAGAGGTTCTAAGTAAGGGCACGATGTAGATTTTGTATATACTTTAATAACAACATTTTTATAAACATGACTAACGCGAGAGAGTTACATATATAGTTTATTGTTGCCAGTTCATTCAGTGGTGAATGATAATTGCTTTGGATATAAGTGCTGCTGGATATAAAGGGGACAAATGATGGAAACATAATAGCTTGCGACGCCGCTTTGTCCCTGAAGAGAGAACATTGGACGGCATAAGCGACCGCTCTATGGAGCAAGGCTCTTCCAACCCTCCCATAAAATTGATACTTATGCTGTTTATAACATATGGAGCTAAAACACTTGGAGAGCACGAGGATCATGTTCTGAAGGGCTGTGTTTTAATAAATTTCTTTATTTTAGCCTCGTTTCGAAGTAAACATTTAGTATGAACAATTGCATGCCTATTTTGCTTCATGGCTTTACATAATTCGATTTGAAATATCATTGAATGATCCTTTAGCCACAAATGTATGCGTATATCTTGCAGTATTTCTGTGTAATAACTAAACATACAGAAGCACAGGCTGATAATATTTCCAGAAAAAGCTGGGCATGTTGACAATGATGCCGATATGTGCATCGTGGATCATTAGGTGAGAACAAACAGGTAATTAAACAATATGTTGACTGCCTGTGTCGGCGGTTAACGTGTTCTTGGTATCCGATGTTTCCGGGTACAAATTGAATATCAAGAGCTGTTATCAAACTATCTCTCCAAGGGAAAAGAGCACCAATATTTTAATTTCGAAATACAAACTATTGCCTTCAACTTTAAGACTTTGTACTGTCGTGGATAAAACATCATGGTAGATTTATGAGAATGCGCCTCAACTAATCTCTGATGTTTATTCAACGTTTTCCCTCACTCTCAAAGAGCAAATATCAGACATTTACACCTGCATCCCTGAGACCTCATGTCAGGCTCAGGACTGCCGGCGTCCAACCTATGATTTGGTTGCACCATCCGAATAACATTCGATACAACTCCTTGCATTAAATTTGCTCGTGAGCTTGGCATTTTCGAATGTGCTGTAACAGTTTGTTACCATTAATATCATCGTGATCCTATTTATCATTAATAAAAAGGGTGGTCTTTATCATTAGATTTACGGCACGTAAAATACCTCAAGCCTGAAAAAAGACATCTGAACAAAATTTATAGGCCGTTTCACGCCGTGAATTGAATGGGACGCTAATGACCTGAGATGTTAAAGAGCTTCCTTAAATAAAACAAATCAACTACAACAAACAAGGAGACTAGGTGAAGGAAACCCCCGAATCCGTGCTTAATATCAAACACCGTGAAGCCTACAACTCATTCTAGCTACATAACATGTTCGAATTTTGTGTTTACTACTAGTGCTTGAAAATAAGCTAATTTTGCGTACAATTTGGAAAAAGCGAGAAGAATCCCGAAAGGGAGATCGCTTCATGTGTAGTACGATTTTTCTTCGTGGGCACTCACCTGCGCGAGCTGAAAGGTGGTGGGGGTCCTCGAAAACACACACACACACACACACACACACACACACACATACACGCTTGCCGTAGGAGAGAGGAAAACGCAATTTATTACTGTAGCAGTTACAATGTATTTTTTTTAATGGTGTTTAACGCCCGTTTTTACTACTGAGGTACCACAGGCCGTGGACCTGGTGATATACGAGATGAAATAACTTGCGAAAGATTTTAAAGGAAGGAAAGTTTTCCAGGTCTAAGTTTAGGGTACCTCCTGGGCATTTGCCATTTATGAGGACTGAGGAAAACCTGGAAAAAACCTCAATCGCCTTAACGACCTGGGCCACCCGTGGCGTGTGTAGTGGGTGTGAATCTAAGTTTCATTCAGGTACACAACAAATCTTTTTTTTCCATTTCTTTCTTTCTTTCTTTCTTTCTTTTTTCCCCCACTGTTGGAAGATGGGACTATAGTCAATTACAAAACTTTGGTTTTTACATTCATAAAAGTAAACCTGTAGATTTCACAAATGTTTCATTTATTCCTTCTAATTTAGCCAGCGTTTTTTTAAACTGAAAAACTTCAACATTACATTTATGAGATTTATGGTATTCTTGTATTTTGCTTCGAATTATACATATGTCCATATCGTCTATCTCTACTTTTTAAAATGTTATTTTCCTCAATTCACTTTCTTCGAGGTGTTCCTTTTTCTAATTCAGAAAATTGTTGATTTACTGGAATCAGTATACACCATAGCTTTATTAGCCGGGATTTTCAAGTTTCTCTCTCTGTATTCGCAAACTTGATAACACAGTAAATAGCACGCCGAGCATGTTCGTGAATTACGTTGTTACGTTTTCTATTCACTACGACCGCAGTTCAAAACCGCTGAGCTGGGGTGTTTTACGTCACAGTTGTGGTATTTCCAAGGTTTGCCTTTGCTGAATAGTGTAGTTTTATGTTGTATAGTATAAGATGAGCCCATATGCTAATTTCTTACTGACGATTCCAGTGAAATCGGATGCAATTGACCTCACATTTTCTAAATTGTAATTCCTTTTTATGCAAGTGCCACATATTAAGACGAATGTTTTAGCGAAATGTGATAATTATAGGTCTAATGTTTTTATATAAATATTAGCCAAAGTTGCCGAGAGCCATAGATCTCGAACCCTTTAAAATAGAAACTTGAACAATGCCCAGTTTTAAAGCTCCTATCTTGCCAAACACACTGCCTTGTATAATATAATTATAACGATAATAAAAATTGTTTATGGACATTTGAACGGTTTTCCTAAAAAGCAATGAATATGACAAAATATTACAAAATTGCAAACTAAAAAAACAAATAAATATAGTTTTCACATTTGTGCTCAAAGGTTGAATAAAAACAATTTCATTCCTAGAGTTAATATCCTTATATCTGTCTTGCATGCAGATAAAATCATCACAAAACCAGCACTATCAAGTCAAAGTAATGTAGCTGAGTTTACTCCGGCCCTGCAGGCCATATGTGCACATAACTAGCTAGGCCCACCATGTGTACCCAGTATAATTTAAACAATATACTTCTTATGGAAGTTCTTATTCCAACATCAATATTTTATTGACACATTTTCAGTTATTAAATGATAAAGAGAGAGGGAGAACAATCAACCGATATGTTTCTTTTTATTGTTTTCCGCGAGGAATTTGCAAAATATGAATGAATTTATTTTGTTCCGCTTTAAATTGTTATTATATACGACAAATATACACTTATCCAATCTATGCTGTCAATTATAATATCAAGCCTGTTTTAAATATCAAACATTAGTATTTTACAGTTTACGTCCTTCAAAAGCATATGCTACATTTATCACATTAAAACAAGAATACTGACGGACTTAAGAAAGCAATTCTATGGGAATTCCCTTTGCATGCCTTTAAATTTGTAAATGTTCTTTGCGTTTAAAGGACGAAATTAAGAATACAAAAATCCATTTTAGTTTAAATAAAGCCCCAAAATATAATCCAGTAGTAGTTGAAAAATTAAAGGATGCAAGTCTGGAATTATGGTTAAACGTTAAAAAGGTAAATGTAACCCACGTGAGTAAAGAGAGCATTGTAAATTATTATGGTTTTTTTCCAAAACTCTTTACATTTTAAAATGCATTAAAGAGATTTTTGAGCTTGAAAGCTTGCTGATTCAATTAACAACGCAAGTAAATAATGCAGAATACGGATATACGGAAACCAATAAACATCCCATGTAGAGCAATACATTTTACGAATATAAATTGGGAGTTGCAAGCAGGAAATAGGACGAAAGAGAGAAACGTAGAACTTAATTACATATTCACATATGCGATTTTTATTTGATATATAATACTTTTAATATTATTATTTATTACCTATGCTGATTTTCTGTCATTTAAGGCAGTCATTTTGGTGACATGGGCAATAGAAAATATTCCCGTTAGACAAACATTTTTAAGAAATCTTAAAAAAATGTCCTAGCAGCTAAGGAAAAAATCTTTGCCTAGCAGTGTGATTCAAGTAAAATTATAGCGCACAAAATATATAAACAATTAATTTGTTAATGTTTTTGAATATTTAAAATATGTATTATTCTATTTATTGAGTGAACATTTCCGATGGTAATTTAATGTGTATATACTTTTCATTTCATCTCATCTATTATTAAAGTGCTAATATTTCAACATTTCAGATATAGCAGTTAACTTAATTGCACTGTTATCCAGTTCTTCATTCAAAGTGCTACAAAATATTGAATAATAACCTCAAAAATACTACCAAATGACGAATCCAGCTTCAGAGTGTTAAAAACTGAATTTAAAGAACTGAAATATAGTGTGCTCCCCTTGTCATATCAAGTAATAAATGTTAAAAACAAAGTAAGATATTGTTATATTTGCATCTTACAAGACACAGAAGCTCTCCACGTTAAAACAAAATGTATGAAGGAAGTGTGCTTGCTTGCTCATGCGCATGTTAATGCCAAGACAAACCTAGCACTACGTGTTAAGTAGAACAACAGACACGCTACGGTAATCAGGTGGATGCGTGCTATGGTTAGCAGACAGAAATCTGGTGCTCTTGTACAACATTGTGTTTCCCGATGTGTAGATATGTACAGGGCAATTGACCATTTTCGCAAACTTGGAAAGTTTCTAATTCAAGTTATGTAAAAGATATGTTAATAAATAATTATTCACACTTCAAATTGTTACTGTTTCTGGATACCTCTAAGCGGAACACCTTAAACGCAATAGCTCCGCCATCATCGGATCCCAGTCCGGGTAGAAAAGATGGTAGGGGAAACACCAACATCGTAAAAAACAGGATTCACCTGGACCCTATAAGGCTTCTACCTAGTATGCAGGTGAAAAGTCCACGGTCAATGAGAATTAGATATATAGAATACAATACAATACGATATATTATTTGCGAAATGAACGGAGGAGGCAATCTCATCTCCAGTTAAAATTCATAAATCTCGAAGGAACATTGGAGTTGCAGAAATGAGACTCTTTCAACAAACAATGGGGAATACTCTTATGAGTGAAAAGAAACACAGATGATAGATTAGAGCTAGTAATATAAAGTGTAAATTAAATAATTATACATACAGACAATATTGATGAAGTTGAGCAGAAAAATCGGTAGAAAAATATAGACGAACTGGAAGAAATATACATAGGCCTAACAGCTTAATATCCATGAAGACGGGAAGAGCCCCGTAATTATGATAAAATACATAACTGTAAATAAGCAATGGACGCCTTTTCAGAATCATACAGTGAATATTCACATGACGAATTTTTCATAAGAACAACATAAAAAGGTGTATCCTTGTAAAAGTGTGTTATTTGTTCCCTGGATTTCCTGTAAGGCGATTATCGCTTTTAAGAATGTACCGTAATATTAAAGTTTAACGTAAATGTCAGTAGATCTTGTGCTTTCCATGGTAAAATGTTATTAGTAATAACTTTTTGTAAGCAATTATCTCAGCGATAACAATGGTCAATTGTTAAACGATTTTTTTTTATATAATGATTGCATACATAGCACGCCCAATTTGAGATAACAATGCTTCTCCCCAATTTTCTCTACAAAGAAAGAGAATACTGTGCATTATATCTCATACACTCTCTTAAGAAATTATTTCCTAGTCTTGCTTCCAAATAGTCGCCGAGATCGTTATAGTAGCCTGCGCTTAAGATTGGTATAAACACAAACGTTCCTTAAATATCTCTACCATGAAAATATTAATAATTGAATTATCTTATATCTAAGTTCATGCTATTGTAGCCAGGATATTTCATTTTGGGGGAATCTTGGCCACCCTTTTAATCTTGAAATATTTAGTTTTCCATAGAAGAAAATCGTCAATGTTCTAGCAGAGAAAAACAAATAGATCAGTTTTTGTTATTTAGGTTATAGACTTATAGTCTAGACTTTAGCATTATGTGTCTTTCAGTTTTCCCAAATAGGAGTTGTACATCAAGTAGTAATACCATATAATATGAACGGATGCTTTCTGAAAACGTGCATAACATCAGTTAAAAACAGGAAAAAGTAAAAAAATTTGATAACAATATTTATAATGTGTCATTTAGTTACACATATTAGCTGCAAAAAAAATCAAGGTAGTTGTTTTTCTGGTTTTAATGCTTTAGGCATGTAACATTAATGACTACCTTACAGAATTGTGTGTCCTGGTGGTCCAGTGGTAACCATATTTGTAGACCCTCATAGACCCATGATCGTGGGTTCAATCCCAGCCTGGACCGACGGATTTTTTTCGGGCGTTAAAAGCCTAAGTGTGGCTTCCTTTGGAAGAGAAGTAAAGTCGTCGGTCCCAAGCACTAAATTTACGGCAGGTAAAAGAAACTGAATCCTGAAAGAAAAGGACTCTAAGCAAAAATTATCGGTTGTTTCACGCTCTGAATTGAATGGAACGCTGATGACCTGAGATGTTAAAGAGGGTCCGTAAATAAACCAGCTCAACCTTACACATTTCCCTTTCTCTTTTTATATTGGTAGCTTCTGTTGCGGAAAACGTAATGGGCTGTCATGAGAATCGCTAATAATGACTGGATACTCGGTGACTTTGCATGCTAATTTGGGAATTTCAAATACTGAGGTTGTTTAGCGTATTAATGGTTCCCCTATTTACATTAATTAAGCAACATTATACACCCAGTTTGAACACTGAAAATAAAAATGATTTATCAGCATAACGATATTTTTTCTTCTTTCTCAACAATTGCTGGGTTTTATGATGCTCACAGCTCTGTGAGAAGGTAAAATTGTCGAAAGATCCGTACAAATTTGACGAGACAGAATGTCGACTCTTACAAACTTGATTCCAACAAATGATGTATGCATGGCAACAAATGGGGAACTATTTACATTTTTATTTTGAACA
Organism: Metallyticus violacea; assembly: GCA_030762175.1. NCBI lineage: Eukaryota > Metazoa > Arthropoda > Insecta > Mantodea > Metallyticidae > Metallyticus > Metallyticus violacea. The sequence goes on along the minus strand of CM060846.1, from coordinate 317,691,106 downwards.
CCATGTTCATGTATTAAATAACGAGGATTTCAACATTTGTAAATCCTTTGCTTTTAAAACAACGGTTCCGTAAGCCACTGAGCGAGTTAACTCTTGGAACTTCTGTTTGAGAGATACCAGGTTCAAATCCTTCGGCCAAATAACCTGATTGAGGTTTTTCCAGTTTATCTTTGTCAATTTTCAGATAAGGCAATTGCAGCATTGGCATTTTCATGCCACGGTTTCACCTTCTATACTCGTTCTATCTCTGTGTGTGCGTTTGCGTTTTTCTGCGTTTGTGGTGTCTTCGAGGTGGCCATAACATTAGGCTAACCTCCCATTCGGGGTGTTCCAGATTACTGTAGGTGTGTTCAGAGGTAAATAGCTCTTCGACAAGCGACTGACAAGTCTCAGAGGATTTAATTCTTAAAATCGGTGAGGATAAACGTCACAGAAGATTCTAGAAGCCTAACGCTCTCATGCAAACAATCAAAATTAAATGTCGACGAATAACGCGACTTTTTTTTTTTTTTTTTTTGCGTGGTTGTTACATTTAGTATCTAATTCGGATCGTATTTCAACCTAAGTAATCTAAACGTAGGGTTCAGTTTCATATAATTCAGTCTTGATCTAAGATCATTTTATTATAGTTCTAAATCTAAGTTGTAAGCAATGTTTTAAATAGGGCCTAAGTAGCAAAAACTTTATCCTAGCAGAAAATCAAACAGTTCATAAATGTTGAACAATTTAATATTAATTGCAAATTATTCCGGTCACAACTTTGGGAAAGTCTGTACATGATGTCATTTTGAATAATGCAAAGATATATGTGGTTTTATTGCAGGGCGTTTTTACATTTTACAAAGTGTAACCTTGCTTAAAAACTGAGTAATAAAGATGTAAATATTTAAAAATACTAAAAGATATAATTAGAAATATATTTGTTATTAAACATTATGCAAGCAAAATATCATTTTGCTTTTATCAGTCATGTCGTCTCTCAAATTTTCCTTGTTCTTTAATCATTTTACTGGGTTTATGTTGCATATTCATCGAAATTTTAGAAATTTTTATATCGAAAATATTTCTTCACTGCAACTCTTCTTCTAGTTGTTCTTACTCTTTTTTTTTTCCTGGCGATACAGGAATATGGTCATTGTGATATTGTATAAGTTATTGTGATATTTAAGTTGGATTTTGCAGTTTTTTTTAATATCAGCATTATATACAACCTGGTCGAACCATCCAATAAATAAAACACAGCAAGACAACGTGAAAATTTATGCCCATGGTTATTATTATGCCTTGCTTGGTGTCTCCCAAACCATTGTCGTTGGACGTTATTTCTACAGTATAATAATGTACACATTTTTATATTTAATGCAATATAACCGATTTTGAATTCGATGCCAACTTTCTGCAACGTTGCAGCCTCCCTATGGGTGTGCATAAGCAGAGAAGCATCATCTATTTCGTGTTCAGTTCTCTGAGAAATGGGGACGCTAATGGAGCGATGGGTTATCGAGACACACAGTTCAATGCAAAGGCCAAATTATTCCGTTTCAATTCCTGAACTCCAACTGTGTCACGTTTCATAGTAAAGCCGTGTTCATGTGTAATGGGGAGTTCAAACAGACAAAGATATCTCAGTAATTCCATTGCCCACCTATGTATTATACTCTTTGAGGTTTTACTTGGCACAAGGATAGAGAAAGAGATAGAGAAATGAAGGAGATAGCTATACATTACTGATCTTAGTTTAAGGGCTTGAGGGCACAAGAAATATTCTGTACAAGGATTTGATCATATTTGCAAAAATTTAAATTGCCAGCAAACAATACATGTACGGTTTGTAACGTGAACGATACACCGAAACATGTTTCATTCGGGTGCCCTGAATACCAGTCGGATGTAGCTAAGGAAAGATGGCTACTTGCAGGGAAATACATTTGGAATATCATGAGAAATGAAGATGATTTTAGGGTATTGAATGATTTAAAAAATAAAATATCGTGTAAAATGGCAGAAGAGTATATAAACAATAAAAATCAAATAAGAGAATATCCAACTGTCAAAATCGTACATTTCCCTAGAAGATCACAGAGAATCAGAGAAAAGCAAGATTATATATACATACAAGAAGTGTTAGTTCAAAAACAAGAAATGAAGGAGATAATTCCCAAATTGAATCAGAAGAAGGGGGCAGAATTAACAGAAGAAGAGAATAATGGTAGTCTTCGGGCGGAAAGGAAGTAACTGAGAGAAGAAGAAGTAGATCGAGAACAAAAGGGGGAAAATATAAGGAGTATATGGAAAAGCGGAACAGGAAGAAAGAAGAAGCATAAAAGTAAAAAGCACCATCTATCAATCCAAATGTATGATGAAAGTGCAGATAAAAGTTTGAAAGAAGAAGAAGGTAAAAGAGAAGAGAAGGAAACTACACAGTCAACACACCATGGTCAGTATAGCTGCTGCTTGAGACCGGCAGCAACCTCATGATGTCCAGGTCCTGTTGCCTGGAATTCCAGTGGGGAGCAGCTCGGACACCGAGCGTCAGCAAAAATGAAGATTTCTGATAGTAAACTGTATAAAAACTGTAATTTAATTAATTTTAAATGTAACTAATTGCAAAAGTTAAGACATCTTAACAGCACGTTGTCTGAAATATAAATGAAGTGAAAACATTATTTGTAAACTAATTAATGTGAAAGTAAATACATCTAAAAGCACGTTGTTTGAAATATAATTGAAGTGTAAAAATGCATTGCTACTGGGTACTGGTTGCGTGTGTTGTGCATCTGTATGTAAATCCAGTTAATTGTGTACTTCTGACACTTCAGGATTTAGATTCCCTGAGCATAAAGTACCGAGGGAGAAATGAACTAGAATAAACATATATAGCCTCTAATGATGCATTCACTGAAATAATTATTTAAAGGTTTTTAAACAGGTTATTCTGTATTTATTTTTAGAAACTAACATTTTAATATTTGTGCACAATTATTAATGAGAAATGAATAATGCAACGTTGACTTTAAAAATGTGATAATGTAATATATAATAGCTTACATCCAACATATACAGCGGCCATGTTTGTTTTGTATTAAGGTGAGATATATTATAGATGGTCTTGCTCAAACTTTATGCCAGTTAATATAGGAGCGGATTTTTTTTTTCAATAAGTGTATTTTGTGTTGACATCTAGCCCATATTCTCTACTTTGATGCAGTTTTAGGTAGTTGTATCAAGTAAAACCTCACAGACTTTAGTAATTCAAACTTCTAACTAAATATCCAGCTATGCCTAGTAAAACCTCACAGACTTTAATGATTCAAACTTCTCACTAAATGCACAGCTCGTTCAATTAGCAAGCAACACTTGGTTGCAAGTATTCTAGGCATCTTTATCATATTCCCTTCCTAGATATTTGCCGTAGCATTAGAAAGCGACTGCATCGTCTCAAAACACGTTTTAGATGTGCCATGTGCTGATGTGTTAAAAGATGATACAAAACAAGATTTCGTATATGCCTTTGCAGGACTTGGAGAACAATTGACTGTTAATCTAAAGAGAAATTTTAGCGGTACATGAAGAAACGTTGGGACGAAATTACATATATGTATATTAAGGTGGCATCTAACGCAAATACCAAAGCTGATGTTGGGATTAAGGTATTAATCTTAAAGCACAGATGGGGTACATTTTATTATTAAGGGGATCACATTGCATTTCATGGTTAGATTGTGTAATAATATTTGCAGACAAAAGCCGCAGATAATGTGCAAGCTATGCCTTCAGTTTGGAACTAGCGACATACGTTCGTTTTTTTTTAATGGTGTTTAACGCCCGTTTTTACTACTGAGGCACCACAGGCGGTGAACACTGATGATATATGAGATCAAATGATATATTGAGAAAGGAGTTTTTAAGGAAGGAAACGATCCAGGCATAAGTTCCCGGTATTTGCCAGTTATTAGGACTGAGGAAAACCTGGAAAAATCCTCACACAGAGAGGATGGTCCTGGCGGGATTCGAACCCCAGACCTCCCGCTCACCAGTCCACGCCTTAACGACCTCGGCCACCTGTGGCGGTAATTACGTTCGTGACAACCCAAGTACTCATTTCAGTCTAGGAAGTATTTGTAGATGACAATTCTGCATCAGAGAATTGTGGAATCATTTAACAGTTATCAAATACTTTATATATACATCAAGGTGGAGAAGTTCTTGCGCTTCAGCTCTGTGAAAATGTAGGAGAATTAACTCACTTTATAATAATAATAATAATAATAATAATAATAATAATAATAATAATAATAATAATAATAATAATAATACTTTTATTTAAGAACACTCTTCAACATCTCTGGTCATTAGCCTCCCGTTCAATTAAAGGCGTGAAATGAACGATACGTTTTGTTCAGGAGCGTCTTCTTTCAGGCTTGAAATTATTTTACTTCCCATAAATCTACGACACGGAATCAACGGCTTTACTTCCCTTCCGAAGGAAACCACACTCAGTATTTTTACGCCCTAAATATCCATCTACTCTGGCCGGGTTTGAATCCGCGATATTAGTTCTATGAGGCAAGCTGCTACTACTAGACTACCAGGGCCGACAGTTACAGGGTGTAAAAATGTATATGTTACAAGGCTTTTGTGCGCAGGTACCATGTGATCACATGTTGTTAATAAATCCATGTCCAGAAAAACTTTGTTTACGTCTCTGAAATATAGAGGAGGATATAGGCAGTACGGACCACAAAACATGAAAGAAGCAAAACAGAAAATTGAAATATTGTAAGTAACATACTTTTAATCAACTACAGAAAGTGTTCAATATGGCTGCCTCCAACTTCGATACATTTTGTGCCTGGTTATGTCGTGATAAACTCCTGGAAAGATTCCCGGCATTTCTCGGATGACTCCAGCTGTAATTATACTTCAAGATCGTGCTGTGTTTCCACGGGAGTCTCGTCGATCCTGGTGGTGTAGTGGTAATCGTCTCCTAAACCCAAGATCGCGGGTTCGATCCCGGCCAGGATCGATGGATTTTTTCGGGCGTAAATATCCTAAGTATGGCTTCCCTGTTATAGTTCATGATGACTTGTTTTCTAATTGGTGCTAGGTTTTGTTGTTTCCCATAGCACCTCTAATGCAGGCCACAAAATGCAGTCAGGCGTTACAACAGTTGACGAGAAATGAAGTACCGGATTATATCGATAGTTGCAAAATTGAATGTGGAAAAGAACATGATTATCCATGCGAAAACAAAGAGGGCAGAAAATACAACAATTTATTTTAGTGGTACCTAGTTAAATCACATTTCTGTTATGTACACGTTACAATACCGATTATTTAGACCATCAGTATGGTAGTGGCTGAATTAATGAAGGGGCTGAACACTGTAAATCTGCCAGAAGTTACTTTGCACGCCAAAACATTTATGTTCAGTTCCCAGTTGCACAGGTAGGGGACCATTGTTACTATGTACTTTTGGTGTGTGAACAAGAAAGTTCTGCCATTTCTCTTTCCCTGAACCCATTCTCTGAAGTATACTATGTTAAAGCATCAATTAACATTAATATGAAGCATTAATTTAATTATAATTTAAGTAAAGGGCGCGTTCAATTTCAGGAAGGGTAAATTGGTTTTTCTGACTGTCTGCGATGACTATTTAAACAACGTTTGGTATTTTTTAACTGGTTAACAAGAACAAAATTTAATTCTTAGATAACTATATACAGTTCATTTTTACAACTATTTTTCATAACCAGTGTATATACAATGGATAAACATGAATTTATTATTTAAAAATGAACGTAAATATGCAAAATGCCAAGATGACTGTCGCAGGGTGTGCTGTGTTGATCACTTAGGGCGAATTAGTTCCAGCTAATGAATCTTCGCATTTTCAAGTCTCGTGGCTTCTTTTTAAGAACGAAAAAGCATAGATAGTTCTTCTTCTTCTCCTCTCATGGATGAGGGATATTCTGTTCCTGTCTCACATTTTCTCTCCAGTTTTATCCAGATAGGTTTACAATACGTTTACTACTGGTTCATATTCCTGTTTATGTTTCAGTAATCTATATTCTGTCATTTTTCAAGATGGGACATCCATTATTTTCTACGTTTTGATATTTTAGCCATTATTTTATCCATTTTTAGTTTATTCCAGATGACTTTTTTATTTCTATAACTATACTGTTTAGTGCAGTCTTTTACCACACATAAAATCGCATTTCTGTTCATTATATAAAACTTGTTATTTTAAGATTTGCTACTATATAGTAATACTGTAATTGCTATTAGTATAGAATTTTAGTTGGGGCTCTTCATTTTAAAGTCCTTGGTATAGGCAATTTATAGCTTGTCTATTTTTTTTTTATTTTTGCATTTATAGCCTGATCTAATTCATATATCACATTGCATCCTAACATTTAAAATGTGTTACCTGTTCTAATATTGTATTATGTATTACAATTTTTGTCTTAGTGGAATAGTTTGTACGGAATGCCGTTGCTTTCATTTTTGATCTTACATTTTTATTCCATAATTTTTACAAACGTTACTCAATTTCAATATTTCTTTTTGTAAATCTCTTCCTTGTCAAATATTATAATAATATATTCAGCAAAAAACAATACAATTGAAATTCTATTTTCTACACTTATTAGTCTGTATATAAATTAAACCATATCGAACAGAGGCTACATACTTGTTTTACTTCTTTGTTCGTTTCAATTTCTTCTTTTAATTTATTGTGTGATTCAATTACAATTTTTGTTTTGCTGTATAGATTTTGTGTTTCTTTAAATAGATGTTCTGGGAAACCTTTCTCATACATCATATTTTACAGTTTTTCTCTATTTTATTCTGTCAAAATATTTCTCCAGATCTTTTAAGACTAAACGAATATTTTTATTAAATTTTCTACTTTACTCTTATTAGTTTGATAGTGAAAACATTGTATTTGCATGATCTCCAATCCTGAAAAACCTTTTGTTCCTCAATTATTAGAGGTTGGAGATTTACTCTATTACTTATAACTATTGAATACATTTTGTAAATCACATTTAATAGACTAATGCTTCTGTAATTCTTACATTCATTTATTTCTCCCTTTTAAGCAATTATATCACTTTTGCTACTTTCTATTCTTCCGATAAGCTATTTCCAACAACCTTTTAATAAATGCAGCATTCGTTTTTATAAAATGTTCCATATTTAATCAATTCTGTAGTTAATCGATCTATACCAGATGCTTTTCCGTTCTTTGAACTTCTAACAACTTCCCCTAGCTATTTTTTTCCCTCTTCTTCTGGTGCTATTGTTATAATATTATCATCATACAAAAACCTTTTTAGAAGTTCACTATTTTTTCTGTTATACCCAAATTAATAACAACTTTATATTTTTCTGTTGAATGTAAATGTTTAATTATTTTTCATGCAAATGTCTGTCTTCCAATGTCATGTTTCACTGCAGATATAAATACGTTCCATGATTCTGCTTGTAATATTCTTATTTTGTTCTTTGGCCTTATTACGATTTTCTTTATATTCTCTTTTACTTTCATTATTGGGGTTTAGAACGTATTTTATATGCACTTTGCTTTTTACTGTCTTTATTTCGGTATTCGGTACTTTTGGTCCTTTATTTCTTTTGTAGTTATTTTTAGTTTCCAAACCTCTTATGCTCTTTTATGTATTATATCGTTTATATTATTGTACTCCTCTTCAGCATGTTAGGGTAAGGGTGAAAACTCTCTGTATGAGGCAGTTTCACTTCAGCTACTCCTTGCCTATGCGAGCTAAAGGTCCCCCTGGCCCGGGAAGTAGCGTCTGTTAAGGGTTCCGTTCACGTATGGAACAGACGACTCTCCTTAGCCGTAGTGAAGGCAATCACCTAAAGAAAAGACACGCTGAAATATTCATAAGTGTCACAGTTTCAATATTCAGGCTACATCATTATATACACAGTGGCGTTCAACTGCTCGCCTTCCACTAACATGTCCCCGGTTCGATTCCAACGCCGAAATTGGGATTTGTGGTTGAGGAAGCGGCGTCTGGGCAAAGATTTCTCCGTCTCATCTCATTCAGCATAATGTAATCCGTCAACGCTCGGTGCCCTCTACTTCCTATGTGTGGAACTTCACTGCCTGGCCGGCAAGCGAGTTGACGGTATACGCAGTAACTTTCACAGTTTCGAACTCAGGAGAATTTTGGGACGAAAGTTGCTCACCGTTGCATTGCATACGCTCATCTGGCTGTTTTTAGTCTTACTACCTGACCTCCCCACTCCCATTTCAATTGTTCTGCAGCTGTATGCCTTCCCTTGTGCTGATCTGCTTCCTGACATCCACGTTTCTTACTCTTATCTTTTAAGGCAATCCCAAGAATTCTTTTCTGCATCTTCCTCTAGCAAAATTGTGGCGTTCTTTTATCTTTAGAGATGAACGATCATGTTTGGTATCTGTATAGCACAGCTGGAATCATACAACTTTCCATAACTTTTTTATGTTGATAGTTTTAGAAATTTTCCAGTAAGATAAAAATTTTGGACTACAGAATTTTCTCCAATTCTTCTTTCCCCAAAAGAAATAAGTTGGCTCAAATATGTGTAGTACTTCATATATTCAAATACATTTAATACTTTGTCAAAGTTTGTTTGTACTTTCCTTCTATTAGTCACAAGTTCGGTTTTCCTGGTTATTAACATAAGATCTACTTCATTGCTGATCGTACTGGTATTCTTCAATTTTTCTCCTAATTATGCTGATGTAGTCAACAAAGCTTAGAAGGAAAAAATAGTACCACAGTCACTAAGCAATTAAAATATACTCATAGTAATACAAATGAAACACAAAAATAAGCATGGAAACGTTTGATATTTCGAATAAAGTTTCTTTACAGGCAAGGAAGTTGACGGTTTAATGATAACTTGACGAGATGACTCGCTTCATAGGGGTGACGTGGGGTGTGAACCAGGCTAATGTTTTCTATTAATATATGTAGATAAATATGTTAGTTTTCATAGATGAGATTTAAACATGTCTCTTCTATCAGAACTGCAGACTGTATTTATGACTGCTTTCGAAAAGTTTTAATAAAGGTTTTATAAAATATCTTATAACGTAAGGATGGGGCAAACATATTTTACCACTTTATTTCAAAATCACCGTTAAATAACGCAAATACTTTTTAATTTAAACAGTAAATATTACTTGAACATCATGCCATAATACTGCAAAACCACAGTAACCGAAACATTGCTGTGTGAAGTACAATATCCAGAAGAATAATGTAAGGTTCATATGTCCATTTGCCCCCAGTGGTCGGGACAAACTGACACTACAGTGTTTATACATTTATCTTCAATGCTGCAATAATCACACTCAAAATAAGGATTATTTCCATCATCAACACAAAGAACACGTGAGGCAATGTACTCAATTTTAACCGTCATTGTTAGAGCAATGCAATCCATGTCCCTCAATAATGGCCTGTTGCAGAAACACATGCCATGACACAGTTTTACAATTACTATGGATCCCAACGTTATTCTTCCCTAGCTTAGATATAACTCTCTTGGATTTCTAAATAAGTTGCAAATCTCTCTCGTCCCAATTGAAAATAATAGCTACTAATCTAGCAGTTTTGAAACGTTCTCATAATAATGATGTTTTCCATGTCATTTATTTTGTGCAAGCACATGAAAGGCCTGCTTCTACTCTCATGCTCAGGGTTTTATGACGGCTAAGAAATACCTTATCAAGTTTTTACTAGCCGTTTCAGCCTCATTACAAAATGCCATTCACAAAAGCGTAACGGAATATTCCTTACGAGTCAGTTCACACCAATTTCATCGAGATACTTAACTTGTTGCCCCTCAAGTTCGTTTGAAATTATGATGTAGGCACCAGAACTAACTTGTCGCCTCAAGGTATTTCTTGGGACAGAAAATGCTATAGCAACTGCACGCTGTGGCGCCTTATCTACCCTCACCGTTTTCATAACTGCACATTTTTCCTTCCACCCATGAACAGCGATCACTCGTACTTTTTCGATTTCTCACTATAAAAAAAACAAATATCCATTACGTTGAGTGAATTGCTGCAATCTAGATTTTATTTACATAGATGACAGCAGAAAGTTTAGCCCAATGATGAAAAGACGAGCTAACCATGTAGTTTGTAGTTATAAACCATTTTAATCCGTGCTAACATTATTTTCTAAAAGAGTTTATTTTTATTTATTTATTTGCAGTCAACGTAAAAGAAAGAAATAAATATCTGGTGTGGATAGATTGCTTAACTGAACATACGAGGTGGTATCCACAATATTCGGGACTGGTGCTGCCATTTCGACAGTAGTTGCAGTAGAGTTTTGTACCTCTAGGTGGCAACACTAGCTCATCTGATGAGTGAGTGTTTAAAGTGTCATGCAGCTGGGTAGATGCGTTGAGATTCTATATTACTTTTCATGGTATTCTGTGTGTAATGTGTGGTGATTTTACGATGTGTCCAAGATTAGAACAGAGAGTGTGCATCAAATTCTGTGCAAATCTCGGTAAAATGCTACGGAGACGCTTGCAATGATTCAAAAAGTATTTGGGGGGACAAAGCACGAGCCGTACACGTGTTTGAATGGCATGCTCGGTTCAGGGCCGGCCCTACAGCTATTGAAGTCGATGCTCATACCGGTAGGTCCGTCAGCTGCACAAGGCCTGACATTGTTGCCAAAGTTCAACACCTCGCTAGTGAGAATAAACGTCGAACCATTGAAGACCTTGCTCATGAAGTGGGAATTGGTTATGGGACATGCCAACGAATTTTAACTGATGAATTGGGCATGCTTCGTGTCGCCGCAAAATTTGTGCCAAGCATTCTGACTGCTTATCACAAGGTGCAGCGTGTTGAAGTTTGCAGGAGCTTCATCTGGCCGTATCCGATGACCCAACCTTCTTGTCTAGGGCCATCACCGGCGACTAGAGCTGGATGTACGCTTATGACCCTGAGACAAAATAACAATTCCCCAGTGGAAGAGCACGAACTCAGCAAGACAAAAAAAAAAAAAAAAAAAAAAAAAAAAAAAAAAGCGAGACGAGTTAAGAGCAAAGTCAAGAGCATGCTCCTCGTTTTCTTTGATACTAAGGGGCTTGTGCACAAAGAATTCATCCCACTAAATCAAACGGTGAATTCCACGTACTACTGTGACGTTTTGCGACGGTCCTGTGAAAATATGCAGAGACGACGGCCCGAACTTTGGCGACAAGGGAACTGGCTGTTGCATCAAGAAAATGCGCTCTGTCACAACTCCTGGTTCAATAGGGGCTTTTTGACGAAAAACAACATGAGGTTGCCCCCACCCACCGTGCTCGCCTGATTTGGCACCTTGTGACTTCGCTCTATTCCGCAAACTGAAAATCAAGTTGAAAGGACGTCGGTTCGACACAATTGAGAGGATTCAAGAAGAAACGCTGTCTGTGCTAAGCACCCTCAAAGAACATGGCTTCCAAGATGCACTTGGAAAATGGCAGAATCGCTGGGACCGGTGTATTCGTGTGAAGGGAACTACTTCGAGGGTGACGGTGGTCATTAGTCTCAAAGTAGGTTTTTGACCAGATGGCAGCACCAGTCCCGAATATTCTGGATACTACCTCGTATTTATTGATAATGCCTACCGCACTGCATCTAGTATACTACAACATACCACAATGCAGAAAGTGGACTTGCCAAAGTATAACGTAAAATATTTTAGGTGAATTCCGTTTGTCCTCATGCCCCTTTGCCCCACCCTTTCCCTATGCAGAAAGGGAAACTTTTACACACAAACTGCGACCATTTTATCTATAAAGTTTGCAATGTATCTTTGGGAACGCAGTTAGCAAACAATGTGATCTTTAATTGTGACTATGAAATGACTATCAATGGAGTAATTAGCTCAGAATTTTTGCACTTCAGGATGTTGACATGGGTATGAATCAGCTACTTGAGAGTATAATGGAATGGAAATAGATTGTGGCGAAATACGAGGGTGAATCAGATATAAACTAGATTTTTTTTATTAGTAAAATGGGATATATGTCAGTTTTTTTGTATTTTTTTGATTTACAAATACATTTATCCTCATGAATAAATTGAAACGATTGAATTTACCTCTTGGATGAATATGCTTGCCTAAAACATGTAACGTGGTCTTTTTTTGATTATTTTTCGCTTTTACAATTTTAGATTTTTGATCTATTGGGCTTCTGTAGGGAAAACAACTGAAAAATAAGAATTGGTCGAGGTTAACAAAAGAATCAAATAACCAACAAACAAAAGAAAATTACATGTATAGTTAAACAATAACTATGATAAAAATAAAAGCAAGCTAACTATTAATGCATAAGATAGGAAGAGCGAGAAAGCCACTGCAAATTTAAAACTGCAACAAATAGAAATGAGAGAATAATGTGGGGAAAAAACTTTTATATAATAAGCAAAGTTGAATTTTCTAAATAGAATACGTTTCAAAACATAAATGAAATGAGTTGGGATAGATTAAGATACACATGAAAGCCTAAGATGCCACACAGACGCATATCTGAAATTCATCACAGAGGCTTAAAGCAGAATTGATACCCAGAGTAAAAATATATTATCACAAACTCTACTATTTTAGTTTATTTATCCACCAATTTTCATGACGAAAGCACCACATTTTTCTAACACAATAGTATTATGAACTTCGCGGTTTTTTTTATCAACTTTTAAAACAGTTTGAACTTCAACGCCTTAGGTTAAAAATGAATTAAGGTGCCGTTTTCCCAAAGACCAACGCACTTTCATTATTATATTGAACGAAACACTCTTCAATCTCACACCATTTCAAGAAGTTCGAATTTTGTCAAGCGTCTCAATTGGAAAGAACACCTTAATGAACTAAGCTCGAGTAACCAAACACCCAAATATTATCCGACTTCATTGGCACGGTAGAAGCTCCTTACCTCATTATTACACTTATGTTCTCATTTATATTATTAACACATATAAATATCTTATTATTAAATGTGTTTTGCACACGAATTAAATGTGGAGATATAAGAGTGCATCAAGCAGAAAAGTTATGTCTGGACTAGTGTTGCAAAAATCATTATAAAAACATGAGAGGTATTGCAGACACTGAAACCCTCTGAATGTCAGATGTCCAGCTACCCAGTGTCTGAAATATGAAGTGAAGTCGCTAAAACGTCAGAGATATTCGCTACATTATTCACTAGAAGATTTACACTTTTATTAAGATTTCCATAGTAGAAACAAATCAAGTTTACATGAGACGGAAACAGTGCACAAACTGGAGTAGTAGATCCCACGTGCATCCTTAATAAGTATCAATATAGAAATATATTCTTGATTAAACGAACTATTACATAAAAAAGAAAAATATATGGCATACTGACAATATACCACCAGCAGAATTATTCCAGTTCAAATGTTGTACATGTGTTTCAGCTGCAGAGATCCATCCACTATTTTAGATACATCTGTTTCTTAATTGCCATATCATTCCTATACAAGAATTTAGACTTCGTAAATTGAAATAAAACAAAAGGAATATAGAAAAATGAGTACACAATAAAACTAGTATTAATTGAAATTAAAATACAATCTACATTACATAGACATATCTAACCATAACATATAAAGATATTGAATTATTATTGCTTAACTGGAACTGAATCATATGGATGTGCAAGCTCCTAAAATTTGGTATTAAAAAGGGCTAGTAGTTGGAAATCACGCTATGAGAAAAGAAATGTGATTGTACTATTACTGATGTTAAATTATAAATGATGGACATTGTTGTGTTGTATTCTAAATCGGTGCACTATGTCACGAAGCTGCCTTGCAGTAATAAAACAAAACAACTAGATTGAGATTCTTTTTATACATAATTTGATCTTTAGCCTTACAGAGATTTTTAACTGCCGCAGATCAGATGTTAGAGAATAAATAGAAATCACATTGGGGACAATTGCAGAACATATTAAAATATAACATATACTTTTCATTTGAAGAACGTGTGAATTTAAGAAAAAATGTTTTCTCTACAGAAATTTCTCTTATCTCTGTAGCAAGTCCCTTCTTTGAATTCAATGAAAACCTTCGTACAGTGAAAGCAAACTACGCGAACTTTCTCTTACTCCTTCAAAAGTACGCATTAGATTCTAGTAGAGAGTACCTTGTTACCTGCATTACCATGGCCTATTCAAACTTCATCAATCTCTTGTAGCGCACCGACGCATTTTATTTAACAGAGGCTTTCATATTGCTGCTGGAATGCTTTGGGATTGCGTTTGACACTGCTGACGTGGACAGTGCATTCAAAATCATGTGGAACAAAGAAAAAAACGAATTCTTGGATAATGTGCCAGAGAATGATCTATTACCGAAACCATAAGAGAAATGAGGGAACTATTAACAGCAGTTAAAATATTCAGATGATTTGTAATGTTATAATTTAGTGCGTTCCGAAAGACGGTCTCAGACATATGAAAGAAAACATCTGCTAACTTGTTTGTCATTCTTTGGCGCAAAATGAAAGCACAGATGGTCTTCATTTAGTGACTTTTATTTGAAGTTTAAGGTGCAGTATGACAGTTAATGAGCATTTTCTTGATTTAGAGGATAATCTGGGTTATATAATCGAGGGTTCTATTTTTAATGCAGTTTGCACAGCTGAGTAAGCGACAGAGTCATGATTAAGTGGTTACACTACTCATCTTCAATGAAGACATCCTATGGTTGGAGGTGGCATTTGCTTGGGATCAAGCGGTATTTATGCACATTACTCCAGACACTCATTCAGTCGCGGTGCCAAAAACGTAATATTGTTATGAAACATTATCTACAAGACATCTGACACCTTTGCTGAATATTTAATAGTTGGAGAATGGGAGTGTGCGTACATGCCATATAGTAAATCCGCTTATTGCAGTGTATCTGGAAACGATAACAACATTTACCGTGTCTTGCAAATAGCTGAAACATCTCCAGTGAAAATGCTCGTATCGTAGGAACGACTGAGGGCTGCTGCGTACTGGAAAATGCCGCCGTCAACGCCTTGTAATGCGTAGTAGTTTAAGGAGCGAGTGGTTGTGTGTTCGTGTTTTACTCAGTGCTTTCATTGTGTGGTAATTGTTCCTTGTTAGTTATGCCACTACTTAAATACAGTCTTGAAGAACGGAATTTGATGTACGGTTAGTGAAAACGAATTCTTGCAAAGAAGTGGTAAGGTGATTCGCAAGAAAATATCTTGGTATGTGTGTTCCAGACACAGAAACTGTTGGCGAATTTGTTGAAAAGTTCCGAGAGCTCTGTCAATGAGGAGAAATGTGTTCCTGCCGAAGGAAATTTAGAATGTATGGCCTGCTGCTTCCTCGGCCTCTCTCATGAGCCTGTTACGGGGAGGTGCATGTGACCAGCATTCCGTCACTCGGCCAGGCTTCGTCATATGACCTATGAGATCGAATGGACGCTACCTTTCTATCAGACACTTATCAATTGCCCACACGAGGCTGAGTGGATCCCGTTCCAAACCTCTCTAACTGAGACAATTTTCGAATAGATACCGGTAATCGAATCTCTCTGGTCGCAGCAAGCTACGTCAACCATTCGACCAGAAAGATTGTCTGATAGCATGCAAATGGGTGCAAAAAATGTGGATGACATTTTAAGAAGAATGAATATAGTTCGTGAGCTCTTCTTTCAAACCTCATTTCATGAGGTCGTTTTTAAAATAAATGGCGCACTTATGAAGTTGTAACGGTATTAGGGCGCGCAGATTAGTTTATCATCTCTTTCGTTTTCTTCAAGCCTTTCTCAAACAGATTAATTTATTGAGGTGTAAGTATTTCTAGTGCTTGTACAATCTGGACAGAAGCTGCTAGGTATTTGTCTTATACGTAACTAATTAATTAATTCTTGGTAATCTGTAGAAACCTGAGCACCATGCTCATTTGTAGTAGAGTAAATGCTCTCTAGTTACACTTCCCTGCACCAGGACACATAATGATGGAAACAACCACATTCCTGTATTTTAACATATGTCTGGGCATTCCCCTATCCTTATACGTAACTTGGACAGCTATAACTACAGCTCTGCTTCGGTCACAATGTGTATTTATGCTAAAACGCCTGTCTTGCAGCACTCGAAGAACATTATGGAGCGCTTTAGGCAATTTTCTAGGTTAAAAATTGCAAAAATATGCCACTGATTTAGCTCCGTTAATGGTACGCGTGCTTTATGTATAAGAAGTGTACATATTTACTTCGTTTTGCCGTTAGCTTATAAATAGTACTGTCACTTATCGACTTTGAGCTAGCCAATGTGATGTGTACTCTGCTACCGACTGTGTAGAATCACTCTGTTGCGTAAAGCGAGGGTGAAGCAAATGGATGGTAAATTATTGCTCAATTTCTGGCATGTTATTTATCGATTTTCTATAAATGTTTACTGTAACTGCTATAAGACTATGGAACGGAACTTGGGTAATCTTACCCTACGCTGAACACGATTTCGGCATCAGTTTCTCAACAGCTATCTGCCTCGTAAACCCAAGATCGCGGGTTCAATCCCGGCCAGGGTCGATGAATTTTATGGGGCGTAAAAATCATAAGTATGACTTGCTTTGGAGGGAAAGTAAAGCCGTGGGTCCCGTACCGTACATTTACGGCATGAAAAGAACCTCAAGTCTGAAATAAGAGGCCTCTGAGCAAAATTTGTCGGCCGTTTCACGCCCTGAATAGAATGGGACGCTGATGACCTGAGATGTTAAAGAGCGTCCATAAATCAACAGCTATCTTCCTGTATTCCGGAGAAGTTCAAACATAACTTAAAACTGTTTCTGAAATAATTCTGTAGTGGAGTTTGTACATGCTTTACAATGTCGTTAAAAAGCATCAAGTTCGGGCTCCATTTATTATTTTGCCCGCTGATAAGGCAGTCCGGTATTTTTTTCACAAAAGGGGCATCTGCATTATCAGGAGCCGTCAGTTATTGTTGATGAATGTCTCTTCTCCGGGAAGAAAGAAATATACAGGACCTTTATTGACAAGTTGAGTTATTTTAGTGAAGCTGTTGCCAACTCTGTTTGTTTACAAATACTTACTGTTACATCTTTTCTGGTTCTCCAAGAATATTGAAGATAATACCAGGATTGTGCTGCCCTGCGAAGAGTAAAGACTTTCTTGCAACTGACCATAGCCTTATTTATCGCCCAGTGGCATACTATTTCTCTGCGTGATATCTATTTTTAAATATTGGGGTTATTTGAGCTACGTGCCGAAAGAGCACGGCTGCGTACTGGGAGAATCCAGTAATCAAGGCCGCATAATACAGTGCAGGTATCAACTAACTAGTTTGAGGGAAGCTTATCTGCGAGCGGTTGTGCGTTCATGTATTAATGGGTACTTTCATTGCTTAAGTGTAAGTTATGCCACTACATAAAGATAATCTTGAGAAACGGGGTTACACATGTAAAAACGGATGCTTGCAGAGAAGTGGTAAGGCGATTCGCAGGAAATATATTGACAATCGTGTTCCAAATACAGAATCTAATCCCAACTTGTTAAAAAATTACGAGAGGCAGGATCTCTCAATGACAAATAACGTGTTCCGAACCGCCGGGTCTTGGCCCTCCTTGTGTTTACGAACGAGGATGGATGCTGAACTGTAAAATATTCAAAAGCAATTTTCAAAGATTTGGCATAAAATCAAAGTATACTGTTCTACTTATAAAAATCACAAAAATTTATGTGTCCTTTATTTATTTATTTGGTTTACACCGCCACAGGTGGCCGAGGTCGTTAAATCGCGGACTCGTGAGCGGGAGGTCTCGGGTTCGAATCCCCCAGGACCGTCCTCCCTGATTGAGGTTTTTTCCAGATTTTCCTCAGTCCTCATAAATAGCAAATGCCGCGGAGGTACCCTAAACTTAGTCCTGGAACGTTTCCTTCCTTAAAAATAAATCCTTTCCCAATTTATCATTTCATTTCATGCATCACCGGTGTCCATCGCCTGTGGTGGCTCTGTAGCAAAAACGAGCGTTAAATACTGTTCATTCATTATTTGGTTTATTTATGGACGCTTTTAACATCTCAGGCCATCGGCGTGCTATTCAATTCAGGGAGTGAGAAGATCGATAAAATTTGCTCAGAGGCCTCTTCTTTCAGGCTTGAAGTTTTTTTTTTTGAGTGCCGTAAATGTACGACACGGGATCCTCTGCTTTACTTCACTTCCGATGGAAGCCATACCTAGGATTTTTACGCCCGAAAAAACCCATTGACCTTGGCCGGGATTGAGCCCTCGATCTTGGGTCTACGTGGCAAGTATGTTTAGCACTAGACCACCAGGACCGGTACGCGCACCCTTATATGTTATCCCGTGAAGTATAGAAAAAGAATTTAATAAATAATACATTTAAACTTTGGTGGTCAAATTATTTCCATTCCAAATATAGTAATTTAACGAAGAATGTTGCACAACATTGTTCATGTTTCCCCTAAAACTATAACAATTTAAATATATATCATTAGCCTTTTAAAATATTAAAGAAAATTTGAATTGTTTTACTTTTGGAGAAAAAATGAGGCAATAATAATAATAATAATAATAATAATAATAATAATAATAATAATAACGATAATAACAATGGCGACAATAATAATAATAATAATAATAATAATAATAATAATAATAATAATCTTTTAGTATTAAGTAGTCCGCAACATCTAAGAACTTAAGCCCTGTGAAGTGGTTATCTAGCATATAAACAGAGGGTGATAGAATTGAAAACTTTGTTTTATGCTGAAATCTTGCGCCATTGCATTTATTGAGCTCAAGAAAAAAATTCAAATCACGCGGAAATCCTTCCACCGTTTTAAAGAATCTTAACAAATTTAGGTCAAACAGAATTGAATGGCGCTGATGAACACATAGTAGTGCTTGCTAAAACAAACTTCCTTGTCAATTAGGCACTGGAGTACCATACACGGGCGACAGAGGGCAGCTGTGGTTCTGTTTAAAGTTGTACGTCGGAATTCGATTGAACCACATGTCATTAAATAATGAGGTTGATGCTGGGAATGAGCGAAACTGTGGTGGGCGGAATTACAAGACTTGGAAAACCTGGTGAAAGCACTCGACCTGCACAATTCCTACTTAACTGTCTCTAAGATCGAGCCCGTGGGAAGAAAGAGGTGCAACTGTTCACCCATTTAGACGCCGCTGATGAATGGAAAAATTGCTTCAACTTGAATATTTTAATTTAAATAGTGTGGCATAATTTGATTACATTCATTAATTTAGGATATTTGATATTTTCAACATTAGGCGCAATGCTTATATGGTTTTAATAAAATGATTATTTTGTATTTTCTTGTAACCTTCGATATGTGAGTTTTATCTGAAAAATGCTGATATGTGATACGTCATTTACTGCGTGTTAGTGACTACGTCGCAATAATTTCAGAGGCTTGTTGGCAAAGCAATTTGACACAAGAAATCTATTGATCCACGAAGAAAAATAAAGTAGTTGAAAATTGATGTTAATAAGTCAGTTTTAAAGCGAAATTTGGTAAAAATTTGCCTTAGAATATTTTCAAATTTGCCTTTGTATGAAAAGATTTTTTTTTTTCAGTAGCTGATCAACGATTTCAAGATCGAGCCTCATAAGAATCTCTAAATCTCAGATAACCATCTGAGAGTATAAAAAATGAAAAACGGTTATCTGATTTATAGGCATGTGGCCATGGCTCGTACCTAAGATGTAAAGTAGAAAGAAAGAAAGAAAGAAAGAAAGAAAGAAAGAAAGAAAGAAAGAAAGAAAAGTAATAAGAGACTCGAGCTGGATAACAAAGATCCGTTTTTATTTGTTGCCAGAACGTAACGACTTTCCCAAAGAAACATGCTCTGCAACTTCAGTCCGTTATTTTGTAGTATCATTTCGAATGAAAACTGCATTGGGTAGTGGCGTAGAATGAATGAATGAACGAATGGTGTTTAACACCCCTTTTTGCTACAGAGGCACCACAGGTGATGGACACTGATGACACATGACATGAAACGATATGTTGGGGAAGGATTTATTTTTAAGGAAGGAAAAGATCCAGGCCTAAGTTTAGAGTACCTACTCGGTATTTGCCATTTATGAGGACTGAGGAAAACCTGGAAAAACCCTCAGTCAGGGAGTACGGTCCTGGCGGGATTCGAACCCCAGATCTCCCTCTCACGTGTCCCCACCATAACGATCTCGGCCACCCGTAGCGGTGCTGCTCCTTAAGAAAGTTAATGCTATAAGTTTGAAATTTGAATAGACAGATCACATATTCCCCGTCACAAATTGCTGCTTCTACAGTGTGAAATTATTACGGTGTAGTTCGTTAACATTCCGTATGTATTAAAATTCATACTTCCAAAAAACAGGTGGAGATTTTTCCTTCGGTATTCTTACTCTCAACTCTGAATCAAGAGATTTAACTGCGGAAAATGTTACTCAGGTACTCATATTCGATTTTAAAAAAACTTCCAAAGAGGAGGTGAACTTAACTATAAGTTTACTTTTCGATCAGATGAATTTCAAGGGCAGAGATTCTTTCAGCATCCAGAATCTTACATATAGTTCAGGTTTGAAGATTTGCTTCCACTAGATAAATATTGCAAAGGATTAATGCTTTCATTCATGAGACCAATGAACGTTCACATTCAGCTGTGCTGTGCTATGCTATGCTATCATGGAATGTCAAGAACATCTTTGGGAGGAATTGTTCTCTCTTTTAAATTCTCTGAATGCCCGTTTTGTATTTTCAATTCTAAAATGTTTACATGGATACATCGCGCTTTCTGCTCCATATTGAACATTTAACGACATGGAACCAAACTACTCAGCTGTGTTTAGCATTGACAGACTCTTTCAATGTACGATCATTTGCAAATCACAATAAACATTTGGTGGTAATTTTTTTCAGCAGTTACTGCAAGACTTCCAACAAATGTTCATGCTTAATTTTTGTAATATATCTGTTACTTATTAAAGAGACAGATTTGAATTTAATTTATTTCGGTAAATCGCTAGCATACTTTGAATTATTTGCCATAGATTTAAATATTCGTACAATTCTCCTAAATTTCTTCATTTCTAACTCGGATGGGGTCAGCAGCTTTTTCAGAATATAAAACTCTCCAGCACAAGTCCTCCGGGAGGGGCTTAAGTCGTAGACATATTGCACGATAAAAAAATCCATATTTGGGGGGCAAATCCGTGGACAAAATTATCGGCCGATTTACGTCCAAGTAATACCTTAGTTCCCCTTCAACTGGCGCTAGAGGCAATGGGTTTACCATCTGTCCTTGATCCCTCTTTTGGGAAAATAAGCATAATTAATGTTCTTCTTGATAACCGAAGGAAAAGTTTAATTATGATGGAAATACGAACACTAGCCATCCATATATCCACTGATCTTCTGATCGATTCATTTGCTCTTGATAATGCCACGTCTCTTTTCTGTAGGCTCAATAATAAGTCCCTGATTCTCTCAATGCATATAATCCCACATTTTATAAAAACTCAACAAAAATTAAATTTCTTGTTCCACTGTTTTTTGTGATTTCTCTGGGTTCTCTAGCTTTGTTGTTTTCTGGCATTTTAAAATACGAATACAAGCTTTGAAAATATTTCCACACAGCCCTCAACAGCCCTATGATTAAGAAACTGGTCAAATTGTAAACTATGCAAATACTTATATCTTTAACGCAAATTTCTCTTGCAACAATTAAATTCTTCTTGATTTTGGCGATGGATTATATAAAGTTTAAAATAAGTAAATTGTTCAAACCATGTATTTGGCGTATCATTTATTAGAGTAACCAGTGCATCGTTTACTGGCAGTTCTAGTCTATAAATACTGCTACATCAAACAAATACAGATGCAAATATCTTACTCAATTCTACTTCTACGCCATCTTTTTCCTCCTAGAATTTTAGATGAACGATTACAGAAAAGAGAAAAGGAAAAATCACATGTTAAGTCATACACAAATTTAATGTTTAGGAGAGCATGGGTTTCATAAGAGGCACTCTCCATTCCAGAAATTATGTAAGGTGTAAAATTACTGTTAAACATGAATTATCATCATCCATAGAAAATGTCAAACAGATTTCTAATATTTCCATCCACCTTTATGTTGTATTCTCTTAACTTTTACTCTTCTTTTTCCAACTGCATAGGCCACACTTTTTGAGCACATGCTACTTACTATATCAACATTTATGTTAGTACAAAAGACACTGACTAAAACTCTTCCTACGGTTAGACCATAATATATAATTGTAAGGTGCCTTGTGTTTAGCAATTTTATATAAAGGTCTGCAAATTTTTATTTTGGTTGAAATTTTGTCCACGTATAATTGAATTAATCCTGCCTGAAATTATTTCTTCTACAGTTTTCTATGCAGCCATGTCAGTCTTGCTTTATTTATATACTATAATTTTCTTTCTTTCTTGGGGTTTTTGCTATGTATAGTTGTCATTTCCAAAACACGACATTTTAGTTTCTTGGAAAATGTTTATGCCTTAACTTTTATAAATGTTGCCTTGATTTCAAACAGATGTACGGCTAAATTCACCTTGCTTGAGAAAAACCCACGAGTTCTGCTGTAGGAAAAGTTTAAGACGCTCTTCATATCAACATTCCGGTAAAAATGTCACTTTGTTGCTCTCAGATGTGCTCGGGAGATCTGATTTGCTATTACTTGTTATCGCTTAGCAATTCACCAACATTTCTATTCGATATAATCAATCAGCATTTTACCAGAGCTTTCATTTATTTTCTTAAGCAACTTGAATAAAACCGGCATTTATTGTCACCAAAGGAAACAAGAATAATCCCTGGACTTCATTTTATCTGTTGTGCATACTACTGAGGATCAACTCTTGTGAAATGTGATTCTACTAAAGTGCTAACTGTTATGTTTGGCCGATAATGAAAACTGAACAATGAGGCTCAGCTCGGAACTTGTGGTATTGTTGTAATATTATGTAATCAGTTGATATGACTGGTCAGATTTTATATTCTAAGTGGACGTGGAGCTTAAAGTTTCCCACAGCATCAATGTTTGTGACGCAATAACGATCACCAATCGAGATATTGAGTCAGTTAATTCAGGGACCCTTAATTTGGGTGTTGATTCTTTAAAATCGTACACAATGGTAGTGAGACACTAGTAAGTGCTAATTATCACACACAAGAGTCACATTCCTGTTAAAATTATAAAACTATTCCCTTCCCTGGTTCTGATCAAAACTTTGGTGTTATTATATATAATAACCTTTGTTGACTGAAATCTGCAGAAAAGTGCGCTCTTAGGCCCACACGTTTAAAAGGTAAATGCTTACTCAGAACCTTAGAAATGATCTGTGAACAAACCGTGGCGACTCCTCGCTTCAGCTACTATGACTTTCTCCTAACAGATTTAAGATCTACCTAAGGTACAAACTTCCGTGTAGTTATTCAGATATGCGATAATTTGAAGCACCCTCTTCCTTTGCCCTAGGGAGTTCTCACCGCGGCCGCTAATGGGTCTATTGTACAATATACTCTCGAGGGGGCGCTTCCGGGAGGAAGGGATGAGATGAAGGGTGTACCGGGCAGCCAGGAATCCGAGGAGGCGATGCACGGGCGTAGACGGAGTGGCTAACTTTTCCATACATTATAAGTCGCAGACGCCGGCGGGCCCGCAAGAAACACCACGGTTCCATTAAGGTCTCACCCACCAGACGCTAGGATCCTGAATGCAAGTCATCGCTAAGTCACAAGGCACAGTCCCGCCTCGCCCGAAGCTTTCGACTTTGTAACTGATGTTATGCAATGAAATGAGAGATCGAAATATTCGTAGAATGCAAATATACATTCCAGCATTCGGAAAACCACGAAATACCCAAGGTCAGGATGGCCGGTTCATTGGGAACTTAAGCCGAAACCTCCCGAATGCCAACCTCAAGAGTTACAGTCTGAACCACCCCTCTCGTCTAATTTGAAGTGTGAGTAACTGTATATTAACATGCGTTTTTACAAAACTTGATGCAGAAATTCACTCATGTATACGCATACAGCTGCCTTGCAGACTACTGGACTCCAATCATTTCACTCGCAATGAGCACGGTGCACGCGTAACAAATTTCAGCTTTGCTAACTACAGCATTCTGTTGTGGCGTCCACGTGTTTACCATAGCGTATATGTTGCTCTGTGTATAAATAGCGACAGATCTGTCCTCGCAATAATTGGCGCACATATCCTTCACACTATTGTTATTGTATGTTGGTTAAAATGGAAGCCTGGATTATAAATACTCGTCGAGTAAGGAATTAAACTCCCATTGGAGAAACCTTAAGGAGGTTTTCGGGGTATATGAGTGATTTTTCCTTTGCCGGACCGTTGCACGAGTAACGGCCGGTCAGTCGGTTCAAGCTGGTACCGCGATGAACGGAGTCAGAGAGCTATGATTGTTGCTTAAGTTATTACTAACACTTAAACACTTAAAAGGTGCATTTATCATCATCATCAAGCTAGAAGATGCTGGAACTGCCTCCCTTCATTTTGCTTACATTTCTGGCATCGGCTTATGAAATTAACCATCGTCCTCTGTACTTCCCTGTAAGAAATGGAAGACACTTTTTCAAGATTATTATTTTTCAGTTCATGTATATTGTGTGGATTTTTCTAGTGCACTCATTCCTTTATATCAACTCGGAGTTTAGTTAAAGCAGGAATCCGAGTGGGCCATATGTTAGGACATTACTCTAGCCTGATTTGCATGCAAGGAGATGTGCGCTGTATGTGCCGCTGCACAGCCCTGTTGGAAAGTCGCAAACCTACGTTCCCTCGCAGTTAATTCACAAAAAATTTATTGCAAAATATTTTGCACATATTTATAACTATAGTTTCTTAAAAAAATAGGACTCTCTCGCCGCTAATGACGCACCACACTCCTATCTTGTGATTATGCAGGGGTTCCTCGTGAAGCAGATTAAGCTTTCAATTCCAGTATCGCTTGTTTTGTGAATTAACATACCCACTTATGTGGAATCAAGATTCGTTCATAAAGAAAATTAGACTAGGATCAATTTCTCCGTATTTAAAATTGATTAATTGGTTTATTTACGGACGCTCCTTAACATCTCAGGTCATCAGCGTAAAATCCATTCAGAAAACCTATTCCTGGATGCAGGGTCACCCGGTTTAAGTTCTTGCACTTTAGTAGAGTTATAGGTTTTAACTTCGGTAGCCCTGTAGCCGTTTGAACAGAGGAATAGGATTTTTCCGTTTGCTAAGAAAGACGTCCAACTGACTTCTTAGGGGTTACGAGCCTATGAATCGTAAATAAATACTGTTTGGGGAATAAAATATCTTAACTGATCCAAATTAACACTGTATTACGCCGCCATCACACAACACACAACGTTCCTAGAGTTCAACTTAATACTGGCATTCCCTCAGGCTTCCCGGCCGGAGAGGAAAACTGCAGAGCTCATTAACTGCAGGTGGGGTGGTACCGCGAAGAAAAAATCACCCAGTACAATCAGATGAGAGTGGTTTGTGGTTCCGTGCTTAGAATGCATGGTAGCTCAGTTGGTAGAGCGTCAAGTGCGAAGGGTGTAGATCCTTGGTTCGAAACCCGACCGTTCTTTATTTCTAGCTTATGTCTCACACACGGCTAGTGTGAAAAAACAATTTCCACATATAAATAAGTAGTTGGTGGTTAAACTAGAAGCCTGGGCCATAATTACTCTACAGCATTACGAGCCGCTTCTTAAGAAATTAATCTCTCATAGTGAGACATCTTTGGGGGCATCCGGAATGTATACAGTAGTTGAGAGAAGTTCGTATTTGCATGTTTGGAGGACACTGCCATTCAGTCGGAAGAGCGTCAGCCCGGAAGGGCGAAGATCCGTGGCTCGGATTCCGGCCGTAATTCCGGAATTTTCAAGTCTGATTCTTCATTTCCAACTTATGTACTATGTACTATGTAGTGTGAAAGAATAATTTCCACACAAGTGATATAGAGTTTGATTCCTAAATAAAATACTATGCTTACCACGGTCTGTTGTTATTGTATGTCGCATTCCCTACGCCTAGAGAAACAATAAAAGTAAATATTTGCCTAACACTTAGTTTCACTTTGGCTTATCTATGTGGCTGCGTAACCATCTATATTAAAGCCGAATTAGGAATTTCACAGGTACAGCCTAGGACTTTAGTTATAACTCTCATACATGTAGGTAACGCCAATTCGTTTTCTGAATTTTTAATTTTATAAAGCTACATTGTGTCAATCAGAGACATATTATTTGTTTATTTTGGGTGTGGACATCTAGTAACTTAAATTATTACAAAGAATTTCAATTTTGGGAATAGAGATTTTGGTTTATTTTAATATCTCATTTTTATAGTTTGATGACTTATATGTGAAATCAAAGGATTCTCCTTAATCACATGTAGTTATTCATTTTGGTCATTAAGTGATAAAGTGCGTTCCAATATATTCTACACAAAGAACATTTCCTTTTAACCTTGTACACGTTTTAATACGCACAGTATATGAAAGCACGATTAAATTAAACATGCTTAGAAAATGTATATTTTCGTCCAGATTTTGTTTGTGTAGAAACTCGGAGGGTATATCATAGAAAGAAAGTCATGTAATTGGCTCAAGCCGTATGTCTGTTGAATGCTCTCACACTCCACGGAAATAAACTTTCTCCTAGCTGTGAGACAGTATTTATGAGCTTCCACTCACTTATTTAATTAGAGTAATTATAGCAAGTAATTTTATGTAACTTCCTTATTATAGTCATGAGTGTAAAGTCATTTTATTTCCTGTACAAGTGTTGAATTATTTGCGGAAAATGTTATTGTTTAGCAGAAACCCACCCCAGCCATAAAATTTGGTCCGCAAATTTCTGTTGCCTATTGTAACAATATTTGCAACAGATGACCCAGGCAAAGACATTTTCTGGAGAGAATTTCTAAAGGACAATCCTTGAGTAAGATGTTTATTTGTATATGTTAGGGAATTGTAAAGGAAGGAAGACGTAATAAACCAATAAACGTACGGGGTAAAACAGGCTGATTATCTTTGGAAAGGAGAAAATATTCTAGATCTTCCAGAAACAATTTGAAAGAATAAAGATAGCTTCGTGAGAGAGGCAGACTGCCATGTTTATTTAGTCTTGCAATTTTGCGGCCCAGGGACAGTCGATCCAGACTATCAGTTCAGTTGGTTGGAAGAAGAGGCAGTGAATCCACACTCTCCGTTCATTCTCAGTTCAGTTAGCGGAAAGCTGTAGTCAGTTTTGGAAGAGTAATCGGTGTGGAAGGTAGGCACGAGCAGTGCAGTTCCGTTCAGTGGAGGGGTATTAATTAGAAGAACTTTATTAGTTGAGTTCAGTTGCGTCTCAGGATCAGTCTTTATCAAATTAAGAAACGTCAGAGTGATCGCCATAGTTAGTGTGAAAGTGGCTCATATTCTCCAGAAAATAACGGCAATACATTTATGTGCAATAGTTTATGAACAATAAATTGTATTTCATCTCCTATAACGAGAAATCTTATCATTCTCCATATACTCCTTCCCCTATGGTCACAGGACCATAAAAGTATGCAACAGCGGAGTCTCAACAACCGTGGCAAAACAAGAAGTCAGCGGAAATATCATCGGAGAGGAAGAAATAACATTACCCCTGAGATTACATATATAATACAAAACAATCAAATTTGAACCTTTCCAAAAATTTCCCTCCACTCTATATTTTTAATTAACACCCTTTCTTTATTTAAATGCCGCTGCAGAAGAGAGGGCTTTTACTTTCTCAAATATTAAGAGCCACCTATATCTAAATTTTGTAACATAAGAAAGTTTGTATACTATTTTAATATATAAAGATTCTGTTATTATCTTTTCTATGAGATGCAATGTATTATGCAAGAATGTGCTCTATTAATCCCAGGTTTCCCATTTCAATTTATACAGTCATATATAAGTCAATTCATACGAAATCGGACATTAAAGAATCTTATACCTTAGTATAGGCTTGAAAAATTAAATAAATAAGAGATGTTATGCTATGTGAAAGTGTTTTAAGTCAATTAGTTTTATTTTTAATGGGGTATGGTTATAGTATCTTTTTGAAAACTAACAATTTCGAATGACTTTAAACGTTAAAAAATTGATGTTATAGGTGATAGCATATATTCTATTAATTAATCTGATGTGTTGTATTTAGTATAAAATTTAAACAGGGACATCGATAAACTAATTCACATATGACTAAATTTCCTTACGGAAAACAGTAAAACTAAAAATACTGATTGTTATTGCTCTCTATGACAAAAAAGTGTCAATATTATTTTGATGTTCAATCGAGCAGAACATCCATAATAAACATTGTTACGTTGTATTTGTAAAAAACTTGCTTATGTTAGTTTCGTCCAAATATGAAGGCCGATCGAGAAGTCAGCTGTACGACTTTGACTTGAGAGTGCAGGATGTGTGATGACTGTCGGCGTGAATGACAGATGTAAGAATTGTATTTCTAGCCTGAAATATCTTCTATACTGAATTACCTTGAGGAACAATGCTGAAAATTCAATTTATTTGTTTTAATAATTTGCAGATTTGCCATATACATTTTTATTGCCTTTGTTGATAAATCGTGCAAATATGCATAAAAGATTTTCTTTTATTCATGTACATGAATGAGTATGTTTTACTTATAATTTTTCGGCAAGATATGAATTTTAAAATGAGTTATTTTTTTCAAATTTCTATATAAAGGAGATCGATAATAATAAAATAAAATGTGGTAACCTTAGAGAATTTTTGCACGGTAATTATTAGGCTGGGAATGTCAAAAAATTATACTTATACATAGTGAGCATAAGTTTTAAGTTAGCTTTATTCCTGTTATATTTAACTCCGAGTTAAATTTCTAATGAACAACACACATTTTATATTTAATCCTTGTTATACATAAAAAAGGACATACTGTGAGTAAATATGAGTGCATTGTTTATTTGCTCACACTAATAGTTACTAAGCCTTCAATTATCATTTGTTATATTTATTGAAATTGTTACATTGTGTAAGGGTATAAGTTGTTTCTTTGACAAAGGAGTGTATAACTTTTATCTTTAAATTGTTGGAAGAAACGGTACGAGGCATTTTAATATGTGAAATGGACGTTCAATGACGTCATTTAGGTTGAGATGAATTTGTTATAAAAATGAAACATTTAGAGACGATGGAACACAAACTGATGCCTCTAGAACCCTGAATACTGGAAGGAGCATTTAATTCAGGATGTGAAGGGGATATCAA
The DNA here is from genome assembly GCA_030762175.1 of Metallyticus violacea. Classification (NCBI taxonomy): domain Eukaryota; kingdom Metazoa; phylum Arthropoda; class Insecta; order Mantodea; family Metallyticidae; genus Metallyticus; species Metallyticus violacea. Next base: position 317,661,705 of record CM060846.1, on the reverse strand, counting down.
GAATTTGATGGTCTAGAAGCACAACAACCAGGTAAATCAAGGGTTATAACGATGCACGACATTTTTCTGTGCCTAAGGGCCCTAAGAGTAAGGAGGTCCGATGAATGGATGAGCTGGGGAGAAGGATACTTCGGTACTTGAGCGTCGTTTTATGTCTAGATCCGGGAGGAAGGAATGTGAAGAAGGAGACATGGATGGCCAGATCTACAGGAAAGTCCATTTCCCTTTCAGACTCCCGCGCCAGGGCAGAAATCTTTCCAAAGCACAAGGCCTCTGTCGCATCGCACCAGCCCATCTCGCTGACGCTTTCGGCCATGTAACAGAACCAACGGAATGAAAAGAAAGAGTAAAAAATCGTGGAATGTAAATATTCATCCAAGCATTCGCCTAAGTCAGAATGGCTTATCCAACAAGAATTGAACCACGGAACTTCCCGAATGAGACTCGAGCGTTACCGCCTGAGACCCTCCATCGGTTTCGACGTTAAGAAGTGCCTAAAGAATGTTGACAATTTAAGGTCCGCTTCATCAACAGATGTTAAGGGTTAACAAGATGTTAGACTGCTTTAACATTTAAATTAACAAAAGTTCTGTTTCAACAAGCAATGTTAACATTTACATGTTAAACATCACCTTTCACTTGTTTTAAAAGTTTAACAACTCTTCACAGTTGGAAAATGGCGGCCGAAAATATAGCTGTAGATGTACAAATTCTTTATTTGAATATACGAGAATTAACTCGTCCCTAACATAGAAAGAAGCTGCAACATTCAATGACTTTAACGCTTTTACGCAAAAGAGCAGTTTTTACGAAGGTACAATGCAGACAGTGAGAAGCAGTCCTCATAAGGTTGTAGAAGAAATACGAGAGTGGTTGCAATATACTAAACAGAAACTTGCCTCTCTATCCCATTGCTTACAAAAAGTTGTATGCCACTGGCTCGGGACAATGCCGCCATTTTAAAAGCTACTGTTTTCATGATCACCAGAAAGGTTTCCGAGGCAATTACATTAAAAAGAAAGGAGGGGCGTACAATTCCTTTATTTAGAACAATACTCGTAATTATGAATAATATCTATCAATGCAACCTTTTTCTGGACGCATTTGATTGTACGCACGTAAAAATGCAATATCCTATAGGCAACAGAACCGAAATTTATCGTATTCTCAAGGGCTGTTTTACAATAAGTGTTCAAGTAATCTGTTTTTCCTAACCTCCAATCAGGAGCATTTGCTATTATAAATGACTTGGATGAGCACATAAAAATATATTTAACAATTCTCACTTCGGAACTCAGATTGAAATGAAATTGTCAGAGGTTACCTTAAGGAAACGTCTTTTAATGTCTCACCTATATCTTGGAACAAAAGCTCAAAACGTATGTAATATAGTGCATATCAAGGTATGCAACTAAATAGAAAGAATGATAGGTGTATGAAAAGGACTTTTTATGGGATTATGAGCCAATGTTCAAGCAACGTTAACATTAATTGTGGCTACAGTTGTGTTACATAACATTATATTCGAGACGAGACTGACTACCTCCATTATTACTTTATACTTCCTAACTGGACAATTATCTAACTTTTCAAATTTAGATACAAATGTGCCTCTACTCCTTTTAAAATTCCTTTCGTGCGCCACCTTTATCAATTTACTGATGAGGTAGAAAACCATTTTTTTCAGTATACCAAGTACACTTTATTTCTAACCAAAACACTGTTTGAATAATTGGAATAAATAATAATCTATATTATGATAATTATCTCTCTAATAATTTTACTTATTTCACGAATCCCATTATTAACCAATTTTCTATGTAAAAGAATAACTGAAGACTGTGAAAAAAGTACTCCTTTCTATACAAACAAAAGTACATCGGAGTGCATTTAAAAGTCTTAACGGTTCTGACACCGCCATCTTGATCTCTACTATTTGCAATTCTTGCGAACCATAACAAGATGTTAACTAACATTAAGCTGGAAAATTTTGGTGTAATGCAGGAGTCTTCACAAGTTTTTAAAAGCTTAACACAATGTTAACAAACAACGTGTTAATGTATTTTTAACATATGTTGGTGAAACCGACCCTAAGTGTTTCAGCCCAAAGTGATAGAAATACGTTGCAAAAAAAGAGTACTTAATTCTTGTCGTCCCACCGCCACGGGTGGCCGAGGTTGTTAAGGCGCGAACACGTGAGTGGAAGATCTGGTTTTCGAATCCCGCCAGGACCATTCTCCCTGACTGAGGGTTTTTTCCAGGTTTTCCTCAGTCCTCGTAAAAGGCAAATGCCGGGGAGGTACCCTAAAGTTAGGCCTGGAACGTTTACTCCCTTAAAAATAAATCCTTTCCTTATATATAATTTCATCTCATGTATCACCAGTGTCCATCGCCTATGGTGCCTCAGTAGCCAAAACGGGCGTTAAACACCATTCATTCATTCCCGTGGTCCTGAAAATCGCGTATAGTGTATTGCATGGTGCCGGGAGCATGTGAATTGGCAACTAGCCTGAAGAGGAATAATGACAAATAGATAAAGGGATTTGGTTTTGATCCACAGAACAATGATTTCAAACAGTTACATTCAAGACGGTTTGCAGCCTGTGATCCTTTCTTTTGCTGAAGCATTTTACGTGCATGATAATGCCAAAGCACATGATGCAGGGTATGTATCTAGGTGGTTGAAACGACACGATGCTACACTAATACAGTATGTTGCTCAGTTCCCAATCTAAATCCGATCGAGCATCTGTGGGGTACCCTTCGACAGGGAACTTTAGAGAATATTGTAAACAGCTGATATCGGGATCAGCTGTTCATACGTCTCCATCATCACTGGCATAATATGGAACAAGATACAATCCTTCATCACCTTTCTTCGATGCCAAGGACATATCCAGCAGTACTTAATGCACGAGATGGTGGTATAAACTACTGATGGCTCTAACATTGCGGGAAATTTCAGGAAAAGAGCAAATGATCATATTTTGGTGATTGTATGTAAGTATCTTTAAAATTAAAATGTTATTTTCTTTAAAAGGACTGAACCTTGTATTTGAGAAATTTTGTTGTAATCAGTTTATGCAGTAATAGCCTTGCATGGTAAGATTCCATTAATAATTATCAGAAAATTTAAGAAAAACGGTGTGTTCCTTAGACAAATTTGATGTGTGCACATATATTACGTGATAAATATACTGTCAAAGTTTGTAGTATCTTCAAAGTCTTTTTGACGTGGTCCACAGCCTAGGTAATTAATACCTTTGCGTCCCATGAGATATCTGGGCAGAGATGGAAAGAAAACGGAGTATTTTGCGAAGCCCCACAAGAAGAAGTGACACGGTGTGATACATTGGTGTTGAAAATTGCAGCACAGAAAACCTCCTGATGCGGCTTTGCCATTTTCATTAATTCTGCCCTCACGCGGGGCAGATGTGAACCAGAAGCATGCGCGACCTGGAGCGGGAAACCGGCAGATGCTGATTACATTACACTTGTCTGCATACTAGTGTGCGTATATCCAAGTAGTTATATATCTGTATATTGCAGTTGTACAAAATATATTTAACTGTAAATATGTGAGATTGCTTCTAATATTCTGTCCGATTTCCCATGGAATTGCCCATCGCTGTCGTGTTCACTGAATTTTTAAGTGGTTTCAGTGGTCGATAGGTATTAAAGACCATTATCACTGAGGGATAGAACCATGGAACTGACTGAATTTTTCGGTCGGAAACTATAGTTTGTTCTAGATGTATTGCACTATATTGTAAGTATATAACGACAGCACGACAGCACGATGAATGCTATAGCTGCACGATCTTGACGTGAATGTTCTTTCCTAATAGCTGCCACCCAGAAACAACAACAAGCTCTACACACCACCATATATTTTCAGATTTACAGTTACACAGCCATTCAATAACTGAGTTATTATTTATGTGCTTATTACAAGGGGAAAAAACGCATTTAATTACGCTATGCTTTCAAGCGCAATAATTGTTAAAGAATTGCTTTGTGATATTTTGTGCGATTATATTATTATTATTATTATTATTATTATTATTATTAGTAATAAGACTTTTTATTGTACCAGTTTTAAAATACATTCAAGTAAGTACAACTGTTGCAAGGGCCTTACGGCCGTACATGGTAATATCGTCTTTGTAGCATTCAAAATATACACATACATACATAGTACATATATACATACACACATACCTACATACATACAGATCTACATGCATACATACAAATATACAGACACATCGATATACTTACATCACACACTTTCTATAAGTAATTTTATATACAAATACATAAACATGAATAGAACTCTTACTCTTGAGTCCCCCTTCCATTTACTCACACCCCTTTTCCAACTCCCCCTCTTCACTACAGCCAATAATCTCTTTTGTCGGGTCTTGTCTAGAAATATTCCAGAATTGTGTGAGTATTTCGCATGCACCAAACTTCCCGGCAAATGTTCAAATTTTTATTGGCATTCAAAAATTGCGGTGGTAAATGCTCATTTCTTAAAATCTTCGTTTCCCTGCAATCTGCCGAAATATCCCTCCAGGTATCGCTTTCTCCGCACAGTGGACAAAATCTTTCCCCGAGAGCACTAACCGTTTTGTTTTCTTTCCAAGCCCATAGCCTGAATCATGCGAGATCACTTCTTTCTTCTTTGCCACAGATATCTAAATAATATCCCCTCCCCACACTGGATGTATTTGAGCCTGCGGGTTAAGTGATACCTTCTTTGCACATTGAAGCAAAATATTTGCCTATCTATATCTCGTAAACGTCTGATAACTATTTTCCAAATATTTGGAAGTAGTAGTAGTGGTAGTGGTGGTGGTAGCAGTAGTGGTGGTGGTGGTGGTAATAGTGGTGGTGGTAGTAGTGGTGGTGGTAGTAGTAGTAGTAGTAGTAGCAGTAGTGGTGGTGGTGGTGGTAGTAGTAGTGGTAGTAATGGTGGTGGTGGTGGTGGTGGTGGTGGTGGTAGTAGTAGCAGTGGTGGTGGTGGTGGTGGTGGTGGTAGTAGTAGTAGTAATGGTGGTGGTGGTGGTGGTGGTGGTGGTAGTGGCAGTGGTGGTAGTGGTAGTGGTAGCAGTAGTGGTGGTGGTAGTAGCAGTAGTGGTGGTGGTGGTGGTAGTAGCAGTAGTGGTGGTGGTGGTGGTAGTAGCAGTAGTGGCGGTGGTGGTAGTAGCAGTAGTGGCGGTGGTGGTAGTAGCAGTAGTGGTGGTGGTAGTGGTGGTAGCGGTAGTGGTAGTGGTAGTGGTAGCAGTAGTGGTGGTGGTGGTAGTAGCAGTAGTGGCGGTGGTGGTGGTGGTGGTGGTAGTAGCAGTAGTGGTGGCGGTGACGGCGGCGGTAATTTGAAACTCCTGCACTTCAACCACAGGTTTTTGGTGCTACCCCCAATTCCCTTATAGTAATTCGAATTATGTATCCTTAACAAAGCCCAGAACCTTACTTCCTATAAGGGGATCGTCCATATCTAAACGTATTTATTTTGATAATTAAAATAATTCCTGTTGCAATAGTAATTGTAACATAACTTATTTACTCTTTATTGTAATAGACATTCTGATCGGAAATCAGGGTTGTGAACCGAAGAGTTGGTACCTCCTTCTCTCTAGAACCTCACACTCAAAGAGTATGTGCTTCGCAGTCTCGTAGAATTGGCTGCAAAGTTTACAAATGGGCTCTCTCTGAAAGAGTTCCATTTTCTGGAGATATTTCCTAAATTGACCATATCCAGTGATTAATATCATCTCTAACCTTTTGGTGAGTGTGGGATTCGACCCACTGACAAAACATTTTTTCCAAAGGTTTGTCCTGGTTAGCTGGACTATCGTGTCTTATGATGTTCTTGATGTGAATTTGCTTACTCCGCAGGTTGGGTCGGGATCATATTAAGCTGCTAGATGCTCCTTTCTGAACTAGTTTGTCTGCTGTTTCATTCCCTTTCTTCTGTGACCTGGTGCTCACCTCAATTCAACAGAATTATCTCATAGGACTATCAGTTTTTGAAGGTAGTCCCAAACCAACTTTCAATTAAATTGTTCAAAAGCAAGTGCTGAAAGAGCAGCTTAAGTATCCGAGAGGATCGTAATATGTTTACCATGATAGCCCTTCTTTTGAACACATGTCAAGATTGCCAAGTTCTCATTCTGAATCACGGTGTAATACTTCCCGAGACTTATACTAATGATAGTCCTGGAAGTTTTGCCGGCTCGGGTTCACACAATAAAAACATCATTCATTTGTCATCACTAAGAATCCGGAATTTTATGTAGTATTGCCCGAAAAAGATGTACATAAATGTGTCATACAATTCAAAACATATGTAGTAAATATATAATATCAGAATGAACATCTTTTATAATTATTCCAAAATAGTTTTATTTAAAGTAAATATAAAATCATTAATTGTACATATATTTCATATTTTAATGTGCCATATTAGCTCTTGGAAGCCTATAGGCAAACAAGGCAAGGAGCACAATATGTGATAAAATATTTTTCCATATTAACAGGTGTTAGTTTCCGTCGGCTATTGGAAAAAATGTTGAAAACCATCTCTGAACATCACCAAATATGTTTGCTTAAACAGCTAGTCAATATCGCTTCTTAGCTGAGCACCTGCCTAAAAACAGATAAAATATGTAGATGCAGTTCACGTGTTTCTTCAGTATACATTATAAGAACCTTTTCGTTTTTACTCAGCAGGCCAGAACATCTTTCGTCATAAAAAATTGGGCGACTCGTGCGTTCTGGAACTCTCAATTACATACGGTTTTGATGCACCATTCAAAACCAATCTTCCCACGACCGAGTTTATAATAGATATATACCAGGGTAAGGTTCATAAGTTTCCGGTCTTACGATAATGATTATCGCCTTCATAAAATCCTTATCTGGTGGTATACCTTATCTGTTTAGTAAATAATTGCAGCTGTAACTTTCGGTCCGCTATGCTCACTTGTTCAGATATAGTTGCACAAAGAAGTATATGTGTGGATTGCGACATGTTCAAAATGGAGTATCGAGCTGTTATTAATTCTTCACAAAAGAAGGAATAAAATGAAATTAATCAGCGATTGAACGCTGTATATGAGGAAACATCCCCTCATATTCTACCGTAAAAGAATAGGCCAAATTTTTTCGAATGGGTCGAGAAAGCATTGAAAGCAAAGAGCGTACAGGTCGGCCCTTGGAAATGCTCTCTTCTGAAAACATCACTCTTGTGGAAGGAGAAATATTGGAAAACCGGCGGCGCAAGGTTACAGAAATAGCAGCAAGGTTGGGCCTTTCTAAAACAACAGTCCTTCGAATTATTCATGAACATTCAAGCATGAATAAGGTTAATGCAAGATGGGTACCTAGATTTCTTTCCTCAGTCCAAAAGCAGCAACGAGTATTCTGTTGTCAGGCATTTTTGGAGCTCTGCCGTGGCAACGAGAGAAACGTTCTGCAAATCATTGTTACAAGAGGAAACTATGGTCCTCTATTATGATTCCTTGTCCAAAACAGAATCAATTGATAGGGGTAAACCTGGCGAAGCACCGCCTCTAAAGGCCAAGTTCACTAATTCAACCAAAAAGATCATGGCCACAATCTTTGGGACTGTGAAGGAATTCTCTTCATTGACTTCAAGGAGAGGAACACCACAGTAAATGGGGAGTACTATGCTGGCTACTGCACAGACTACGTGCTTCCATCAAAGAGAAAAGGCGAGGAAACTGAATGGTGCTACGCGCCTTTCACGACAACGCGTCTGTGCATTCAGCTCTTGTTGCAAAGGAAGCTGTGAAGAAAGAAGATCTACTATCCACCCTACAGCCCAGATCTAGCTCCCATATGACTATTTCCTCTTCTCAGAACTCAAGGAGGAACTTCGAGGCAGAAAAATTAAGTGTGAGGAAGAAGTGAAGGGTGCTGTTTTTGCCCATTATGCAGACAAGACTTCTGACATTGGGGGGGGGGGGATGAAGTGAGAAGTGTATTTCAATAAAGGGTAACTATATTGCAAACTTAAATATAGTTTTTGTCTTTATCATACCTAGAAAATGTTTACGCCGGAAACTTATGAACTTGTATATCGACCCAAAATATCGGCGGATGCATCATAGCAATCCGGATATGGAAAGGGTCTATATGCATTATAATGCACTACACGGCTTGCTCTTGAATACAAAATATCCCTTGCGAATTGGAGATTCGTTAGGAACTTGACGAACAAAGTACTTCTCGAGAAAAGCACGTATTTTGGCATTTGAACTTTGTTCGCTGCAATCATGGATTCCCACACGTCTTTATGAAACTCATTTCGAGAGGAACCTGCTTATTTTTGAAGCGCACTTCGCGCGTGATGTTCTGATTGAGATTTCATTGTACCCCTACCACAAACTCCACACACCACTTTTCCAACGGTGATAAAAGCATTGTCTATAATTACTTGGGGATCGTAGTTTGCGGCTGAAGAACTTTCTACTAGAGTCAGTCGGATAGATATTCGCATGATATACCTAGTAGGTATAAAACTGAACTAGTGTGGAATAAGAACAAGCTTTCAGTAGGTAACGTTGTGTAACTTACAATAACTTTTTATGCTTGTCTATAATCAAATTCCTTCTTTTAAACGACTTTTGTCAGGAAGTTAATATATACAAAAAAGTGCAATTATCTTCAGCATTTGTAAAATGTGGCATTCAAATTAAATATAATAATTAAATATAAATATCAACATTATTTATAAAATTATGGCTGAAAATAATTTATTCAAACTATCTAAACTGAAACAAATATGTACTCGCGTAGTTTCCCTAGACAGTGAGTTAAGCGCTTTTACAGTGAAGTACTAACACTGAGTTTAAATTGGAAAGGTCAAAGATGTGCCCATTGTCAAGGAACACAGACTTATACCTTGTGAATGTACGTTCAACATTACATTCTTGCATATTTATAACTCGCAACATCATTAACACGTTCAAAGTTTTCGCACTGACCCCTCTTAAAATATATCAAATTTTACGCATCACTGGTAACTCTTTATTCTTATTTAAATATGACACCAATTTTTCTCATACTGTTAGATTTTTTCTTTTCTTTTGAACCAGATCAATGTTGTTGATTCAGCTTTGTAGTGCATTTGCACTAATGAAAGCCAAATCATAATTGTGGTTATCTCACATGGAGTTTGAAATGTTTCTTGCACAATTTCAACACAGGACACAACTTAACCATCAATTTCACTTTTCGCAAAATAAACCACTTTAAATCATGTTTAAACACATGAAGGCATCTAACCAAGTTTCCCAACGTAAAATGACTAGAGTAGCAAGTGGAATATTAGGTGCTCTATTTTGAAACAGCTCTATTTCACACCGGAGGATTCACGAATCATTTTTTTACGTTAGCAATCGCCTTATCAACATTCATTTGAAGAGTAGCTCACTCTCAAGTCCTTCTCCCTCTTTAATCATGTTTGTGACAGCGTCTATTAGTAGATTCAACACATTGCCATATTTCACACCTCCTGGCCAGAGAATACACATGGCCTCATTGAAAACATGTGCTACGTTCGTGTAAGTAACTGCTGGTACTTCCTCACGTGCTGAAAGTAAAGATTTCTCGACAGTTAACTTCTTCTTTCAGAACCTCAATTACAACATTCACACTTTTCCTTCCACTGCTGTCACTTGTTTCGTCAAACGACATCCATGTTTTCATTCTCACCCAACCTTCTAATTTTATTTATTGTTTCCTCTTAGCACCTGGGCAGGTAGTGCTTATGCAGCGCTAACTCATCTGGACGATCTATTTGTGTATATTTTGAAGAAAAGTTATAAGTTCAGGGTCATGAAATTTTGAGAGCGGAATATCTGCAGAAGGAAATGCCTTGCACATATGTGTTAAAATATAGCGGAAAGGTCGACGGTTTTGAAGAATAATAAAAATTATTAAAAAAAAAAAAATCCTGATTGGTCAATTTCTTGAAAGTGCTGCTATATGCTTATGTCCATTTAAATGTTGGCTCAATTTGCAACTGCAACAGAAAAGCACTTTTCCGTCAGTTGTAAACACATCCTTGAAATCATTTACACATTAAAGTTTCTACATTTATATTTTATCATATTTGATCCACTCGGCGTCAACATCAGAATTTGCAACTGCATGATCTTGAAGCGCAAGAAGAATGAAAAATTATGCCGGGGGAATCACCAGTATCACATGATGCATTGCATAATCGCAGACAAGCAACCAGCGTATGTGTTATCGCAGATGCTCCATTCTACGGAAGCATCTTCCAAAGCTTTATTGTATTATATTAGTAGAGTCCAAGTGCGATTGGATTTCATATACGTCAAAACATGCACTTATCGACGCATTAAACTTTATTATATGCAAAAGTATTAATACTACCAAAAGAAAGGTTTATTCAATTAAAAATATTGAAAGTATTTATTGAAATAAAAATTTGAAACATTTTAGGTGATACTGTTACCCAACCAGAAGTTTAATTGAAATTTGGAAACTTTAAGCACTACCAAAATAAATATTTATAGACCTAAAAATCCCAGTCGTACTCATCTCTAAGCTTCCTTTGAAGAATGGATATGAACTTGAGATGTTAATGGCAAAAATAAACACACAATTAAAAATAAAATAAATAAAAATGTTGTGCAAATCAAAATCGAATATATACGAAATAACATGTGCTCATAAAATTATACTCTAAGAGGTAATTGCAGGAATCTGAAGTGCTACAAAAGAGATTAAAATCTTAAAGAATAGCCTAAAATTTATGGTGTGGGTAAAAAAAAAAAAAAAAAAAAAAAACATCGTAATGATTACACAATATTTGGGGTTATAACCATGCCACCCTTTCCTAAGAGCTATAAAATTGGAACATGGTCCTCCAGATTGGAACTTAAATGTGGCATGAGAAAAGATGCAATGAACGCAAAATCATGCCAGTTTTTCTGTAAGGTGAAAGATAAACACAGCAGAGAATTTTAAATAACAATTCATTGTTTGTAGGAGCGTCGACTTTTTTTTTTTAACTATTTGGGCAAAGTATGTATTTTATGTAATAGAACAAAGTTTTAATTTTGCTTTTTATAAACGAACTTGCTTTTGTTTATGGAAAAAATAAATAGATAAGGAACTTTTTACTAGAAATTACTGGAAGCTAAGGAAACATGTCCCTGCGATGAACTAAAAATAATCCTGGAAGACTTAAATGTAAAAATAGAAAATTGAGGGGTATAGGATAAAAAAATGTAATAGCCTACAGCGATCTTCAAATAATAATGGAGATAAGCAAACAGATTTTGCTGCAGAGCAAAAACAGGGAGATACTTCTTATGGTACCTGTACATATATGGAAATTTTCTGATGCTATAAAGCAAATAAAATTGGTTACATATTAATCAGCAAAAGAAATGCTAGCAGCATTTTATATGTAAAATCATGCAGTGACCCTACCATTATTTAATCAGAGTCAAGTTTAGAGATAAAAGGAAATGAATAACTACATGAACATTTAATGTAAAAGATCTGCAAGAAACAACTCAAATGATTGAAATCAGCAGGGAGCAAACAAGGAACTTAAAAATAGAAGTGGAATGGAAACGAATACAGAAGTCAACGTAAATGCCGCCCAACAAAATATTACTAACCGAAAGTACATAATAGAGAAGGCTGATAAAGAATGCGAAAACATAATATTTGACGAAAAAAGACATACAGAAAACGGATAGAGATAGCAACAATTAAAGCGAAAAAAGCACTAAAAACCTCCCAAAAGAAGCTCATAAATGTGTATGAAGAAACTAAACTGAATATGGATGAAAGAAAATATAAAACCCAGGGATTGGAAATCAACTTTAGTAATACCAACCTAAAAACACAAATGAACTTCAATATAGCAACTAAAGTATCTCACTGCGGAGCTCACCAATTTAAATAAAATGCTTAAAATACTGTGCGTTATTTGCGATATATGGTGACAAATTCAAACACCTTTAGCTTAGAAAAATGCATGCCTCCAACAGCGGTGATGTTCTATATCAAAGCTCGCAGTTTATACTGCAGAAGATGGTGCAAACTACAGCGATGTTCATTTTATTTTACTCCTGTTGGTATGGACAACGTACACAGTTCGCGGCCTCTTGCTTCCAAGAACTCTTTTCAATAATCTGAATTTTTAGAAATCAATTCACGATGGAATTGGTGATCTTACAGTGGTTTCCCAGTAAGGGATGAAATGTATTCTCATTTCTGCCTGCACATCTCCCAAAAAATGATGGTTTGAAGCAGGCATATGGCTTGAAGCCTTATTCCGGTGCAGCCAGACCACTTTTTACGTTCAAATTTCCGTCGACAATGATGTTCACATTAGTAACTAAGACCCCAAGTTTCAATGAAAAGAATCGATTTCTGGATTCGGGTCATAGAGAAAGGTCTTCTTTCAAATTAACTCGGAAGAACGAACGGCTGTGGATGACAGTGTATTTGCCTATTTCTTGTTCTCTTAAAGTTCGCCTTTATAAGTGGTAGGCACGAGAAGATACTGGAGTACATTAACTACATATTGCGCGCAATCCCGAACTTATATTTGCTTCCGCGGGCATAATTGCGACTCTGCTGTGAACTTCTTAACATGTTACCATAGGTCAAACAACCCTCCATATATACAGAAATCATTTAGCGAATACTGAGCAGAAATTAGAACATAATGATCAACCAGTGACAAAACATTTATAGTTATATTATTGGAGAAATACGAGGAACGCAATATTAAAATTTATAATTTTCAAAGAATTTCCATTGCAGTTCTAAATGAATTATCAAAGCTAACCAAAATGGCACGGAATATTATTTACTTAAAAAAAATAGTTCATTAATGACAAAATATCTTTACAAAACAAATTTCAATTTCTTTAACTTTATCTAATTAACTGCTGAACGCTTTACCAGTAAATTTCTACTAGAATTATTAAATTTGTGCAGGATTTAATAATAGATTAACTCTTATCATTATAGGTAATCCATTACCTATGCAAATAAAGCACAAGAAGCAAGGAGCAACCCTAAAAATATGCTTGAAGATAATAGAAAATGAGTATGAAAATGATTGCAAGATTATAAAAAATATGCTAATAAAGAAGAGCCTAATGGGATGAACTTTGTATACACAATATGTGGACGAGTACAAACAAAATCAATGCAGCTTGAATCCTCCTCGTCCTATGTTCACACTAGCAGGCACAATAAACATATGTACGTAAACAGGTCAATAGATTTTATTCCGTTGACAACAAGGACAATGGCACTGACAATATCCTAATATTCCTCATTTCCTTTTATCCTTTTGTGTCACTTGAGATCCTGGAAGTAGCTGACAGAGTTATATGTTATATGTATACGAGTATATTCTGTTACTTCGTATATTTTCGAACATTGCATTTTACAATATTTGGAATGCTTTTTCATTAACATCTCACGTCCATAGGCTATTCTTCAAATGGGGGTTTGATGATAAGTACGGCTGGGATTTTTTGGTAAATAAATATTTATTTTGCTACTGCTTAAATTCTCCAAATTTCAAAGAAAGCTCTGGTTACATAACACCTAAAATATTTTCATAATTTTTATTTTAAAAATAATTTCAATATTTTTTCATGAAATACTTCTGCATATAATAAAGTTTAATGCGTTGATAAGTGCATTTTTTGACGTATATGAAATCGAGTCGCACTTTGGACTCTACTAATATAAGACAATAAATCTTACGAAGATGCTTCAGTATAACGGAGCAACTGCGATAACACATGCGCTGGTTGCTTGCCTGCGATTATACAATGCATCATGTGATACTAGTGATTCCCCTGGGTTAATTTTTCATGCTTCTTGGGCATTCAAGGTCATTCATTTGGCGATTGTTGACGCCGTGTGGATCAAATATGATAAAATCTAAATGTAGAAACTTTAATGTACAAATGTTTTCAAGGATGTGTTTACAACTGGTGGAAAAGTGCTTTTCCGTAAGGCATGAGGTAAAACGTTCGCAAATTGACCCAACATTTAAGTGGACATAAGCATATAGCAGCGCTTTCAAGAAATTGACCATTCAGGCAATTTTTTTTTTTTATAATTTTTATTATTCTTCAAAACCGCCAACCTTTCCGATATATTTTAACAGATATGTGCAAGGCATTTCCTTCTGCAGATATTCCGCTCTCAAAATTTCATGACCCTGAACTTATAACTTTTCTTCAAAATATACACAAATAGATCCTCCAGATGAGTTAGCGTTGCGCAAGCACTACCTGCCCAGGTGCTAAGAGGAAACAATAAATAAAATTAGAAGGTTGGGTGAGAATGAAAACATGGATGTCGTTTGACGAAACAAGTGACAGCAGTGGAAGGAAAATTGTAAATGTTGTAATTGAGGTTCTGAAAAAAAGAAGTTAACTGTCGAGAAATCTTTACTTTCAGCACGTGAGGAAGTATCAGCAGTTACTTACACGAACGTAGCACATGTTTTCAATGAGGCCATGTGTATTCTCTGGCCAGGAGGTGTGAAATATGGCAATGTGTTGAATCTACTAATAGACGCTGTCACAAACATGATTAAAGAGGGAGAAGGACTTGAGAGTGAGCTACTCTTCAAATGAATGTTGATAAGGTGATTGCTAACGTAAAAAAATGATTCGTGAATCCTCCGGTGTGAAATAGAGCTGTTTCAAAATAGAGCACCTAATATTCCACTTGCTACTCTAGTCATTTTACGTTGGGAAACTTGGTTAGATGCCTTCATGTGTTTAAACATGATTTAAAGTGGTTTATTTTGCGAAAAATGAATTTGATGGTTAAGTTGTGTCCTGTGTTGAAATTGTGCAAGAAACATTTCAAACTCCATGTGAGATAATCACAATTATGATTTGGCTTTCATTAGTGCAAATGCACTACAAAGCTGAATCAACAACATTGATCTGGTTCAAAAGAAAAGAAAAAATCTAACAGTATGAGAAAAATTGGTGTCATATTTAAATAAGAATAAAGAGTTACAAGTGATGCGTAAAATTTGATATATTTTAAGAGGGGTCAGTGCGAAAACTTTGAACGTGTTAATGATGTTGCGAGTTATAAATATGCAAGAATGTAATGTTGAACGTACATTCACAAGGTATAAGTCTGTGTTCCTTGACAATGGTCATATCTTTGACCTTTCCAATTTAATCTCAGTGTTAGTGCTTCACTGTAAAAGCGCTTAACTCACTGTCTAGGGAAACTACGCGAGTACATGTTTGTTTCAGTTTAGATAGTTTGAATAAATTATTTTCAGCCATAGTGTTTACTTTTTATGCACATAAAAATAAATAATGTTGAACTTTAAGTACATGAAATTACGAATCCTTGTGATTATTATTAGTCCTACTAGGACAATTATATTTCATTTGAATGCTACATATTTTTACAAATGCTGAAGATAATTGCACTTTTATATATATATTAACTTCCTGACAAAAGTCGTTTAAAAGAAGGAATTGGATTATAGAAAAGTATAAAAAGTTATTGTAAGTTACACAACGTTACCTACTGAAAGCTCGTTCTTATTCCACACTAGTTCAGTTTTATACCTACTAGGTATATCATGCGAATATCTATCTGACTGACTCTAGTAGAAAGTTCTTCAGCCGCAAACTACGATCCCCAAGTAATTATAGACAATGCTTTTATCACCGTTGGAAAAGTGGTGTGTGGAGTTTGTGGTAGGGGTACAATGAAATCTCAATCAGAACATCATGTGCGAAGTGCGCTTCAGAATAAAAATAAACAGGTTCCTCTCGAAATGAGTTTCATAAAGACGTGTGGGAAGTCATGATTGCAGCGAACAAAGTTCAAATGCCAAAATACGTGCTTTTCTCGAGAAGTACTTTGTTCGTCAAGTTCCTAACGAATCTCCAATTCGCAAGGGATATTTTGTATTCAAGAGCAAGCTGTGTAGTGCATTATAATGCATATAGACCCTTTCCATGTCCGGATTGCTGTGGATGCATCCGCGATGTTTTGGGTCGATATATGTATTGCAAACTCGGTCGTGAGAAGACTGACTTCGGATAGTGCATCAAAACCATTTGTAATTCAGAGTTCCCGAACACAAACATCACCCAGTTCCTTAATGACGAAAGATGTTCTGGCCTGGGATGTGAAAACGAAAATGTTCTTATAATGTACACTCACGTAACACGTTGAAGACTGCAACTGCACAGTTTATCTGTTGTAAGGTAGTTCCTCAGCGGCGAATCGAGAGCCACTCTCCATCTGGTTAAGCAAGCACCAGCGATATCTTGTGATGTTCAGAGACCGTTTTCAACATATTTCCAGATCGCCGACGAAACCTCTCTTTTGTTAATATGGCAAAATATTTTATGACAAATTGAGTTTCATCTCTTGGTTGGTGTTAAGATAGCACAAAGAACTAATATACGAGTATACTTAAATGTGAAATATATGTACAATGAATACTTTTATATTTACTTTAAATAAAGCAATTTTGAAAAAGGTTAATCCTTATGCAATTCGATATCACATATTTCAATATTTTGAAAGTTTTATTACATATTTATATTCATATAAGATGTATAATAATTTTAGGGAACTTTTCTCCTTTATTTTGAAGAATAAAATTGGAATGTTGGATTTAAACCTCCCTTGAAGATGACCCCTGCAAAGGAAGTTTTTAAATTGCAACAGCAATATTTATTAAACAAACAAATAATGTGGTATTAGATGACCTGTAAGTTAAGTACAGGAAGTATCTGAGGTAATGCGCATTTCAAAGACATATTATTCATGAAGAATTGAGTGCCGCGCTTGATAGCATTTCAATAAAGATGCATTCGTATGAAAAATAACACAACAAAGTTTGGATCTTTTTAACAGAAACAGAAATGATTATATATATAAACATCCGGTTTATAAAAGAAAAAATAATTAATTAAATACTGTACCTGTTTACAAAAGTGTTTTAATGATGGGAAAATAACAAGATTTATATATGAATTGTTGAAACATTCCCCCTACTTCTCATTTTTGACTCCTCTGACTTTCATCTGTTCCCAGAGCTCGAGCTGTTCCTCAGCATTTTTCATCAAACCAAGAGACGATTGCAGTTATAGAGAAATATTTTGCAAACCTTCTGGAGAACAGTTCAGAAATGCACAATGACATTGTTGCAGGAAATTGATTGACCTTAAGGGAGATTATTTTAAATAATAAAAACAAGCGTAAAGTTAAAGTGTCATTCGTTCATTCATTGTTTGGTTCAGACTGCAACCGTAGTCTTCCAAGAAAAATGTCCCTAATTTTGCGTGAAAGTGAACACTACCTTGCCTTGACGAATTTCGATTTTAAATTAAACAACAATGCTGCAATTTTAAGATTTGGCAATTGAAATATGTGAAGATACAGTTCCGCCCATTGAAAATATATAATCTCCAAACTCGCTTTTTAATTCTGAGAAAGTCAATGAGCGTGCCAAGAAATATATATAATGGCATATTTTATGTAATAAAAACTCAAATGTGCAAACATAAGCGAATTAATTTCCTATTTTGGATATCATACATGGGCGTATAGCAGACTTTTATTTTAACGTTAAAGTAAACCAATGTTATATAAATACCTGCTTTAACCTTGTAAGAATTATCCTGTTCGTGTTAAGAGCATTATTAATACCAAGAGCTGTGTATGTCTAATTGTATTATTCTCTCTTGCTAATCCTAACTCTGTACCTTCTCTCCTATAGTCTGCATATTTCGCTTCGTGTGTTAAACGCATAAACGTATTCAGTAGGGTTTGCTTCTGCCTATGGCTCTCACAACTTATGTTTCTTTTTATAAAACATGCTTGAACAAATAATGTATAATAAATTAATTACGTGTCTGCTTTTTATACTTACTGAGTTACAACAAAATTTTTCACATCGTACTCTTGGAATTCTAGACTGTTAATACATATTTAAACATAAAAATGGTCTTTTAGTGCAATCGCAAACCCAACAGTTTTTAAGGGAAAAGGCTGTTGCAGCAGAATACGTTAAAATAATCAGAATTCATAAATGCATGGGTGACTCAAAAGAGAGATGGAGGTTAAAAAAATTAAGTAGAAAATGTCTTGTAATTCTAAGTATTATGAGGACTGGTTATTGAGGTAACTGAATTGACATCTTCAAATAATTTATAGGTGTTTATTGTTTACCTTTCATGTGTTAAATTGAAAGCTTACTCATATTATCAGTTATATTTTAAAATACATTTCAGTTTAATTTTAACATTATTTGTAAAGATTTAGATGCGTGGCACATATGAGCTAGCTTTATAAACTTTCAAACAATTATCGTAAACAAAATTAATATTGAAATGTTTATTTCCACTTATTTATACACCATAAAATTAACATCTGTAACAAATTCAAAAACTATTAATAACAAAATATAAGAGCATTCTATAAATTATGCAGTTTTTGAAAGTACAAAATGTGATGATGTTAACATTATTAAATAGCATGTTTTGAAAGTACTAATAAAGATTAAAATTAAAATGTGAAAATCCACAAAGAAACTACAATATAATAATTTTATATTAAAAGTGACGAAAGATCCAATCAACATAGCTGAGTTATGGTTTTGCATGAGTTATTACTTAAAAACAAATCTATTATGCTAATAATTTGAATTGTTAATGATCATCAATATCAGATGGTATAAATCAAACCCAAATGACTAAAAGTCGAAACGGGAATGATCAAACTTATTAGTAGAACACTATATGTAGAACACTGTATATGAGTAGAACACTATATGTAGAACACTGTATATGAGTAGAACACTATATGTAGAACACTGTATGTGAGTAAAACACTAAGGTAGACGCTTCTGAGTTCTTATGTTTTACTAAAATAAGCAATTTTTATTTAATTTTGCACGCAATTCCTTACTGTTATATTAATACTTGTACATCGTTCTTATATTCCACGACTCGACCAACGACCGCCGCAAGGGGAGTCTTGTAACTTTATCAAACTCACATTTAATGTGGATCACAGTATATCAGCTTTTAAGAAGTAGTGTCAGTTAGATTTTCAGCTAAATTATCTTAATACATAAGGAATATCTTGTACACAAGTGAATAAGAAATAAGAGGAAGGTATCAACTTTCTATTCAGCATCTGCATTTTTGGTGAGATTCCGTAATATAT
Source organism: Metallyticus violacea (assembly GCA_030762175.1). Taxonomy (NCBI): domain Eukaryota; kingdom Metazoa; phylum Arthropoda; class Insecta; order Mantodea; family Metallyticidae; genus Metallyticus; species Metallyticus violacea. The sequence continues at coordinate 317,642,427 of CM060846.1, read as the reverse complement.
ACTTCTGAAACTTTGTTCCCTTATTTCAATCACTTTTGACTTAAATGCTTAATTTTTCACATCCCTAATTACTCGACAAGATCCTTTCAAAGACGAAGTACATACATATCTTATAAAACCTTAAATGTGCTGCGAGCTCCAACCAGTCGCATGCTCCAACGTCTCTTTACAAATTACCAAACAAAGCAACATGCAAATTACCACTCGCGCGCGAAAGTAAAAGTTTATAAGTATTTAGTTTAACTAAACAAGGTGTAAATAAATAAATGCTATATCGTTCTGTCTTAAATAGATGGGTTCAATTTCATTTTATTTTGTAAATACACCCACGTATGGAATTTGTTTTTAAGCACTAGGTTCTCTAAGTTATGAAGGAGGACATCTTTAGGCAACAAACAACCTTTAAGAATCCGGGTCATGTGCTTTAGTTCCTAAGCATACTTGCAGGCTACACGATGATTCTTATTATATATGGGAAAGCCCGAAGAAATGCAAGGAAGAATTCCCGACTCAAATAACAACGAAATAAGTATACCATGTTTTCTTGGTTGAAGCGTTGTTTGCGTGAAACAGGGAGCTTAGGTCCTAAAAGATGCCCGCGGAAACACTTTACATCAAACCTTGAATATTCAGCATTTGGGCGTTTTGAAGAGTAGCCTGAACAAGTTCCAAGGCGTTGCACACGATGAATATCTTTCCCCTAGCACCACCAGAAGGGCCATGAAATGGAACTAATGCTTTCCTCAAGTCAATTTGTCGCTGACTTTTGGAACAATTTGTGCAGATATCTCACTTCCTACTCGTTTTATGTTGTTTTGTGTATAGTGTACCTTTAATGATGTCAGAAATTTCAACCTTGTATGGGCTTAAGAAAATCCACATATCTGACGCCACCAACTTTCTTCGCCGTTAACATTTGGGCAGGGGTTATTAATGTCCAACGGGTCTCGCTTATTACTTGTGCGACTTTCTATTGACATTTAACTAACATTTCTGTAAGAGATCTTACCTGAGCTGTTAAGAAGTGGTGCCTTTGGAAAGTTGCCGTGAAATATGATTCCAGCATGGTGGAGCCCCAGCACACTTTGATAATGTCGCCCGTGAATATTTGGATGAAAACCCCAATTATTGGATGTGGAGATCCAGTTATGAGGCACTCTCACATCCCTAGCTTGACTCCTTTGGATTTCTTTCTCTTAGGAGATTCCAGCGGGGGGGGGGGGGAACACCCTCTTATGTAGAGAATTGCAGTGACAGTTGGAATCATCCATAAAAACGCCGGAAATCTTTCAGAAATTATGGTGTAATATGGCCAGACGATGCAAAACATTCGAAGAAATCGGCGGACGCAATTTTAAGGAATTTTCATCATGTAAAATAACAAAAATATCCCCTAAAGCTTATGAATCTGTTCGAAAATTTGTAGCTCTAAGTACAAAAAGATAAATGTGTTTAGGGTACCTCCTCGGCATTTGCCATTTATGAGGACTGAGAAAATCCTGGAAAAATCCTTAATCAGGGAGGACGGCCCTGGCGGAATATAAACCTCAGACCTCCCGCTCACGAGATCGCGCCTTAACGACCTTGGCCACACTTGGCGGTAAATGATCAGAATGAACCCATCTATCTACCACAGAGCGTTTTAGCATTTATTTATTTACACCCTATATAAACAAGAAAAACTACTTTTACCGTTCATTTCACCGGCATGGAAGGCCGAGGTCGCTGAGGCATGGACATGTTGATGGGAAGTCTGCGGTTCGAATCCCGCCGAAATCACCTTTAACTCAATTGAGATGCCCGTGTCCTCTGTTAAACTTGCGCAATTTCACTCCTTTGTCAGCCAAAGCAATATCATGGAATATACCGATGATTTCCGAGTTAACAGTTGAATTTGTAGCCCCAGTACACGGTACGTCTTCGATGCTTTTTCTTCCAGGCTTAAACTCATTTAACCAAAGTCGAAAGGATTCCTAGGAAGGGCATTCGTCACCCAATATAGGCAAACTCCTCTCATATATTTCTTTCCAGTTTTCCATTTCAGAAAAAACAATTTAATCACAGCACGGATTCCAATCTTATCCTTTTTTTCTGTCATTCAAAACGCTCGTATTTAAACAATTGCGAAACAATTAACATCAGAATGACTTATGACCATAGAATGCTGACAAACAGAAAGCCAACTTTATGATCACATATACAAATGTTGTTGTTGCCCTTTATTAGTATGTGAACCAAATCAAACGACCATATATAAGCAAACTACGCACCAAATGTTTTCCATCTTTATGACAGCAAGATGTTTCACACAATATTATGTTCCGCAGAAGAGAAAAAGATTCAGCATTTCCCTTAAGAACTTTTCCAACCTTTATAAGAAACATTGCGCTGTTTGATTTTAAGTGAACAAATGAAATATTTATGTTACTTAATCGTATATTGTGTATGTGTGAATAAAATATCAATTGTCACTTATGGACTTAAACTTAGAGCAATTTCTATGTTCAGTAAAATACAGTGTAATCCTGATACTTTGAAGTGCTTCCGTATATTGATAACACTTCGGGTTATCGAAAATTCGACATTTAAAACAAACGAAAAAAGTCTTCGCTATCTTAACTAATAAATTCATAATGACATATTATCTAGCCTACTTCAGCACTAAATACTAAAATTTAATACTAACGTTCACATACAATATTCTACAGTAGGTCTAAATTTTTTTACTCAAGATTATGTCTCTGAGCAAAAGTCTGTTAATTTCTTCTGCCTCCTAATTTCTACGAAGTTTTCCAGCAAGTTTACAGTTTTAGCACTCTCACCTGATATTACTTTTTGAACAATTCCGTTACGCTCTTTAAATTTGTCTAACCACTCAGTGTTTGCTTGAAGCGATTCAGTCTCTAATTCTATAGCGAACTTTTGCACTTGTTCACGAAGTTGAATATTTTTGTCCCTCATGTACTTCACCCACCGAAACATTGCTTTATCTACCTGGGTAACTTGATGCTTGTTTTCTTTCTGACACGATACGCGACTCTTGCAGTGCTATTAATTCATTTCTTTTTTACTTTTTAAAATGGTTTATAGCTTAATAGCGCATTCCGCCGCGTTATCTTTCGTTTTTCTCGCACATTTTCTACTTCGTAAATCACTCATAACTTTGCACTTACTCTTAAAATTCTTTAGTGATTGCTTCTTCTCTATGGTGTTCAGTTGACTATAGCGCATGGTAGATTGAACGAATCGAAAAAGTATTCGCTTGTTATGATTATCAACCTTGAGTAATTCTACCTACGAGTAAATAAAGTTGTAATCATTTTACTTAACGCATTTAGGAAAAACCATATATAAAATACATTGCAACTTAGAACAAAAGGAAGTCAAAAGTGTGCACATTTTCAGGACTTTAACATTTCATAACGCACATAAAAGATAAGGTTCCAAAAAATAGAGTTTGAAGACAGGTTATTGCATAGTCTTTCTCATTGCCATTGAACTGCACTTGCGGTGCAGTTAGCTGTATTCAGTTGTACTGAAAGGCAGCGGCAGGATTAGTGCTAATGGGGCGATTCCTTGAAAAGATCACTTTCAAAGATAGGCAAGTCCTAATTATGTGCAATGCTTATTAAAGTAACTTTAACCAATTCATTCATTAGCACTTTACAGTTTCATTTTCAGCTTAACTTCGAGTTAAAGAATATTTTTATACTTCTGAGACAAGAAAAAGTCTTGGAGACATCAAAATATTCCAATAATAGAATTAGGGTTGTAGAAATTTATGAGTTATTAAGTATATACGATTCCGAGTGAAATTTCTTCGAGATATCGAAAATTCGGGTTATAGATGTACGACTTAGGAAGTTCGACTGTAAATTATACAAAAATTACATATGAAATGTGTCAATATACTTTACTACAAATTATAGCAGTTCTTTTGTTTTTAGAGTGGTTTATAACAGTGGTGAGGAATTATCATATTACAAAATTACATAGAGCATCTGGTGCGGAATCTGCTTGTAGAATCAACAAATCTACGGTTTTTGTAAGGAATTTTGTATCATAGCTTATTGTTAGGATAATGTAAGACACTTTCTACAGTAGTAAATCTTCTCAAAATATTGTATTAGAAACCAGTTATGCGCACTTTCCGCTACCCTCCTTGTATAACCGTCAGACACTGGAATTACTTTGGAGCATAAAATAGCAATATGCGCATTTTGTATTTCCCCACCTAGATAGGATTTTGAGATTCGGGCATATTGCAGTTGGAGAAATCGTGACACTTTGGTATTTAACACACGCTTCACATTGGCGCTACAGTTCATGGTGAGCTTTGGCCTGCCGCAGCGACTTCTGCTTCCTCTAACTCCGTCTTACAACTTTATTGATAGAAGGCAGTATTGCGGGAGGGGAGCATGTGATCAACATGCCAGCACTCGGCCGGTTGCATATCACGCTGCTTTCTAGATCCAGGAACTTCACCTCTCCGTGAGACAGCTTCCCATTTATCCTCACGAGCCTGGATGGACAACGTTTCAGACCTCCGTAACTTAGAAAAGTTCCCAAACATGTACCTGGTACTCTGGCCAGCAGTCAGCAACAACCTCTGAGGCAAGGAGGTTAAGACTAGAATGTCCTATATGGCTAAATAATAAGTAAATACTGGGATTCCTCAGTCAGTTGCAATTACTAAACTACCATAAAGTTTCACTATGCACTTTATTCCGAATATAGTTACAGTTTGTTATTTAGTTTTACACAAGCAATGTGTAATATTTGGCTCCAAAGAAAAAGCTTATTTTATATAAGCATCTTACTTCTTCTTTTCCTCGGGTTTCACAACCTAATGTGACCGAAGATTTTAGTTCTGCTACATGGCTACCTGCCATTGAAATCTTTCCTATACTCTGAAGAGAAACACATTCTTCAAATTCACAGTAATCACTTTCTTGTGTGCTTTATGTTTTATGTACTGTAGCTTTGTTACACATCTCACTGGAGCTACATTATGTAAATATTTGAGATAAAAGTTGCCGCTTACTTGACCTTAACCGAGTTTCCACGGGTGATAATCCAGGAGCTCGGAGGAGAAAGGACGAATCTGAAAATTGTTGGTTTCAGAAATTACATTTAAAGTTGGAGAAACACAGAATATTAAGAAGGGCGAAGGGCGAAAATATTTTTGCCCTATTCACTCTTAGTTTTCTGTGTTTCTCCAACCTTAAATGCAATTAACAAACCTACACTTTTCAGACTCCTTCCCCCAGCTCTTGAATTATTTTCCTTTGGTTTTGAATGTTTCATATTTGTTTTCTTTGAGTAATTATGCGGTGAGATTATAGAGATTTATACAAATGCACTCTTCGAATTCAAATGAGCCAAAAGATTTTTTCATAAAGATTTAAACACTTATCTTCCTTAAGACGTATAATGTCTATCACTACATTAGTATTCCAACAGACCAGGAAGATATAGGTTTTCAAGGTGGAACGCCAAACACCTTACATCTTAAACAAAACTCTTTGGAAATACTTTGCTTCCTCCAAGGACTTACTTCGTTCAATTTTCATATGCAAGCAGAAATGTCTTTGATGACCAATTTACTATTTTCTTTTGGAACTACGTGTATTATTTTCTAAAATATTTTTATTTTCTTCTCTGCTGTTAAGCACAATTTAAAAAATAACTCGATAATAATGCAACATATGTTTACCATTGGAATAACTCTGAAAATAAAGACTTACAATGCCATAGTGAAATGAGACTTTCGTGTAAACACCAGGCTAAAGCAGTCCACATGCAGAACTAGCAAGTAAATGAGGTACCTTTACCTTTCTCTCTTTTTGTTTTATTTATTTTATATTAATTATCTATCACAATTGCATATATCTAATACTTTTAGCAGAATGAATAAACTAAACAGAAGAGCTAAAGTTGTATTAACATTCATTCTTAACGGCTGCAACGCAGAAGGCGAAAGTTCAAATCCTGCTTTGGTCAAACCAGTACGTTCAGGTTTATAGTCGGGGCACTCCTTAATAATCAGAATAGCCACGCCCTGAAAATACATACAATTAAAAATTAACTTACGAGTGTACAAAAATCACATACAACAATCTCTAAAGGTTCATCCAGTGAGATTCGAATCCTTATATCCTCAAGAAGACATTGAGAATTAGCTTGGCGCATGTCACAAACCAAAAATCTCAGAATTAATATAAATATCGGAATATTAACATCGCATTTTCCTTTTTATCCTAAAGCTATCAGGAGGACACATGTCTACGTACAATAGAACTGAAGATAACATTAATTGATAAAAAAATATCAATTTCTTAAAATGTCATTTTCACCATTTTTTTCATAATTAAGTTCAGTCGAAAATTACATTACAATTTCATAATTTAATTCTTTTTTTTAACTTCACCTTTTATAGAGATCGTTTTCAGAGTCCTTATATTTTGCTGTATTTCCTTGTGAGTAAAAATACATAATGAGCTTCCGCTTTTCCCTAACCTGATTGTTGAAATATTTCAATGGGTCTATAAATAGTAACATTAAATATGTACGGGTCATAACCAATTAAATAGTTTAAAAACTTTTCACTTACATATTTGTCTCATTGTCTTTATTAGACAAAAAACTTTGGATAATAATTCATCAATCTTCTTTCATCTGAGTACGTAAATTTTTTGCTGTGTTGGAGGATTTGACTGCACACGTAAACAGCCAACCTGGAGGATCAGGTATTTGATTTTAGAGGTCATACCCTTGATCAGCATTTTTTCCACTAACAAGCCTGGTCTATTCCATCTTTTGATCCATGGAAGGTATTTACCACTCATATCTGGGAGGCGTTCCCCCTCATCAAATAAATTATAAATTATAATATTCTGATACTAAAAGAAGAGAAACTCTGATGAATATATAAAAAAGGAATAATAACGGTCAGTTCACCATATTAAATTTAAATGTATTGTAGGACGACATTATTAAAGGAACAAAATAAAAATTTACATTGCAATTCTTAGAAGCTTATCCTTTATGAAACTAATGGGGGTCATAAAAGCAGCAAATAATAATAAGAATACAAAAGAAATAGATTTTATACTTCGACCTCCACCATATCAAAGAGGGGGAACATGAGAACCAAACTAGAATTCTTGACGAATCTTTAAAAAAGACGGTTAGTAAACATGTTAACTAAAATGTGTATTACGGTGGCGGAAGAAGAAAAATGGTGTGATTAAGAACAACATTGTGGAATTATAATAGCAATGAAACAATACATTTGGAAGATGAGTAGATAGGACATAAATGTCAAAGACCTGATCGGAAATAAATATATAAAAATTCACCCTTACTTTATTATAATATTCCTTTTAAATTTTTAAGTTTGACAGATATTAAATAAAAGAACAAAATTAAATAAATTCAACAACATATTGTAAACTATGAATAGTGTAAGGCAGGCAGGGAGTGAATACTAGTAACATCTACAATTACATTTCAGAAAGAAATAACAACTTAGCACATAGTTGTAGACAAGAAACAGGGCCTCACCGACAACCTTTGAGGAACGATACACAAGGAGTATAGGTTTTGAAAGAAACATACGTTCGCTAAAACTTCCCTCACGAGCTGTACGTAGGTTTCAGAAGCGCATTCCATGAATGAAGTGTGCGCCAAGTGCTTCCTATCAGCTCTGTTACGATTGTTAATAGTCTGCATGTTAAGCATTCAATCCGTGTCACACTATTCCTGTTATGTGCTGTGCGCATTCGTTTCGTCCTCCCTGCCACACTACACAGGGGTATGTTGTATTGTGTTAACACGGATTTGAATGACAATGTACCACTTACTAATATGTGGTTCCGCCATGATGGAGCCCCACCGTACTTCAGCATTGGTTTGCGCGCACATTTAGCCGCACAATTCGTGACACATTGAATAGGAAGTGCAGGACCTGTTGCATATCGGATTTAATGCCTCTTAAATTTTTTTTTTTTTTTTTTTTTTTTTGCTCTTTACGGGAATATTCACATAATCGTGTAAGTCACTCCAGTTAACGGCAGACGGAATTAATAAACAAAAAAAATAGTTCATTCGTTAATTTTCAACTGTGAAATAACAACGTTTGCACTAAATTGAATGAAAATGATAATTTCTTTTCTGCAAACTCTTTTACTGGAGATTTGGCTTTTCGGGTCCAAAACTCATGAGGGGGATCTGTTTTTTTAACAACGTGTGACCTATCATTCTTCAATGTTTGTCGGTGAGGTCCTATACGGACTTTATATATAACAATTTTTATTGTATGCAAGGTGTACCAGAATCGCCATATGATTTTCCGAACTAGCAAGCCATGTTACGCCTAAGGTTAGGTAGAGCAGTAGCTGATTTAACATCTGTCAATACCTGGCTACTGAGAACGCGCTACAGACACTTCGCATACATAGTAGTAGTATATTTATTTACAAATATACTTTCTATGTGTGTAGCTCATCCATGTCGCACAGGTCCTGGAACCGCAATTGCTTTCCCAATACACTAGAAAATACTTGAAATTGCACAAACTAATATTTAACTCTTAAGAGACAAACGGTATATATAATAATGAAATAAATAAATAAATAAATAAATAAATAGAAAACATATGTAAATCGATTTTTCCGAAATATACAAATAAAATAAGCAGAAAAGAAACCAGTACAAAATTAAATAGCTTACACTCCCACACATATAGTACAAATAATTCTAAAATGAATGCGATTCGTGTTCCCTTACCCCCTTTCCCTCCCACTAATCTAATTATTAACCATAACACATGATAAATCACGCCAATATTTGTTATAACAATATATATTCGAAGTATATCATACCCTCCTAATTTTAATAAAACACCCGCTAAAAATCATTGAACCTGAAATAGGAACTTCAACATGTGCCTGTGGAAAAAGGTTCAGAAAAATGAAATGAAAAAGAAAATTTCTGAGACAATAAATAAAACTATCCGTTGTCTGCCTCTTCTGATCTGAGCTGTCACACTTTGTTTAAAAATTGACCTACTCCCTCCTCCTCCTCCTCCTCCTCCTCCTCCTCCTCCTCCCCCCTATCTGCCAGCAAAGTCTAACACTGCCACTGCCCTCTCCCACCGTTTGATCTCTCTCTCTCTCGCTCTCTCTCTCTCTCGCTCTCTCTCTCTCTCTCCTTTCATCCGTCTCCTTTATCCCAAAATATGTTCCCAAGATTTTTTCTCCTATATATAGGACAGATTCTCGTACCCTCTATGTTAGTTTAGTCATTCGCCACGCGCCTAATCCAAACCAAGAAAACCTCTGTATACTGCTGGCCATTGTGCGTGTGCATAATAACGAGGCGGAAATGATTTCTGTCTTATCGTTTGATTGTTTGACACTGGGATCATTCACGTCTGTGTGTTCGTCCTGCTTCAATCCACTGATCTCATACTCGTTTCGCTGTGGAGGAGTGTCCCTACACGAACACAATTTTTCCGAATGACTCCCCGCACTCTCAATATGTCACAACTCTCCCGCGATCAAATTCACACACGTGCTGGTATTGCTGCCGTATTTTCTACGCGTCATACTTATTGCTTCTGAGAAAATGTGGGGTCGGTTTATCGTATTTCTTGTGAGCCTTGTAATTTTAATGGCCAGAATTGTATTCTATTTGAAAATGGTTCCTTTTGTTTCACTGACAATCATTGGGTAAATATTTTACCCATTACACTCAGCAAATCGGAATCACACAGCTAAAAGAAAGTATATTTATTATGGGCACACAGTTAAAGTGAGAAATGAGCATGCATTTATAATTTTGCACTAATTGAATAATAGTTCACAGAGATTACAGAGGTAATTAAAGAAAAGAACGCACGTGACGTCTGGTTTTGTCCATCCCTAAAATCCGTGCAAGATGCAACCAATGGGGCATGTATGCTAGGAAAGTGCATCAATGTATAACTTGATAAATGTACGGCGATTCATGGACATCGTGTATACACTACGTCCCAGAAGAGACGTACAATATTGTGGTATAGGTTATCCACATTACGCTGTAAGAGTTGGGAAAAGCAGCGCCTGACTCGTAACTGAGTACTGAGAGTATATTACACATAATTCGTATATATTTTTCTTTTAAAATAGTTCTCTTGGTTTCTTGACTGTCGTTGCACAATATCCATGTGAAATGACAGTAAATTCAGCAGGTCAGAATTACTAATAGATAAAAGAAATTATATTTTATGTAGGTACACAAGTAGAGGAAAAAAGTTAACATGCATTAATAACTGTGCATTGATTAATTACTATTTGTGTACCTTATTTAGAAATGGAAATATTAGGGAGAAAATTAAAGGAAAGAAACTTGCATAATGTGTAATTTTGTCAATTCCTAAAACTCTTGCAAGATACAACCAATGTTACATGCATGCCATAAAATTACACGAGGATATAATTTGATAAAAAATGTACGGCGTTTATGGGACATAGCGTATATGCCAAAAAAAAAAAGAAAAGAAAAAAAAGAAACAAAAAAAATGAACTCGTAAGAATGTATAGCTAAAACAATAACATCTTGAGAAACAGAAATAAACAAAACACTGAAATAGTTACACAAATAGCGCAACATTTCTTCAATGGCAAATGACAAATATTTTTCAACACATTATCTTTTATGGTTGCCAAAATTCAAGCAGTAGTGGAAAGCGTAAAAAGGAGGAAGGTTAAGTATTCTTATAACGCGTATTAGTCAAAAAATTAGAACACAATGAAAAAGTAAAATATAAAAATAATTTAGTTAAAGAAAAACAGTAAAGCAATGAATTCGAAAATACGGTAAAATAATCGCAAGAAAACATCAACACCATAGGTGAATACACTAAAAATTAAAAATAAAATATCTAATAAAGAACAATATACCTAAAATAATAATAAAGAAACAATAATAAATTAAACACTGGAGCATTAACACAAACAGAGCAATACTTTAAACAAATTGTGTTCTTCAAAGTAGGGGACTAGTTTGACTGATGCAGTAATTTATTTATTTCTGCTTCTCTAGTTCTTATTATTTTGCTATACACATTCAAAATAACACTTAACGCAACTCATAATAAACATATACGTTTATTAAAGCTCATTTTGCTAGTTTAAAAAAATTGAAAGTGTGAAATTATTTCACCTTTTGTCATTGCTTTACTCTGAAAACATATCAAAAACTTAAAAATAATTTGTTGAAATCTAGTGCAGGTGTGTGTATGTAAGTGTTCACTTAATACAAGCTATAGGCTGTGCAGGGCCATCCTTTTGGAAAATAAGTAGCAGAATTTTACTGTTAATATTTATGTGCTGCTTTTGCAACAAAACAGTGTATTGTCACTCTGTTAATCAAATTTAGAGTTTAATTTTATCAAAAAGAAGGGCCATGGTTAAGAGTCAGAAGTTTTACTCGTATTTTATTTAAATAGCTTGAAGTGAAATTTCGCTTTATAAACATGTGCAATTGTGTGTAAGAGCCTGTTTGTGCTCATATATACACTAAACAATAGTTATATTTACTATGCTGGTTGATGAAAAAAAATATTTCTAACTAATAACTCGTAAAAACTTCCTTTCACATGCGCTCAACTATGTAAAACTGGTTGAAATTTTGTTAAGATTAAGTTACAGGAGTTTCAAACAAAACTTGAAATAAGCACTGCATTCATAAAAATGAACTTAAAATGCTACCATCTTATTTTTTAAATGCTTAAAATGGTTTGTAAGCACTTGAAAGGTAAGTGTTAGTGTTAATATCGGATATCTACAAATCGCTTACCTAGTGACGATCTGAGTTCTGCTGCGGTAGTTACAAGTGTGTGGAGTTTGTAGACTGGCGGACAATCGACTGCGCGGATAGAGCAGGGAGGAGAAAGAGGGACGTCCACCCCACTTACAGCTCCGGCGGCATCTATAGCACAGGCGTCGGTTTTTATTGTTTCGTAGATAACACGTGAGTAGGTGTACTGGGATGTGCTTCCTATTACGTGTTAAAGGGTGAATCTATAGTCAATCTTTTCGACATTTCCTTTACAGTTATTTCGCTAAATTGGATCTAATAATGACGCTAGGCTATCCTTTGATTAGTGATGAGTGTGAGTATAAAGTATAAAGAATTATCACATTCATGAACAAAAAGATCTAATAGTATTCTCATGGCAGAAAAAGAATCGAAGTTATGGACTGAACGTGCCGTGATAATACGTAATTATTATTTTAAACTTTAACATTCTTAAAGAATGCACGACGTATCGAAGTGAAGTAATGGGAAGTGAGAATTGTTTGCGGAGAGAATGGGGGTATTGGCAGTTGGGTGGATTCTGGAAGGAAGTAAAGAGTGTGGGGAATATATCGAAGCAAGATATTTGTACAACCTTCGAGGATAGTTCTCAAACGTTCCTTGACCGTGAACCCCCTTTAAAGAGCTCTACTAAAATTAACTCAAAGTTTAAAATCCTATATTTTCATCCTATATATTTTTAAAAAATTTCATCCCTGGTTTCGTTTTCTCATAATTCATGTTTTGTATCTCTAAATTCAGGAATAATTTCTATTAAGAGCACTCTAATGCTTTTTGGACTCCCAGGGAGAGCCCCGCGGATTCCCGGGCTTCTGCGGACCATAATTTTAGATCTGCTGGTATAAGTGAATTAAGAGAAACTGGGAGGCGTAAGAAACATGTAACTTATTGTGATCCATTTGCTAAAATGAGATTCATTGGGATGCTTAAAGGGGCATATTTTTAAAAGCATTTAGGGAAATATTGGAGGATGTATCTGATTACATCTTTCATAGCCTAATGGCAGTGAAGGAAATATCTGGGAAGAAAAGTGTGATATAGTACTTATTAAAATGCTGGTGGGTGTGAGGGTAGAGAAGATTGGGCAATATTTATAGAAAATTAGAGAAAAGGATGAGTGAGAAGAAGGAGCGAGGAAATATAAATAAATTATAACGTACATGTTTAAATCTGCTTTAGAGCCTTTAACTATACAAACAACTCGGGGATTATGGTACGGGAGATACCAGCACTTAGCAGTGTTTTAATACTTGTTCTATAAAGCACTGTGTAAGTTTGCAATTTAAATATTTCATGTTTGACCTTGGGAAATATATTTTGGATACTTCCTTATTCTTCTTTAACTTTGAACAAATTTAAGTGTTTTACGTTATGATTTAGGATAAAGCTGGTGTCTTCAGGAATTTTCTAAGGTGTTAGGTCAAAGGTGAATGATTTAGTTCTCTGTATATTTAAGGTTATTTATTTACATTTCAAATATTTGAAATATTATTAATAATTTATTCAAACTCAAATATCTCTCAAATACGACCTCAAAGGCTGCCATGACTAATTGCATGATATTGTTCTATTGGGGAATGCCATGCGCATGGAAGCTTACCTTATTGGAAGACATCATAAAAATAACACATTCACAGATGACCGAGGTCGCTAAGGCGTGGACTGGGAGCGGTAGGTCTAGGGTTCGATTCCCACCAGGACCATCCTCCCTAACTAAGGTTGTTTTTTTTTTTTTTCCTCAGTTTTAATAAATGCCAAATACCGGGGAGGTAACCGTAAACTTGGCCTGGAACGCTTCCTTCCTTTAAAAAGTCCTTTCCCAGTTTATTATTTTGTCTGATGTATCACCAGTGTCCGCCGCCTGTGATGCCTCTGTAGTTAAAGCGGGCGATAAACACTATTTAAAAACAACCATCAAAAAATATGTACGTGAGTCCTTATGTTAGTGTCTATGATAGAAAACAAAATGTAAATATAAAAATAAAAGTTCAATCCTTCTGCATTTTGAACGAGCGAACAAAGATTTGAAATAAATGAAATTTTAAAATTCTTGTACAATGAAAACATTAAAAATCATGAACTGAATGCGTTTTGTTTTGGAATTTATTGCTATTCCTGCCAGTTGCCCAAACAGAACTACGCATTAGTAGCTCCAATGTAAATACGCATTCTTAAGTGTTTAATATTACGTTATTGCGTTTAATCAACTTATATTAAAAAAAAATAATTAATGAAACCTTGTATGGTGTGTCAACTATTCACCGACACTCGTGAGCGGGAGGTCTGGGGTTTGAGTCCTGTCAGGACCCTCCTCTCTGACTGAAGCTTTTAGTTTCTTTTTTCCGGTTTTCCTCACTCCTCGTAAATGGCAAATGCCGGGGAGGTACCCTAAACTTAGGCATGAAACGTTTTCTTCTTTGAAAAATTCTTTTTCAATGTATCATTTCATCTCGTGTATCACCAGTGATGCCTCAGTGGTAAAACGGGCGTTAAACACCATTAAAAAAAATGTCACTATCCATCACTCGCTGTGTTCAGGTTCCCTGGCGGATATTTTATTGCAATTCTATCAGGGCATGTGGGTTTGTCTTGTATACGGGTTTTTAAAATTTTCCTCAGATATAAAAGTCGCAAGGGGATAGGTCGGGGAGTGAGGGGCCACAAATTCTTACTAATAACTAGAGAAGGGATTTTTATGTGCTAAAATTGAAAATATTTTATTTTATGTAGTAAAAATTGAAAATATTTTATTTTAACTAGTAAAAATTAAAAATATTTATAAAATGCAAAAAATATATTATTTAAACATTAAAACTGTAAATATTTCTTTTAAAAATCACTTGCCAATCATGGGAGATAGTGGTGGATTAAAAGAGCTCGCTGTTGCAGTGAACTATGAAAAGTTTCTCCAAATTTTCCAGCACCAACCGATGTCAGTTGTCTCGGAACAATGCACGATACTGGGAGAAGGCTAATTCAAAGTCGCAAGAAGACAGTGTTGCATATTTCATTAAAGGAATGTTAGTGGCACCCAAAGTTTCAATTTAGCCAACGTCTGTTTGCCCTTCCTCAACTTTGGCAATTTTACACATAGTATGAAATCCACAATGTTTTTCGAAGACACTTTTAAATTTCTGGTTCGTTACTTCTATTGGGACCTTTGAGTGAATTAATTTTTTTCTCAATATCATGCACCTCATTAGTTATCTCAGTCAACAATTGGCTGATGTTTCTAAATGTTAATAGAGTGACACAAAAATTCAAATTTGCAGATATATAAGATAATTCACTTTTTAATGTATCGTCTTTAAATGAGTTCTGAAACTTTTCAATTGATGAAGCGACATTATTATTTAGTTCATATACCACTGATTTAAACTTTTCAAAACTGTTTGCGTAATGCACTACTGCTCCTAACCATGTCCCTCCAGCGAGTAACTGGGTCTGGGTGAAGTGCAAGGTCTGGATTTTTGTCTCTGAACAAATCAATTCTTGTTGGTGCTTCCACAAACACTTTGTTCCTGGTTGAAATAAATAACACTTCAAATCTGCTCACGTGCTCTATGTAAACCATGTACTTCACAAGTTACGTGTATCACGTTTTGGAAAATTGCAGAAAGTCCTACTGCCTCTTTCATATATACGAGCAGCATCTTTGAGAATAAAACTCTATAAAATTTCACCCCATTCGACCATAACAACTATAAAGATTCATGATTAAGCTGCCACTGTTACATGAATCAGTGCTGATATTTCTCTGCATGTTAATAGAAAGCACTGCCTGGAAATACGTTCATTATTTTCTAGCAAACATACAGCAACGTTTCACACTTTCCTGTCGCTAGAGCCCGGTGATTCGTCCATACTTACCCATATTTTTTATTTTCACATTTTGCTCCAATCTTCTTAATATTTCTTGTAACACGCAGGGACACACAAATGCTGATCCTTCTGCGTTTCAAAATCTGTGTATTTTGCAATAAAATGTTTAAGCTCTAGACTTTTCAGTTTATATAAAGGAATGTCACACGGAAGAAAAGTTTTCAATAAATCTGCATACTATTCGAAACTTTGAAACTGGGGTATGTGAAGATAAAGCTGCTTCACCTGAAAGAACTTGTCTAGAAGCGGTCATTCTATACTTACTACTTGCTAAATGTTCCAAGACTTGAGATTCCTGATCAGCATTTACATATTCCCCACATTTTTGCAGAATAGAATTTTTCCACTTTTATCACACTTGACTTTACTTTCAGCATTATATCACCATTCACTTCACTTACTATATCGGTACTGTATAAACGGTCTGTTTTAGGGCAATGATTGAAGAATATTTGAGTCGAATGCATTGTGTCAGCCGCCATCAGACGGCGAGCCAGCACGTGCAGTCAAGGTCACTAACTAGGCAATGCGTTTACGAGTGAAGTTCATCCACATTGCGTTTTCATTAATATGAGAAATGTACAAGTTTTTTTATTAAATTTAATAATTAGTACAAAGAAAAAATAATTTGTGTGTTTTTATTCAATTTATTTAAAACATTTATTTACATAAAATATTAGAAAAATAAATATTTTATGTGAAATATTTATTCACATAAAGTCCGTTTACTACTGATAACTCTGTCATTCTGAAATAATGGAACCCCAGATCTTCCGCTCACGAGTTCGCGCCTTAACAATCTCGGCCACTCGTGGCGGTGACAATCAAGTACAGAAGTGTACATTTGTTAGCAGATACATGGTTGAAGGGAAAGAAAGGGTAGCGCAATTTGTTTAAGCAGTAATGTAACGAGTCCATATATATCTAAGTAACAGAGTAAGCGAAATGCCATTTAAAGACTGAGAAAAGATAAGTTCAAAGTTTTCCTATTCACAATTGGCCTGCTTCAAATATATTTTATAACTTTTATCTTTTACATACATGTCTTACACAATATTGCTGAACTTATCCGTGCTAATTTTATTTTTACATTGAGGTTATTTGGGTTATGGGCCGCCTGAGTGCGTCTGTTCACTGGGGAAGTGCAACCACCGTAAACGGAAAATGAGACATTTAGTCACCGCGCGTAAAATTAATATTTTTATTTTAGTATTTATATTTTTACTGAAAGCATGAAATGATACTGTATTTAAGACTGATAATAAGTAGTAGTCTGTATTGAAAATAATGTCCTTCAGCATTGTCGGCATTTTCGTAGGAAATTGCAATATTTCATTTAACTTTCCTTCTATAAGAACACGATGGTTCAGAACACTTTTTTTTTTTTTACCGCCACGGGTGGCCGAGGTCGTTAAGACACGGACTCGTGAGCGGGAGGTCTGGGGTTCAAATCCCATCAGGACCGTCCTCCCTGACTGGGGTTTTTCCAGGTTTTCCTCACTCCTCATAACTGGCAAATGCCGGGGAGGTACCTTAAACTTAGCCCTGAAACGTTTCCTTCCTTAAAAAAAATCCTTTCCCTATATATCATTTATGTATCATCAGTGTTCACCGCCTGTGGTGCCTCAGCAGTGAAAACGGGCGTTAAACACTACTCAAAAAAATAGAAAAAGGACACTTTTCGTGTCACTGAGAAATTCTATCTCTCATAATCTGTTTAATAACTTGGCCAACAGTTTCTCTTCCTGGAACACGGTTGCCAGGATATTTTATGTTAATAGCTCTCTGAAAGAACCCGCTTTCACATATGTATCGTACATGAAAACCCGTTCTTAAGACTATATTTATGTAGTGGCATAGCAAACGAAAAATAATTGCGACAATTTACATACATTGAAAGTACCGAGTAATACACGATCACACAACCTAGCCTCCCTCAACCTAGTACAAGCTGTTACCTGTATAAGCACTATACGGCGTTGACGACTGAAATACCCCAGTATAAAACCCCGCTCTGCCGACCTGTAACTCAAGTAACTTTACTGTACTTTAAAATTAATCTTCTATTCTTTAATAAATGTATTTTATCGTATACTAAGCATAATAATAATAATAATAATAATAATAATAATAATAATGATAATGATAATGATAATGATAATGATGATGATGATGATGATGATGATGATGATGATAATAATAATAATAATAGTCACTTCTGTGCTCGGCGCTACGTCAAGCAATGAAGTAACATAACAAGCGAACTACGTGGTACAGAACGTCCACAACAACGGTGAACCCAGAAACTAAGGGTAATTACAACACCCCTACCCCGTGTAACTAGAGAAAAAAGCGAATGCTTACCTGCTGTACGCATTAAGCAGCTGCTCTATTGTGGAGTTATTGCTCCAGGACAGTTATGTTGCATTCTAGTTTGCATATCACACCGTGTAAGCGGAGTTGTAGACTTGTTTATTATATGTATCTTTTTATAATATCCTGAAATAGAATCGACATGGATATAGGGGAGTTGCTGTAAAGATATGTGTTACACTTAACAATACTTTCATAATCTTGGAATTTTTTTACATGCGTAATCCCTAGATATCTTTATAGACACTTTCAATATGATAGCCATTTATAACCCCCACAGTTCTAATTGGTGTACGGAACAATGAGGTTATTTTACCGATGGTTTTTCTTGTACTTTTACAATGATGGGTGATTTTAACCTTCATTAGAGGAATTTGGGTGATGTCACTGTTAAATACGTGGAGGAAAAAAATGTAAATGTAAGAAACAGTGTTTTGAACATTTTAAGCAGAGATTATGACGAATCCTAATGCAGTTTTACAGACATTTCAAAAATAGGATTAAACAAGATATATACTCACAAGGACCTAAGGAAGCTTGTGAGGTTAAAAAAAGACGTCTAAGTGCAGACGATGCTGTAAAATGATCGGTGAGTTTTACATATACTTGAAAGTGATTGACGGCTTTAGAGAAGTCCGCAAACTTTTTTTTTTTTTTTTTTCTTCATGGTGTGAAAGAGAGACGAATAAGAAGATTGAGTTCACTACTGAATAAAGGAAAAAATCCTACAGACAAGAGAAGGCACAATATAAAAGGTAATGTTTTACCACCTAAAGTCTGTTAGTTAATAAAGGAACACAATGAATAGTTTCCAACAAAAGAAGTTCATTCTTATGTCAGACAAAGTGAATATTTAGATGCTCAGCTGAATGTTAAGGTTATGTATGGCCTATTCAAACAAAAATACCCCGAGTCTCTATTGAAATATGAATTTAGCAATTTCAAAGAGACCTTCATTTATCAGTTTGGCAGATGTCAAATTGACACATGCACTACTTGTGAGGAAATAAAGATGAAACTGAAGAACCCATATTTAAGAGAAAATGCCAAACGGTTTGCAAGTGCAGAACTTATTATCCATATGAGAAGAAGCAAGAAACTTTATTCCAAAATGATAGAAATAAAAGAACGTAGCCAACAAAATGAGAATGCAATGAATGTAACATTTGACTTCCTGCAAAATACTTGTTTGCCAAAAATACCAGTCCAGGAACTGTTGGGAGTGAATGTCTTCTGTATGAACAATTTAAGAAACAATTCATCAAAGAAATGCTTTTTTTCATAGGGATTGAAAAAAACCCTAATGAAGTATGCATATTTTTGACAAATCACATTAATAAGGATATCCCAGAATCAGTAAATTAATTACATTTGTTCAATGATGCCTGTGGGGGTCAAAACAGGAATCACACTACCACTAGGATGTGCCTTTCTTTCGTAACTTATGCACGTTTCCTCCCCCCCCCCACACACACACTATTGTCATTATTTTCCTATCCGAGGCCATTCGTTTATGCCGTGCTCTAGGGACTTTGCAGTGATTAATGTTTTTGTAAATCATCAATAGAGAATCTATAATCCCATGGATATTGTTCGACTGATATGAGCAGCAAGGCAGAAATTTACGATTAAAATGGTACAAACAACAGATATTCCTGACTTCAAGGCATGGTGGCCCATTTACTATAAAAAGAACAGCATTCCAATCAGAGTTTGGAGAAATCTCTTCCAAGGAAAATGAAAATCTCATTCAAACCAACGCCATTTTGTGAATTTGTGTATAGTGAAGACAGCGTAGGATCTGTAACAAAATTCTCTCTCTCTCTCTCTCTCTCTCTCTCTCTCTCTCTCCCTCCCTCTCCCTCTCCCCACGCGCGCGCACGCACACACACACACACGCACACACAGGAACAACATATTTGCTCTGGCAAAAAATAAATAAATTTAAAAAAATTAAAAAACTTATATTCCTGTTTTTTTTTTCTTACGGATTCATGAAAACCTATACTGGAAGATAAAGATATAAGAAACTTGTTGCGATACATAGCAGCAGAACATGCATCTGAGTATTGTAAACTGGCCTACATTAAAAAGAAATGATCTGAGACTCCTATATAACCTCCATTCTTACTTACAAACGTTTTTTGCCCAGATAATTCGATAATGGCATAAATAAACTATTTATTTATGTCTAATTTTAGAATATTTACCGTGTTTTTCCTAGATAGAAACCTCTCAATGCATTAAGAGATACATGGTTTAGGTTCCTACAATATATACTGCAGTAATTTACTCCAGGTTTTATATTACTACCCTCTCCCTCATTATTTAATTTCCATGAGAGTGGAAGACATGCTGCTTAATTGATTGAAACGTGAAGGTATAAGGAAAAATAAGCCAAGTCCACTTTTTACTTTTTTACAGGAATGTAATTTGAAATTTAAAAACGCCACAAAATTAATTACATTAGATACATAGAAATGGTTTGTTTTAATATCATTCTTAAGATAATTTTCTAATAGACTGTTCTTTTGAAATTAGTGTCATGTGTTATTTGCTCATGTTAATTAATAATAAAAAGTCAAAGTACATATCCTGTAGATAAAAACAATCAAAGTCCACTAGCTATATTACGGTATGTACCAAATTATACATAGATATTTGCCGAGGAAATTATAAACTTTAATAAAACACTATTGAACATAATCCTTCAGCCAATAATATTTATTGTTTACTGAGATAACCTTCAAACATAGAGCTGAGTATTTTCGGAACAGAATTTCTTCACGGCCTATAGATCATCATACTTTGCCTTGGAAATTGGAATTAAACTTGAATAGGAAAGGGCAGCTGTTCATCAGTCTGTGTATAACACATTTTGTCAACAATATCATGAAACTCCCGTGAGTCATTGTAGGTTTTTTTACTGGTTTTAGTTCTAGAAGAGATTTTGTCAGCTACAACTTCTCGTACTTCTCTTATCTTCATTTGACATGTTTTTCTATATTATTTATTAAGAAATGAAGACCACGATTTAAAAATATTTGGGGAACACTCATTGATATTGAAGGGAGATGGTTTCACGCGGCATCTTTTGATGTGCTCATTCCAATCGCAATTTCAGCATGAGTTTTTATTTATTAAACCCATATCATTGTCACATTCCATATAACTTGGCCTCTGATGGGAAAAGTCGCTTTGACTGATTCAAATATATTATACTTATGAACCATAGCTTGAATGAGGCAAATAATTTTATACTTTTTATTTTGGCATAGGGGCGAATCACAAAACATTTTAAAATTTTCGAATTGAATGGTCAAGGTGATGAAAACAAAGTCACACAACATTGATACAACTTCATCGGCTCTCTTTCTTGCTGTGGTCACCTTGTAGGTAGTTTACAGATGACTCTTGATTGTTTTTACCCTGGGCACTATTTTTTTCTATGTTGCTTTTTATGGATTACATGTTTTCTTTCCTGTATGATACATTGAAATGTAGTGCTACGTACCTACAATCCATTGGCACCAAAATCTGAAATTTCACCAAAAGTGAACTTTGATTTTTTCCCTCTGTACCCTTCATATAGTCCCTCTGCTAAATATCAGTCTGCTATTCTGACTCGAAAACTCATTTGTGAAGTATTGCATATAAAACTGTATATAACTGAAATACGGCACAGTTGACTTGATTATTTTTTTTTTCCTGTTTTTTTTTTTTTTTTACCTACAGGTATTGTTTAGCTATCTTGGCGACTTTCTGAGGCAATTCCTTCTTTAAAACCTAAAAAAAATATCCTTTGCGTTTACAAATACGTTATCACCCTGTTTTTCAAAGATTTCCAGAAATTGATGCAACTGCGAATTCCTTCTTACTGGAACATCCATTGTTATCAGAACTGTTTTATGGATATGGATATATAGAACTTTATACATTTGACTGCACTTCACACATTTACATTTTTGAATTTCGAGAACCGCATTATAGATGTAGTGTTCCTGGAAATTCGATTCTGCACGTTCTCGATATCCGAGTAAGATCTAGAAATACTTTCGAGGCCTGATTCAATAATCATGGTCACAATTCACTGGTTTTGCATTAAATGAAGAGACTGGTACTGCTTTCTCTAAGCTCTTAGTATTTGCCGAGTCTATTATTTATACTCTTTGTCCTCCAGAAAAGTGTATCAGAAGTTTCTTAAACCATACAATAGCGGCAATGGTGTTCTAAATTCAGCAGTGCGGCGTGTCCATGAACATAGAGATAAGGTAACTCGCTTTGCTTTGCCAGGAAAAGATTGCGAGATCTATTACAATCGGAGCTGCAGATTGGCAACAGAGGCGATTTCTGGGCATTAATTTTGATTTTACACTTAGTTGAGATTATCATATTCACTATTAACCCCTCTGTGGAATAATTTTACTTTTTTCAAGATTTTCTATGTAAAAATTGGTCAAATCTTGGTATATGACCACAATTGTATAGGCTCATCATTTTGCTTGTTAAACAGAAACGACGCAAGATGTTCTGGTCTGAATAACAAGCAACATGAAGACCTTATGGAGTGATGGATTGTGATTAATTCTTATGGGAGATACAATTGCCAAATACTCTTCGCCTTTTACATTGTTTTGTATCCTCAGTTTTATTATTCACGCAGTACTGGCATTCTACGGTGTCAGTGACGATGCATAGGGAACTTGGACTCGCTCCACTGCAGCAAGTATCATGCCCCTATGTAGCCTTGAGTATTTATTCCCTAGTTTAGATTGCTCTGATAAATTTGTTCTGCTTAAGCTGAAATGTTTGGCAAAGTAATATTCTGCAGCTAATTTCTCAGGTTTTGGTGTAAGTGGACATCTGTTTTGTAGGTTTTTTTTTTTTTTTTTTTAATTTCTGAGTGATCGATCTACTTGGCTCGTAGCGTTTTATCTTGCCTACTAACATTTATTATCGGTTATTTTTCGTACGAAAACTTATCTTGATGAATGCGTGCGATTGTTGGATATTCTGTGAATTTAAATTTCTGGAAAGCACCAGCTTTCTCATTATGGTGGGGGAATCTGATTTTCTATACATGGACTGCTCCCATTCTGTAGAACCACTGCACATAGGATCGATCGGTGTTCTATTCGTCGTAATAAGGTGGCTCCCGTCTATCAGAATTTTGTACAAACTATTTTGCAGAATTATGAGCTATTTTATAATGTTTTTCCATATGGAAATTCCTTTTTTATGCTACCATCTATGCGGACAGATTTAGTGTACTAAACTAATCCACTCTGGTTACAGGCTGAAAAAAAGTTTGTGTTCAGCCTATTAAAGGTTTCCAAATAGAATATAAAATAATTGTAATATCTTGGTTAGCCGGACACTTGGAAATAGCATAGAATTAAATTGCTTATGGCTTGCCCAAATATGTAAAACTCAATTTTAAAATCCTCTTTAGAATTGCTGCACTTTAGGGAAAATATTTTCTCTCCTTACGGCTAGCGTACTGGGGCTATTTTACGAAGTAGACTCCGTGTTCTGTTCATATTTTCTATAGATAGTCTACACATAAACCCTGCCTTTATGTGCTGCCTCTTCCATGGAACATAATTTCTATAGTTTCTTGGGTAAAGGTTGCACATTCATTAACACCTATTTATTTCGTGGTGAGGAAACGGCATGCTCTTATGGTGCTGAAAGTAGATTGCAGCTATTTAGGTGCCCAGTATTTAAGTACTTAAGGCGTATATTGACTGCTTAAACACTGATTTGATGAATACAACGATTCATTTTCCTGTTTCTAACATACCAATCATAATTAAATGATTTTGGTACTCAGGTGATTTTTTCCTCAAGTTAAACGCCGAAACATTTAACACTTACTTTTGAATCCATTCGGTTTGCCAAAGTTATTCCTCTTC
Organism: Metallyticus violacea; assembly: GCA_030762175.1. NCBI lineage: Eukaryota > Metazoa > Arthropoda > Insecta > Mantodea > Metallyticidae > Metallyticus > Metallyticus violacea. The sequence goes on along the minus strand of CM060846.1, from coordinate 317,618,392 downwards.
TGATTTCAATTGCAAAGGTTTGGTTACTTTTGTTGAAAAAGCTTCATCTCTCATTCAAAATTGAAGGAATGAGATGAAAAATGTTTCTTTAAAGAATTTTATGCATTAAGCCTGGGACAGGAAATTCGTTGTTGGTCCTCATTGCAAGGCAGCGCTCCTCCTGGCTTTCTTATAGCTCTTCACCAATACCTTTGTTTGCCGGAATTGGTACCAGTGCCTAAGGTGAAGTGCCATTTGCAGGAGCGTTATACTAATTTTATTAAGGGCATCCTCAACGAAGTAATACTTAAGCTCAACATTACATGACGCTCAGGCGCAATATGACAGTACCACTCGGTGCATAAACGTAGGAATGTGTATGTTCAGGGCCGGGTTTTTTCGCTTTTAGCGATAAAAACAAAATGTATTTACAGGTTTTATCACAAATATGAGTCATTATTAACAGAAAATTTGTCACGAGTTTTCGCCTAAATTCACTTGTTTCTGCGATTTCACCTAAATTGACTGTTTCTGCGAAAACATTATTACTTCAATAAAAGAGAACATTTACATTTTAAAGTTATTTTAAGAATGTTATATATATATATATATATATATATATATATATATATATATCATATGTTTGATTCTAAAAATCTAGTTCCAGTCCAGAATACATTAAAAACGTGTGCTGATAAGCTCCGCTCTTGAAAGATGAATATAATTTTGGCATATTTAAAGCCTTAGATCATATTATCGAACCAACGAAATTAAGTTAGAAGGTAAAAGTTAATACTTTTGATACACTCAAAGCAATGTTCAGTAAACTGCCTGAGATGGTGAATGTTAGTGAACAATGTACTTTGTTTCTATGCTATGTAGGGTTATGCAATTTAGCTAGGAGTGTATTTAATGATAATGAAATATATGAGCTTAATGTAATTGTTGTTAGAAGCATTGAAAGCAAAATGCAATTCATCTGAAAAATATGTTGGAAAATGTATGGTTACCAGTTTTAAATATAGATAGCATTTTTTTTTCAAAATGCAATATTGCAGTTTCTGATTTGAGAAGAGTTGATATAACAAAAGCACAATTATTACTAATTCATTAATAACAACTTTATATAACCATGAATGTTGCGATTATAACATCGTGCACAAGACTTATTGCTATATATATATATATATATATATATATATATATATATATATATATAATTATTATTTCTTTTATATAATATATATAAGGAAATCACTGTTTCGTTTTATCCATAATTACGATATTTTATTATTTTTTCTGGATTTTTTAATTACCACCAAAACATTTCAGTCTCGTATTTGCTAAGGCTAAAGAAATATGAAGCAATTTCCTTCTGATTTAAACATTACATAAAACTCGTTTTAAAATATTTAGATTTACTACATGTAATAAATATACAGATATAGATATAGTATATAGCGCGCGCGCGCGCGCGCGCACACACACACACACACACATATATATATATATATATACTATTAATGCAGCAATAAAAACTTCTAAAAAGCATAAAAATTCATAAAAACACTCAGAGTGCAATAGAAAAAAGTTCACATAAAATTTCACACTAAAAACCGTAAAAGTGAACACTAAAACCACACGGATATTTCGAGCTTGGCTCTTGGTCACGTGATGAGATTCTCTGAGTTCATTCTCATCACGTGACCAAGAGCCAAGCTCGAAATATCCGTGTGGTTTTAGTGTTCAATTTTACCATATATATGAGCAGTTGGTTGTTCTTAAACTTTCATTAAAAGGAAAATTTTAAAAAAAAATTAAAAAAAAAAAAAAGCCGCAAATGCTATACGTCAAAACACAAAAGAATATAATACAGTTTATTTATATAATTCGGTGGCCATGATTTAATGTAGATTGAGTCCATGTCTATTGTAGTTCAAATATTCATAGAGAATTGGGAACAGACTTTGACTTAATTCCAGTAGTTGGTGATGAAATATACAGAGGAAGATTTAAGAGCTAGTTTTGTGCAATAAATGGAAAGAACAATTGTAATAATAACACGCAGGCTTTTGACAAATTTTCTTCTCCTTCGGCACTACAGCCCAGGGTGAGCCTTGGACTGCTACTGCTACCTCTGCTTCCTCTACCTACATCAGGCATCCTCACGAGGCTGGGTGGTCTTAGATAAAATCCTAAGCAGGTTCGGGTATCGAACCCGGGTCTTCTGACCAGTAGTCAGCAACGCTAACCATTAGACCAAGGTCGTGGTCACTATCGCAAATCAGTTCGCCAAAATAATAATTTCTGTCTGTTCAATGCATTCTCATAGTACAGTGGATAGATCGACAGTAACAGAAAATGTTTCGTTAGTAATTTGTCCATAATCGAAGTGTTTTCACCTAACTTTCGTCAATGCTACTACATAAAGAATGTGGTCAGTGTGTTGGTTTTGATATGAAAATTAAATTTAATTAATGTAAACTTCCTTACAATGGCGAATAATTAGTTATGTTAACTGTAGAAAACAAGCAAGTTTTAGCATTACTTATAACCATTAAAATTACTAAATAGTAACAATATGCCAAATTCGCTAAATTTTTGCCATTCCACAATACACGTTGGCTACACTGACATTTGGAGGAGCCAATAGGCATGAAAGTAATGTACCAAGCAGAGGCGTGAGACGAACTGAAGGGAATAGAGAGTTAGGAACAGCACCTGTTGCTGAACCGCAGATGGAATTCTGCAGTTGAGAAGCGTCAAGAGTGATAGGGTACCATAAAGTTTTTTAATTAGTAATCAAACTTGCCAATGTGTGTTAATTCTTAGAAATTATTATATACTAGGTACAGGCGGTACTAGACGAGGTTCGGGGGGCTCCCAAGTATATATGAAATACTTTTTAAAAGTTCATAATTATTGCTAAATAAATTGCTAATGTTATGCAAAGCTACATAGTTAAATGAATTAACTTAAATGAATTAATTTTACGTAATTTTAAATGTTATTTATACTATGTATGTTATTTTTAATATATAGCACTTAGGGATTAAAAATTACAATCAATAAAATGCAAAAGTTTAAAAGTAATATAAAAGTAATATACAAAGTTGAGCATTCTTTAAATTTTTATTTTATGCCATGTAAGTTCTTATGGGGAAAGAAGAACATTATTATTTCAGCACTAAATATCACATTTTCCTTGAATCTTGACCCCTATATACTTCTTATGTTTTAGTACTTTAATGTGTAAGGGATCAAATGACATTTACTATGTAGACAATATTACTGCTTGTTGTCTCATATTGCACATATAATTAATTACATGCAGGGTTTTAACGTTATGATCTCGCCTCTGCTAACTTCCGATTCCCAGTTCTTCAAATGTTCTTAAAAAGCCGTATTAAGTAATATCTGTGTCTAACGAACACATTTCCACAATTGTTCTCATGCTGCCCACAACATTCATAACCATGGTCACTTTCCTTTGAATTAATTCTGTTACCCAAAGTTCAAACCGCAACCCGAAGTTTTAAGCATCTAGAACCGCCACTGATGCTAGGCCTACTTGCTTTAGTTGTAACCTTACATACCCATGAATACAGGTGTACCTTGCACGTACTTTCAAGATGATTTACATTCACACATATGTTCTAAATTACTTTGAACATGCAATACGTGTACATGCATGAACATTGTCACACAGTCACACATAGGCACTCATGAATTTTTTTCTTTTCTTTTCTTTATTTTTAATGTTATTGTTCTATTATTTTAGATTTTCTTATAGTGGAGTATAAAAATGGATAGTCCATAGAGCTGTTGGTTTTAATATATGAAGAAGGAAAGTTATATATCTAGAATGTTTATCACCTGTTGACATTAGTGACGGAGTATCTGTGGAAGAAATGAGGTTATTTAGATACTCGTGAATGTCCTGTCTTTTTCACTTAGAGCATGGAATATGTAAACGTGGTTGCCCAAAGGCGCACTTCCATAAATTCCCTGGCCAAGTTAGCAGGTGCAGCGGGCGAACCTTTTGTCAAGAGTCTGCGTCAGCCTGTATGCGCAATAAACAAACATGTTTCCGCATCTAGGCGAGTGAAATTGGCTAGCACGTGTTATATCCAATTATAACTATTTGTCTGTTTGTGCTGCTCAGTGAAGCACATTGTGCCGTCCAGTTGCTATAAAATTTATCGAAAAACTTTAAGATTATCCTTTACTGTAAATGGAGGCAGTAGCAGCAGCAATGATACGGAAAGTAATGATTTGACAACAGATGAATACGACTTGAACAAGACCAACTCCAAGCCTCAGACCATAATGTGGGATCGATAGTATACAAAATGACGGCGATCGAGGTTCAGCCATGTTGCTGCTATTAAGCATATGGTTTGTTATTTGGTTCGTTGCAGTCACGTGGTTTACTACAGTGGTTTATAGTTGAAAGTAAACCAACAGTAGTATGTTAGTTAAATTTGTATTTTATTAAGTTAATATTGATTTAATTAAAATACACCAAGATCTTCAGTAATATAATAGTACAACATGGGTCGCTCTTGTACCGGTTGTACCTCTAATTATGGCAGTGAACCGCATACTGCCATGTTTAAGTTTCCTAAAGAGCAGTCGTTAAAGAGAAGAGGATAAAGAGTACACATAGTGGACATTTTGAAGCTATTGATACAACTGTAGTGTTTATTAAACATATCGTACCAAAATGTGTGGTTAGGGAGAGCATTTTCCCTGTGCAATTTTCCCAAATATACCACCATATGTGACAGTGGGGCTTAGCAATAAAAGGAAGATGGAAAGAGAGAATGAAGCGGGTTTTAGAGCGAGATGGAGAGAGTTTTAATTAATGGCACGAGCAGAATGTCATAACATGTTTCGACTCCTTTGCAAGTGAGATTAATAAAAAGGTATGCCCGTTTATAAATATTGCCAAGAAAGACTATGCCCTTATCATTAAAATAGATGATGATGAATATGGTGCTATCCCATCTATCTCGATTAGGTTTAAGGTGTCCAGTAATTCGGAAGTTAGTGTATTATTTTTAAAAAGTTGTGCTTGCCTGTGGTGAATTTCAGTTCGATCTTGGAGTGCTGTGAAAGTAAGGAATTAAAATGTAACAAATGGAGCAAATTGGATGATTTGGTGAATTGCCTTAACAACAACAACAATAATAATAATAATAATAATAATAATAATAATAATAATAATAATAATATCTCGCTTATTGAAAGGCTGAGCTCATTAATAAACGTTGCCAAGGAAAGTTTTCATTAGAGCATGATTTGGATATAGAAAAAGCTGGTAAAACAAATGTTGCATCAGAACAATTGAAGCTTTCTTATGCAAATAACATTACGTATTAAGCAGAGCTCTTGATAAATGCTGTTACTTTTTCTTACGGTACCTAAATTGTATTTTGCATTATATTTTCTTTTCCATTAGTTTGCTTAAAATTATTTGTTCTACTTGTAGAGAGCATTGTAATTAAATATAAATGGCTAACCGTTTTATATTAGTAGGGTTTTACAAAATATGTATATAGATGCATATATTTAAAAGCTCCATTAATTTTGCACTGCAGTAAATTTGTTGAAAATAATTTTTATGCACATTATACTAATGAAAAATACTTGATTTAGTTATTTTAATTTCAGTATGTTGGTGTTATAATTATTGTTCTTAATATTATTTCATTGCTTTTGACGCCGCAGTAAACGGTAATGGGCAGTAGTTCTTTAACCATTTTTGTATATGAATGGTTTTATGTCATATTAAACTGTTCTGCACAATCTGTTCCGAATGAAAACTATTAATATTTTCTGACTCCTTAATACATGGAATCTCTCACGGCAGCCTTAGTTTTATTTTATCGGGCTACAGTTTTTCAGAAATCGGTATTATAGAAAATAAGTTTTTTTTTATTATTTGTTCATTGAGCAGATATATTAAATAAATATTCTGGGATATTTAAACAAGATAATAAATGGTTCACTTTGTAAATGAAACAGTAGGGCTAAATAAGAGCATTGGACCAGAAAAAAAAATTGCCACAAAGGAGAAATTTTGTTCCTGGAGAAAAAAATGTGCAATATGAACCATTGGTTTCTTCTTCTAATGTCCTTCTTCCGCCACTTCACATTAAGTTAGGACTGATGAGGCAATTTGTTACTGCTCTGAATAAGGACAGTGATTGTTTCAACGTTCTTGTTACAAAGTTCCCTCAGGAAACTGTGACTAAGATATCAGCAGGTATTTTCGATGATTCGTGAGCTTATGCAGGATGAGACCTTTCCTCAGCCGATGTCCGAGTTAGAGAAGTCAGCATAGTTGACATGCAAAAAAAGTGACAGAAAACTTTCTTGGCAACAAGAAATCTGAGAACTATAAAGAAATTGTGGAGAAAATGTTACAACATTTTAGAAATCTAGAGTGTAGAATGAGTATCAAAGTGCATTATCTCAACAGCCATATTGATTACTTCCCTGCGAATCTTGATGCATTGAGTGAAGAACAAGGTGAGCGATTTTATAAATGCATTAAAGCAATGGAAACCCTCTTCCAAGGTCATTGGAATGTATCAATGGTGGCTGATTAATGTTAATGTTTGAAAAAAGACACTAGTGGAGGACATATCAGAACTTGGGGGGGGGGGGGGGAGAAAGAAAAAATGAAGATTTCTTCTTCCTAAAGATGAAAAAGTTTGGAAATGTATAATTATTGACACATAGTTCTCTTTTTCGATATATTCATTAATATTTAAGTTAAAATGAAACCTACGAAAACAGTTTTGTCTTAGCTACACGTCTAAAACTTAATAATATTTCATAAAAATATAAGTACATCATTACGTCAGATGCAATTTTGTTTAACGTGATAGAGTAAAACAATTTTGTTAACGTGATAGAGTAAAATTGAACACGCATTTGAATTCAGGGCATTCGTATTATATATATCCAAGGGGAAAAATAAAATAAGCAGAGGAACAAATTTTATTTCATTTACATATAAGAAACATTGTTCATAAATAATTTTAAATTCTTAAAAACCATGGAAATATTTTCTAAAACAAAATAATGTAAGCTTGTAAACACAATATTGCGTAAAATTTTCGTGTTTTCCATTGGCAGCTTTTCTTTTCTTTCTTTCTTTTTCTTTTTCTTTTTCTTTTTTTTAATCAATTGGCTAGAAAGTAGTTTCTTATGTACTATTAAGGTATACCTTTAGGGACTTACGGGAGTATGCCTACTGTACCTATCAGCTCAGTTACTAGGGCCTAACCTGTTACAGGTGAAACGTGTGCAGAGATTTTGTTTTACAGATTAAATGCGAGCTTACGTAGAAACTGAATAATTGTGTACATTTTACAATCTCGTTTAGAAGTCGGGCGGGAGAGAGCCCAGGATCTATAGGAATTATTTGGATACCTTTTAAAGCATTTGTAGTTTTTTGTATATAAGTAGGTGCAGCGAATACCCAAACCAGTATAGTATAGATGATTGTATCGCAGGAGAATTTATTGTATTAAGAAGCCAATATTATGTTCAACAGTGTTATAAGTATTTCGTAATCGGTAGAGTTCCTGTAAGCGGCCGTGGAATTCCTAACTAATGCGCTTAATATGCTGGCGCCCAGTAAGCCCGCAGAGGTTTTTTTTTTTTTTTTTTTTTTTTTTTTTAATGCCCGAGTGACTTACTGTGTTCGTGTAGTTTGTTGAGTTGCTGAGAGCCGAGAGATTGTTATTGCAAGATGAAATTCGTTTAAAAACATTATCGCTTGACTTTATTATATTTTATTTAATATTAAATAATAATTAACTTAACATTACTTAATTTAATACGCCATTGAATGAGCCACTTCAATAAAAACAGAGTTAAGGTATTAGGCCTTCTCTTCCGCTCTACCATTTTAATAATAATAATTATATTAAGTATCAGTTACAATACCACAATTATGACATAAACAGTAACAAGGATAATACCTGCACACATATAAAACTATGTAAAACATGAACAAGATATATAAATGTGTGCTAATATCTAAACATAGCAATTAAAATGAATAATGAAAAATATTAACGTATTAAGAACATTAATAGTAGAACAAGCAGTAGCATTAACAATTCATACTTATTAACAATGTAAGCTTATGTAAATCATGAAAGTGGAAATAAATGCAATAATAAAACATATAAAATGAAAACATTAACAATACTATGAGGTAGGCAGGAAGATTGGTAGTAATAACAATAATGGAATGAAAAATTCTACAGCAGGATAAAACAAATAAATATGTATATTGTAACATAAGGAATTCAAAGCAAGGATGATCTATTATTTCCAATAACATTAAAACAATTTCTCATGAAATTCTCCTAAATTTTGGTAGTCTCCAACGAACGCCCTGTAGCATTCCAAAGACAGCAGCGGTTACGGTGAAAATAATGAGTAAACCGATGTTCGGTGCAACGGTAATAACATATCATAATCGTTCACCATGAGGCATCACCACTGCCCGTTGCGTCCATGAATGAACCGAGTCAAGATCCTGGTTGAAGTTTGTTATTGCGTCATAAATGTCGTTAGTTCAATAGTCAATGTAAAGTTGTAAGTTGTCGTCAACGTAGAAGTGATATTTAAGAACAAATATTATGAGATATGTCATTGATGTAAAGTGAAAACAGTGAGCGACCCAGAACACTACCCTGGGGAACTCTTGCCCTCAAGAACCGCCATAAGAAAAGATTTCAAACAAAGGAACGGGGTCAGGAGACTTTCGAGCATTAAATCCAGAAAATCTTAGCAGTTGTAATGTGCTTTTAACTAAATGTTTTATTGCGGGCCAAATGTTCCTTTATGTTTTGCTTATTAATCCTCTTAACATATTATCTTTTAAAGTTCTTTGCTTTCTGTCTTGAGTAGTAGTTACTGTAGTCTTTTGGGAAGAGAGTTGACAGCAGAGGTTTTCCATACAGTAAGGAGACACTCGTTTAAAGCAACATGTTCTTTTGAATCCAGTGGCGGCTCATGGCATAAGCTATAAGTGAAGCTTTTACCCCACAAAACATATCATGCAATATACCTATTTCAATGATATTCTGAATCTTCTCGAACTGTTTTAATTGTAGCATGCACTCGAGGTGTTCAGCCAAATCTGAATGTTTAAGGAATGACGAGTTAATATTCAGTACGTCACAAAAGTCATCAGAATTGCACATTTTTTTATTCCAATTATAGACATATAAGAAAAACTTTTTCTGTAAGTAACAACTACCGTTCAACCATTCCTTCACAACATCACAAACTTTCAAAATATCTGCTGTAGCAAATCACGCCTTTCCTTTCCACTTTTTGCCCTGACACATTCAAATTTGGCTTTGCTCTCCTCGTTAGTAACAAATCCCATTTAATTCCTCTGGGTGCATCGTGAAAATAATGATTGTAACACACTACATACTACCATTTTGCGGCTTGGTTGCAAAGACTATTACGTTTTTAAAAATTAAGTTATTAACGATGTTTTAATTCCACACAACTCATAGCAGCTAACTTTAGTAAATGCACTGGTAATCACTTTATACAAACTCTTTTCAGACAATGAACGGTAGTGACCAAAAGACATGCCCGTACATGCAGTACCGCTTGGGAACCAAGTCACGCCTCCTTTTACGAACGGCAGCGGAGAAAACAGCCCAACTCCAGTTAACTAATGTACATAAATAATTGTTTTGTTATTTATGTCGATCTTGTGGCTCAGTTGGTTAGAGCGAACTTCATGCTACCATCGGGAAGGTAGTAGGTTTGCTAATCCAGGACCTTTTTTTCCCCCCTTTTTTTAATATTCATAATTTGCCTTAACTTTCCTTACTATAATATATGCTACCTTTTTAGAGAGGACAATGCATAGAAAATATATATTGTTAGCGCATAAGTTGCAAATTCTGATTAGCTTAGCTTAAATTTAAAAACATCTGAAGAAGACAACGCACAGAAAAATTATACTGTTTATGCATAAGTTGTAAAAGTCGGTTAGGTTAGATTAAGTTTAAAAAATCCTGGGAGGACAAAGCATATAAAAGTTATAATGCTAACGCATATATTGCACATTTTAGTTAGGTTAGGTTGGTTTAAGCAAACAAAAAAAAAAAAAAAAAAAAAAAAAAAAAAAAAAAAAAAACTTATACTGTTATACCGTGTGCCTTTTCCCGTCTCATTTGTTTCCTTTACGTTTTAGATTGCTACATTACAATTTTTCATTTGATTTCGCAGTATATATTACATGTGATTAACTACTAACATGCATCTTAAAAAGCTAATTTTTTGCATTCCATTGCTTTTTTCTTTATATACGCCTGTATTTGTTGAAGTCACAGTACAACTCTCCGCATTGATGCAGTCATTCCTGCGTTTTCCCCGCTGCCGTTCGTGAAAAGAGGCGTGACTGGTTTCCAAGCGGTACTGCATTTACGGATAAGTACCAAAAAGTGATGATAAAAGGACGAAAATATTCCAATACCCAAGGGGAGGGGTGATTTGCAAGGTTTCCCAAAGGTTTTGAGGGTATCAATGAATCACTGAATAGCCTCTTCAAGGGGCCTTTCTCGCCCTAAATGTTCAGGGCAATAGATTCGCCGTAGCCTCGAAGCAGGAGGTATAGCAACACTCATACAGCCCAGGCTGTATTTGGTTGTCATGGCAAACAGGCATAAACATGTAGCTGAACATTAGATATCAAATAAGAGTTGTATCTCCCTTATACCTGCGCTTGGATAAGCGACTTTACGTCTTGAAAGAAAATAAATCTTTCACTCTCTAAATGTGGGTTCACAGTGGGAACATTAGTATAGAACTGTATATGACATTTTGCAACATACAGATTTGTTCCATACAAAGTAAACAAAGAGCGACATTTGGAGCATTTGTATAGGATATTACTGAAAGTCTGTTCCAAAATGGAAACTTTCTTGCTCTGTGCAGCTGCTGCTTATGCTGTTATTAAGGAAGAAAATGGGAGGAAAAAAGCAAAACGCAGGTGGTGGACAAGATTTTTTTTTTTTTTTTTTTTTTTTCCATATCTCTTTCTTGCCTGATCCTAGGTTTTTTTTACTTATAATTTTTGCCAATTTCCTGTTGTACTAGGATTTAAAATTATGTATTCCCCCACTTCTTCAAATTCAACTTTGAGGGCGGAAGCAATCAATGTTTATTGTTTGTGAGAGAGAGAGAGAGAGAGAGAGAGAGAGAGAGAGAGAGAGAGAGAAGAATGCAATTAATTGAGCCAACAATGTGCGACTGATCAGGGTTGCAGAACAAGAATGGTTTTCGCTCGTCTAGCGATACACAGAACTTTGCCCTATACCTGCCTAGAACTCATTCATTTGTGTAAAATATGAAGAAACGTTTTCCATACCGACTAGAATATCGGAACACAAGTTCTATGCAAAAAGTTCCCGATATGAACTCACCTTAACAAATATGCGCTTGTCAAAATATTTCTTTCTTCTATGCCCTACGATTTTCATTGCTCGTATTTAGGCATTAGTACACGAAAAGTATCTAAACTCGAGTGTTCAAGAGATGTCGCATGTGCTGGTATTTTTCGATGGGTTTCATTGCGAGTTGCAATTAAGAATTTGGACATCCACGATTAAATGCCGTCAAGGACGGAAGATCTGTGCTGCAGTACAGAACTTCATTGTATGTGGTGGATGACTGTTAAAGCTCTTAACGACGATCCACCTCAGCTTCGCATATGGTCTGAGGTTCATAGAGGTAAGAATCAATATAGAAGTGGAATGTGGGAGAGTTCTAATGTTAATTGTGATAGTCCGTTTAAAACGCGCGCATGGAGAATCTGCTAACTACATTACGATGATTGATGAAGGTGAAGATGGGGATAAGATTATGATGGAGCAAAGGCGGAATGAGTGGCAATACTTGGAGAAAATCTGCCCAGGCAGTGGGATAGAACCCGGGTCGATTCGGTAGTAGGCGAGCAGTCTTAATCTACAGGTATACGGCGCCGCTGGAGTAGCATGCATTCCAATGATCTTTGTTAAAGTGCATATAAGCATGGAGGAACAGAAGTTGACGAAAGAGATCCCTTCCGTAATATACGATAAAAAGCAGCTCTCAACAACCAGATGAAATATGTTACGATAAGAATATAATGAAACAATTTACGGCACAATGGCAGTAATCAAAGCTATGCCGTTTGTCGAATTTTCCTCAATTTTATTGTAAAAATGCTGTTGCCAGGTCCTCTATACATATTATTAATTTCAGAATCTTCGAAACATGTATAAATTGCTTTCTTGCACTGTTAATCCTCTTTATTTGAGCACTTGAGTTTCATAAGAAATTTCCATAAATTTCATTCTCATTATACTATATGTAAAGAAAATTTAAAAAATATTTCAAAAGTTGCCAATCACGGAAATGCACTGAGAATGTTAAGCCCACTAGTTTATTGCAGCTATTCCAGTAAATCATACTGATGAAATATGGGGTACAGATTTGGCAGGTGAAAAACTGGAAAGAAAATCATAATGGTAGCACATGAGATTTGCAATCCACTGTGTTGAGACAAAGGTTATAAGGCGTAGTTTAACCAAGAATGTTGCTACTTTTATTCTAGAAAATTAGCTGCCAGCATGGAGCACCGGCCATGTTGCTATCCAATAGACTATAGAGAGCCAGTATGCTCTCAATTGCACAATAGTTGCTGACCGAAGATAACGAATGGGTTCGATGAATTTTTTCGGGAGTAAAAATCCTAAGTATAGGTTCCTTCCGAAGGGAAGTAAAACCGCGGGTCCCGTATCGTAGATTTACGGCACGTAAAAGAACCTCAAGTCTGAAAAGGCGTCTGAGCAAAATTTATCGGCCATTTCACACACTGAATTGAATGGGACGCTGATGACCTGAGATCCGTAAATTAACACACACACACAAAAAAAAAAAAAACCCTAAATTTAGCGATTGCTAAAACTACATGTACTATGAGTACTATGACTTAGCACCCATCTAAAATGGTCTCCCTATTCTATACCAATATTGCAGTACTGTTTCTATTACTTCACTTTTATAGCCCAATCTTCCTGGTTTCATTAGAGCAACCTCATTAGGTGAAGATCTAGGTAAATCTAGGACAATTCTTCAAAAAAGTGTATTTATCATGTTTATCACATTCCATTTTCCATCTGGTCTCCAAATTTCTATTCTATACATCATTCTGCTCTCTATTATGGAACCATACACTCTCTCTAACCATTTTACATGCATATTTGGTATTTTATTTACACAAGATCTGGTTACACTCATACCCATTTTTTCTTCTGTTAATGCTTTTCTTTTTTTGATCACTTCATTTCCCATTGCTAGACAATCTAACACCCAGGTAATCAATTTTCTTTATAACATACATTTCTGTGCATTCCCACCATCATTTTTCCTGTTTTTTTTAGTTTGAAACCTTTTTTCAATCACCATAATCTTATATTTAGTTTAATTTATCTTGAAACCCCATTATCTACAATAAGTGCCTATAGTTTCTAGAGATGATTTTAATCCTACAGTAGTTAAAAGAACCTGTTACCAGATCACCTGCAAAGATCAAACCCAATATCTCTATGTTTTATAAAGTTGGCAAATGTACATTATTTTTACTAATTTCTTCCAAAATATCAATAAATATGTATCTTGTATATTAATTTAAGTTTTTTATCACTGGTTTTTACATAGTTAAAGATACAGAATGATTTCACAGAAACATCATATCAAGGGGTTGATTTTGAATGAAATGTTTTATTTTTTAATTCAAAGATGGTGCAAATATCTTTCCCCATTCAATAAGAAAATGTTCACAAATTCTTATATATAAGTGCATTCTATGCTGCAGATCTGTGTTACAATGTAGTGAAAAAATGCAGAAATATCTGTATTTCAAAAATAAAACCTTTTATGAGTAAACTTTTGATTATAAAGAAGCTTTTTCAATAATTATGCTATGACTCTTCCTTGATTCTGTGCATAAAGGAGTATTATATTTAAAAGCTTCTAAATAAACATTCTGTCATTTTTATATTAACTTGGTTACACCAAGTTGCTCTCAGAATGAATAGTTGCTAGGATGTACACACAGACTTAGTGAATGAGTAAGGGGATGCCAAAAAATGAAGACAGAAAAGATTTTGCCAATGTTGCAATGCCTAAAATAGGCATTAAAAATGTAACTGCATTATGGAAAGTGCTAAAAAAATATTGAAATAATATTACCAAAATCATCTTGGAAAAGAAAGGAATTGGTTGCTAATTTAGCAGAAAGAGGGGGCTTAAATGTTAACACACCAGGGAAAAGAGTTTTAAAAAATAAACTATCAGAATATGTCAACTTTGCAGTCCTAAATTTATACAAAGATGATGCAATATTATATCAGGCTCATGAAGATGCTTTCAACAGGATCTGTGTTAATGGAAGCATGTGCATTATTTATGCAAAACAATATGTGTTAGTTATAGAACTATGTCCAGCTCATATGCATCTCCAATATAAAACTTCACACAATATATGCATATGCACTGTATATGAAAATGTAAAGTTTCTTCTTGCAGTAATTCATTAGAAACAAGTTTGACTGAATAAAAAAAGTTTGTATCTCAAGTAGTAATTGTTTCTAAATTATAAATTGTTTAAATGTTAGCTAACCTCAATTCTTATTATTTTATAACTATTTTAATAAACCAGAAAGAATATTAATTTTTAACATTTTTTCTACTTTAGGTGCATTTTTCCCATAAACTATTAATCTCATTACCCTCAGATTTTAAAATCAGTTTGAAAACATATTACTTAACATAGCTGGTGAAATAATATGTAATTTAAAACAAAAGTTAAATTTTTGAAAATATTTGCAGTGTGATTATTTTGTGTAAATTTCAAACTATATATATAGATTTTGCACATGCACAAAATAATTCATAGCTCTAACATAGTTTTTAAGAAAAATGCACCTAAAGCTAAAAATATGCAAGTTACAAATGACCCCTCCTCAAAAGTGTATGTTGTGTAACAGCATAGTGGACATACAGGTGTAACTGGCAAACTATGTAGTTTCATTAAGTAAAAATTGTACTTACGAAGCTGTAGACAATGGAGTGGTAATATATGTTACATTAATGCTTTCAGTTGTTAACACTAACTCCACTTACTTATTTAAAACTTTGGACTAGTTTCGGGAGAGGTTCCTCCCATCATCGGCTGCTGTTGACTGAGTGCCGTTGTTCGAAACGGGGGATGGACGCCCGTTCGCCCCTGTGGTGGTATCTCGTGGCTCTAATAGAAACTTGCTGAGTTCATCCAGCGGCGGAAAATCAAAATTCATTAAGTTGTTCTTATTTTTTAAAATGAAAATTCTCTCCCATGTGGATAGTTCTATTGGTTTGCGAAGTTGTTTCAATAATTTAATTTCTGGTTTTATTTCATGATTTTTGTTCCAAAAATGAGCTGCTATTGCTGATTTGTCTATCTGTTTCAATCTAATGTTCCTAAAATGTTCTTTTCTTCGAATTTCTAAATTTCTTTTTGTTTTCCCAATGTAGCTCTGTTCACAATCTGCACATTTAATCTCATATATTCCTGATTTTTGTTCTGTGGGAATGGTATCTTTCATTGTGCAGTCTACTAAATTTTTTATATTGTATTTGTTCTTTGGAGCTAACATAATTCCATGCTCTTTGAATATCTTCTTAAATTTGTTGTGGTAAGTTGGGTGGTATGTGAAACTTTTGAATTTATATCTGTCTTGGGTGTTTTTAAGTGTGGAGACTTCCTTAATCGATTTTTGTCTTTTAGCTTTTTTGATGATTTTTGTTATTGAGTCTGTGTTGAAACCATTAGTTATAGCCGTCTTCATTATATGTTGGTGTTCCATTTTGTACTCGGTTTCAGTCAATGGGATGTTGATTAGTCTGTGTGCTAAACTGTGAAACACTGCATATTTATGTGGGGTGGGGTTATAGCTGTCATTTTTTATGTAATTTTCTGTGTGTGTTTGTTTCCTGTGAATTCCAAAGTTAAAACTATTTGCATTTCTTATTATTTTTAAATCAAGGAATGGGAGACAACCATTTCTCTCTTCTTCTATGGTAAACTGTACAGATTTGTGTTGTAAGTTGAGGAGTTTCAATGCATCTGTAGAATGTTTTTTAGGTATTATTGCGAATATGTCGTCCACATATCTATGCCATGTCTTGAAGATCCACGGAAATGCGTTTGTAATGTGTATTTCAAAGAAGCTCATGAAAAGATCCGCCAAAAATGGAGACAAAGGATTTCCCATGGCTAGGCCAGAAACTTGTTGATAATATTTTCTATTGAAACTAAAGAAGTTTTGTTGGATGCATATATCTGTTAATTTCATCAAATCATCTACTTCTTCTGATATTAAGTTTATTGATGTTAACCATTTTTTTAAATTTTGCATCAAGTTTACTATTGGAATACTCGGAAATAAGGCTTTCACGTCGAATGACACCATTATATCCTCAGTTTTTATTTTGCTAGTTGAAAAACTTAAACATAGCAAAATAAAAACTGAGGATATAATGGTGTCATTCGACGTGAAAGCCTTATTTCCGAGTATTCCAATAGTAAACTTGATGCAAAATTTAAAAAAATGGTTAACATCAATAAACTTAATATCAGAAGAAGTAGATGATTTGATGAAATTAACAGATATATGCATCCAACAAAACTTCTTTAGTTTCAATAGAAAATATTGTCAACAAGTTTCTGGCCTAGCCATGGGAAATCCTTTGTCTCCATTTTTGGCGGATCTTTTCATGAGCTTCTTTGAAATACACATTACAAAAGCATTTCCGTGGATCTTCAAGACATGGCATAGATATGTGGACGACATATTCGCAATAATACCTAAAAAACATTCTACAGATGCATTGAAACTCCTCAACTTACAACACAAATCTGTACAGTTTACCATAGAAGAAGAGAGAAATGGTTGTCTCCCATTCCTTGATTTAAAAATAATAAGAAATGCAAATAGTTTTAACTTTGGAATTCACAGGAAACAAACACACACAGAAAATTACATAAAAAATGACAGCTATAACCCCACCCCACATAAATATGCAGTGTTTCACAGTTTAGCACACAGACTAATCAACATCCCATTGACTGAAACCGAGTACAAAATGGAACACCAACATATAATGAAGACGGCTATAACTAATGGTTTCAACACAGACTCAATAACAAAAATCATCAAAAAAGCTAAAAGACAAAAATCGATTAAGGAAGTCTCCACACTTAAAAACACCCAAGACAGATATAAATTCAAAAGTTTCACATACCACCCAACTTACCACAACAAATTTAAGAAGATATTCAAAGAGCATGGAATTATGTTAGCCCCAAAGAACAAATACAATATAAAAAATTTAGTAGACTGCACAATGAAAGATACCATTCCCACAGAACAAAAATCAGGAATATATGAGATTAAATGTGCAGATTGTGAACAGAGCTACATTGGGAAAACAAAAAGAAATTTAGAAATTCGAAGAAAAGAACATTTTAGGAACATTAGATTGAAACAGATAGACAAATCAGCAATAGCAGCTCATTTTTGGAACAAAAATCATGAAATAAAACCAGAAATTAAATTATTGAAACAACTTCGCAAACCAATAGAACTATCCACATGGGAGAGAATTTTCATTTTAAAAAATAAGAACAACTTAATGAATTTTGATTTTCCGCCGCTGGATGAACTCAGCAAGTTTCTATTAGAGCCACGAGATACCACCACAGGGGCGAACGGGCGTCCATCCCCCGTTTCGAACAACGGCACTCAGTCAACAGCAGCCGATGATGGGAGGAACCTCTCCCGAAACTAGTCCAAAGTTTTAAATAAGTAAGTGGAGTTAGTGTTAACAACTGAAAGCATTAATGTAACATATGTAGTTTCACATTATGCATAAAACCAAAAATAATTTTTTTGACTCAAAATCTCTACCTAAAGTGCTTGATACAAGATGATGTGTAAAATGATTATTAAGACCCTTTAGTTGAAAATAAATCCTTATATTAGCATTGTTAATAACTTAATATTTTTAAAATCTCATGATATCAAACTTGATATTTGAAATTTGAGAAAAATTAACATCATGCTAAAAATATAAACACTGTGCAATTAAATTTGTTTTCCTCAGGAGTGATTTCTCTACCGGTGAGTGCTCTGCTTGTTAGCCAGTTAGCTGGCCAGCCGGGTCTTGGTGATTAGTGGGATGGTAAAACAATAAGAAAAAAGCAACCATTCAACAATATAGAAACCAATTTAAGAGGCTCATTACTTACCATATTTTTAATTGAGATGTTGAAACTGCCTGCCTTCATTCTCCACACATTTTTGGGATCTCATTAGTAATAATGTATTATTAGCTGTAGTTCATTTTGAGAAATCCAGACAATTTCCAGACTATTATTATCTTAAGAGTTTTTTTATGGTGTGCAGGTTTGTCTTGTACACAGCATTTTTTAATTTACCCCTAAGGTAATAATCACAGGCTTTTAAATCAGAGGACCGAGGGGGTCACATCCCTACTAATAATTGTCTTGTGAAAACACATTGTGAATTGCTCTCATGAAATTATTTGATGTGAGTAATGCCAGAGTCCTGTCAAAAAATGCATGATTACTCTCTCTGTCAGTTAATTTTCTGAAAAAAAGGGGTTGGTATAGTATTTGCATAAGTAATAGAATCAACTGTATACTAAAAAAAATTGGTCCTATGATTTTTTCACTATTAGTTAACACATATGAATCATATATAAAGGCGTGCTGTGCCATTGTAAACACATGAGGCATAATACACTTTATGTATACTGTGGAACGAACAAACACAATACACACCTGAGAACAGCCACTTTGACTGTGGCTGTCAACAAGGTCAACAAGTAAACAAGCAGGCTTGTTACTCTCTCCATGGCACTGCAAACAAATGGGGGCTCACTCATAGGAAAAATTCCATTCCACAGGTGAAATCATCACTGATCACACAGTATAATCTAGTACTATAAATATGCCTTATTTTTTGTATTATGACAGTATGGGTTTAAAAGTTATATATTATAGGCTCTGGTCCAAAATGTGTTAATTTTGGAGATGTTAGTGACATAGTGGTTTACATACCCTAACTTCATTAATAATTAAGTTTTGGTGGCTTTTATAACATTATATTTAGGCTTAAAGCATCCTCTCTGAACATATTTTCTAATTAAACTTTTAGAGAAATTTATGAAGATCTGTGAATAGAATTAACAAAAATATCAGTTAGTAAGAAAATGTTTGATACTATCATATCTAATATGAATTTTCCTTCTAAGTTATGTTTTATGATCATCTTAATCATCAACCTTTTTTTTTTTTTTTCTGCAAGAGAGTGAGGTTAGAATGAATAGTTTGAACATCTCTCACATATCATGCTGAAATTTACGTAAATGTGAAAATGTTTTATAGGCAGACAAATTAATTCACAATTTCTCAGTATTTGCCTTTTTATTGAAGTGTATCCTTGCACAGTACTGATAATCATAACAATATTATTATACATAACGGTATAAAAAACTTTAATATTGATAACACCTAACAGTACTTAATGTGGGGGATGATGCTCCATTTCATTTACAAGGCAATGGCATCATAATAGAAGAATTCTTTTGTATTCTGAGTTCTGATTCTTTGTTTTCCAAATGGTTACTATATATATAGACAAATGAGTGTAAAGAATGATTTTTCACTAGTTGTTAAAAAAAGGCATGAATTTTTTATGGCCTTCTTTGATGTCTGGGAAAATCACAGATCACTTTCGAATGATACATGCTGTTCTCAGGGAAACCATGATGGTACTTATGAGTGGTTCTGCTTGGTCCACATTTAGGCTTACCTATTTGAAAACTCCCTCTAGAACAAA
Organism: Metallyticus violacea; assembly: GCA_030762175.1. Lineage (NCBI taxonomy): Eukaryota > Metazoa > Arthropoda > Insecta > Mantodea > Metallyticidae > Metallyticus > Metallyticus violacea. The sequence goes on along the minus strand of CM060846.1, from coordinate 317,598,404 downwards.
TAGTTGACTTCAATTTGATTCTACTTTACTTTATATCAAAATAAAGGTACACAGATTTCTATCATTTTTCATTCTCTCACTGTTTGTATTTACATATTCACCATCAAGAATAAATACCGTTAACAGTACTCGTAAGTTTCATTAACCCCCTGGGAGGACCTCTCAGTCCCCTTAGAAGTCCAGAGTTGAGAATCACTGTGATAAGATTATGCATACAGGTTTCCTTCTAATGCAACATACACACATTTTGTTTAACAAGGATTTCTAGCAAAACTGTTACTTACAATTTTCCTTATTGTATCACTGCTTATGGCATATTGGTTAGTATTTTGAAAGCATAGGTAACAAAAAATACTTTTTCACTCATTTTTCAGTATGTGTGTTGTAAGCATATTGAATATGTCAGTTTGAAAATGCATATGAAAATGTATTGTACCAGCTAAAATGGATAAAGAAGCTTCCATAAAATCTAGTCATGAACTTAAGAATTATTCATCCACCTTGAAAGGAAGAAAGTGAAGAATGCAGGGTAACTAAGATGACATGATATTACTGATTTCCATAATGAAATTCAAACTCAAAACAAGAGAGATCATGATAAATTTCTGTTTAAATTTATTACCATTTATCTTCACTAAATGAAGAAAAGGGAAGGTGAAGAAAAAAAATAGAATTTTCTTAAAGAAAACAATCTGTGAGTGTAAAATAAAGCATCTGAAAAATTAAAGAAGTTATTTTACCACTTTATTTATTTATTTGGTTTATTTACAGATGCTCTTTAACATTTTAGGTCATCTGCATCCCATTTGATTCAGGGCGTGAAATGGCAAAAAAAATTAGCTTAGAGGCCTATACTTTCAGGCTCAAGGTTCTTTTATGTGCTGCCAATCTACTATATGGGACCCACAGCTTTACTTCCCTTCCAAAGGCAGCCATACTTATGGTTTTTAAGCCCAAAAAATCCATCAACCTTGGCTGGGATTGAGCTCACAATCTTGGATCTAGAGACAAGTACAGTTACCCATAAGAACTGACATTACCACTTTCAGTTTCCAGGCATATCAGATGTGTATAAGGACAGACTGGTTCTTCTTGCAAGCAAATGTTTTTTGACAGAAAAATCAACCTAAATAAAATGGGAGGGGACAGAAATGGTGTAAAGAATAAGGACTTTACTCTGCTGTGTAAAAGAAAATTAAATCTTACTCACACTAAGGGTAGGAATAAATCTAAGGTTGGCATGTAGCGCTTGAGTTAAATATTAAAATATGATATATATTTTGTGACAAAAGTAGGAAAAAAACCTATCCATACAATCATCATTTAAATAAAAATACACTTTCTATAAATATTCCAACCTTTCATTTAAAATATGTTTCACCTGTAAAATATGACTAAAATAAAGTGAGAGAAAATTTTGAAGAAGAAAAGTGAGTACAGAAAACTATAGATTGCAACTTTGCAAAAATGTTCTATAATTTAATGATAGAAATTTCCAAAAGCAAGTTTGGTTCTATACCTCTGCATTGTAGTTCACTATTCAACACAAATGAAAAAAAATATACATATTTTTACACTTGGCTGGAAACTGGGCAAATCAAACTGCATCAACTTTACTGATTTTCTCCTTGACCTTGAAAAATTGGAGAAGTATCCTTCTACCATTCATCTTTTCAGATTCATGCCCATGTCAAAATAAATTTATGTACTGAAATGTTAAGAAACATTACAAAATGGCAACCACCTCTTCTGACCCTGGTCCATTTCTACGTTTTGCCAATTACAAATTCTTATAGAAACAACATATTATGGTGACATCAAATCATTATTTTAAACAAATAATTTATTCTTCAGTACATATACCTGTCTCTGGCTCATCATTAGTCTACTACTGGAATACCCAGAAGATTGTACTTCACCTTCATTGTATTATTTTATTTATACTAAGCAAATACATGCGAATATGACTAGGCATTCTGTCAAAATAAATATAGCACAATAATCTCCATATTCATTACTTTTCTGGAAAGAAGTAGCTTTATTGCATCCATTACGTCTTTCCCTTTTGAAGACAAAGCTATGTGGCTCCCAATTGTGTTTTTAGTAGAAACATAGAGAACATTACAAATAGAACTAAGGAGTACAGTAGGAAAGAAAATATTTTCTCATTAAATAAATATCACCCTCTCCTGCAATCTCATGGTATTGTTCAAGTTTTCAACTGGAACTGGCACATCAAAACATTATCGAAGACTATGATCGTGAAATTATCATTTAACATGAAAATGCAGCATATTATCTCATAAATAATAAGACACTAATGTTTTTGTAGCTGTGCAGGTTTCCATTCTGAAACCCAGAATCAAAGTATATCACAAAAAATGATGAATTCTCCTCGTCTATAGAAGATTATATCACTAGTTAACAAGGTTTTTTCACATAGGAGAAAATAGGCATATTTGTTCCAGTTTTATGAGCAGTTAATGAATATGAACATAAAAATGTTCCATCATCCTCCATTTTCTTGTAAGTCATTAAAATATATTTAAAAACAGTAAAAATTGACAAAAATCTAAGCAAGTGAACTATGGACCTATAAATGCTCCAGATGTTCTCTAAACCAGCTTTCACAAACACATCTTATCTTTTCTAATATTTAGAATTCAGACTTAATAATAACAACCTATTTTACAATATGTTTGGCTTGCTAAGGGGAGAAGGATGAGTGATTTATTGCTTTAGTGTTCTGGGTACCAGACCAGCAGGAAATGACAAGGATGGTCCCTTCATGGAGTATCACATTTTAGGTTCAGTTCAAATTTTGTATTGCTTGTAAAAAGTGGCTTCAATAGGCGTTTGTGATCTGTAATTTCATTTTCTCAGCAATGAACAAATCTCATCGTGCTTGCACAAATTTGCCGAACAATTTCTGTAACTTGTGTGGGCAGTTTATTATAAAAAGTCAGCATCGATCTTTCACAGAAACTTTGAAACGGGCAAATTTCAGTTACTTTGGCTGCCATGTAGGAGATAAAGACAAAGAGTGGGCTCCTCATGTGTGTTGCTTAAGGTGTTATTTTAATCTTATTAAGTGGATGAGTGGTGACAAAACTTGCACTATGCCTTTCGCAATGCCAATGATCTGGCACGAACCAACTAGCCATGCAAAAGACTATTGGAGGACATCCAAAAAGAACAAAATTCAAAATTAAGTATCCTAATGTTCCATTCGCAATAAAATCTGTTCCACATGAACCAGAGCTCTCAGTTCCCAGCCCACCTTCACATTTGCAAGAAACTGCTTCAGAAAATGAGCAAGTTGTCCACTTCCTTTGATGAAGAATACTGCCCAGAACCTGAAAATAAACCCTTCCTGATCAATCAATTCAAACTAAATGATTGTGGGATATGAATCTTATGAAACAGCAGTCTGAGGTGCTGGGATCACAACTGCAACAATGGAACTTACTAACTCCCAATACTAGAATTTCAGTTTTCAGAAAGAGGCATGAACAGTTTTCCAATAACTATGCTAAGAAAAATCCCTTTGTTCTTGCACAGATATAGATAGTTTAATGAATAAGCTAGGATTTCACACATCCCAGAAGAATGGAGGTTGTTTATTGACTCTTCTAAGCTAAGCCTCAAAGCAGTGTTGCTCCAGATACTTGAATACTAAACCATTAATACCAGTGGCACATTCAGCAGAAATGAAGGAAACATACAAATGTATGACCATTCAGTTAGATACAATTAATTACAATAAGTACAGCTGGCAAATATGGGGAGATTTGAAGGTCATTGCCATTTTATTAGGACTACAAGGGGGATTCACAAAGTACTGTTGGTTTCTATGTTTGTGAGATAGTAGGGATACTGGATCATACTACACTGTAAAAGAGTAGCCTTTAAGAGAAACTCATACACCAACAAGTATGTTCCATTAGTAAACCCAAATAAAGTATTCATACCTCCTCTGCATATAAAATTAGGGCTAATGAAGAATTTCGTTCGGGCTGTGGACAAAAATAGAGAAGTCTTTGTTTACCTCAGAAGCCAATTTCCAAAACTAAGCGACGCAAAAGTAAAAGAAGGAATATTTGTTGGTCCCCAAATCAGAAGCTTTTAAAAGATAAGACCTCTGAAAGAGCATTATGTGCTAAGGAACTAGTGGCCTGAAAAGCCTTTCGAGAAGTAGTGAAAGGATTCCTAGGAAATAATAAAGCAGAAAATTACCATCACATAGTTCAAGAACTCCTGGACAGTTACCAAAAGCTAGGATGTAAGATGTTCCTCAAAATGCACTTTCTTCATTCGCATCTAGATGTTTTCCCCAAGAACTTGGGAGCTGAGAGTGACAAACATGGTGAAAGATTCCATCAGGATATTCAGAAGATGGAGCACAGGTACGAGAGAGAGTAGTTGGGATCCCCATAAGATGGGCTATTACTGCTGGTTTTTAATTACAGAAAGGGACACATGATACAAAAGGAAAAAATAAAGTTGTAAATGTTAAAATAACTCTCAACCTTAATATATATTTTATTATAGCTGCATGTTTCAGCAGTTTTACCATTACAGGATTTGTTTTTGTTTAATTCTGATGCTGTTTTACTTTATTTACCCGATATTCAAGTTTCTTAGTGAGATAAAACAAGTCCTAAAAATGAAGTAAAAACTAAGAATTTTATTAAAAAAAATGGAAATGTAAGCCAGTTGTAACAGAGGTATCAGTTTATTTTACTGTACGTTGTCTTCTATGTAAAATTATATCATATTATGTACACGGTGATTAGTTGTAAATAAATATTAATTACATTATTAGAATCATATGCTAACAAAGTGAAATATTTTTTTGCTTTTGTAACAATCCACCTCAATTCTGTCATACAAAAATGTTACCTGTATGAAGTTTTACTGTCATTTTCATATTCAAAAGGTTTAATTTAGTTGGTGACCTCTTTTTGTTCATGATGCAGACAAAAAGTTGAAATTTGTTGACTAGTGAATTATTCTTGAATAGTGTTTAATGCCCATTTTTACTGCTGAGGCATCACGGGTGGTGGACACTGATGATACATGTGAGAAGAAAATGATAAATTGGTAAAGGATTTCTTTTTTAAGCAAGGAAATGTTCCAGACTTCAGTTCAGGGTAGCTCTCCTGCATTTGCTGTTTATGAAGACTGTGGAAAATCTGGAAAAACCTCAGTCAGGGAGGATTGTCCTGGGAGGAATCGAACGCCAGACATCAAGATCATGAGTACTTACCCAAACAACCTCAGCCATAAATGGCAGTGTCTACAGAAGATGAGCATGGTGTCCAAAGAAAAGAAGAAAGATCAGAAAAACACATTACAGTTTTTTTTAAATGTCAGAAGAAGCTAAAGAGCTGTGAAGATTTTCAGTTGTAGTGTTAATTGTTCAACTCGAATTAATTTTCTAATTGATTTAACCACTTCATATTTTTTGTACCTTTGTACTGTTGATTTGATTACTTTTTAATTATTTGTGCACTTATGTTTAAATGCAATGTAACAATAAACTTAGTCAAAAAAAATTGAGTACCATAAAAATGAAAAAAAGAATATAGATATCAGAAATATGGAATAACATAAAATGAAATAAATAGCACAATACGACCAAAATACAACAGGAAATTGAAGTTCATTGAGAAATGTGTACTTTATACTACCTACTTTAAAATAAAAAGAGAAAAAAGAGCAGACTTTCAAAGCATTAATTTTCCTATGCTCTATTTATCTTCACCATTGATGCACACTAGCACATCTCTGCACACAGGTTTTACAGCCTTTAGCCTCATTCTGTAATCAGTTACACCCATTCACATTGAGCTCTCCACGATACACCAAGTTGAGTGAATAAAAGCTAGTGTCTAGTAGATAATGAGAACTACTAAGCTCAAATCATATCCATGTTTTTTTTTTTTTTTTTGGCAAATAATAGTATACATATGATAATATTTCTTCCAATTGCAAAGGCATTTTAAGGCATTTATGTTTATACCCAAACAAAGGGGGGGGGTCATGTTCTTTGTTTTTTAAAAAAAAAGGAAATTAATAATTGTTTTAAGCGGAATAAAGGTAGTTTATATTTTCTTTTAAGTTTTTCACATTGGAATATTTTTAATGTGCTAAATTTTGAAAATTAAGATGATTAATTTACATTTTTGTGTTTCAGCTTTAAAATTCCAATAAATGTTGTCCAATATTCCATACATAAACAGTAACTAACAAATGAAAAATTCAAGCATAATGAGAATTTGAACTTAGGCAGTTCTTAATACTACACAACTAGACACTGTTCCATCTGCTGAGTCATCAGAGCACACATTCTGAGAAATCTCATTTCTTGTTTATGGCAATAATTTGAACATGAACTGAAGGTGGCATTAAAATGTATACTGTGAGCCCAGCATTAACAAATGCTTCCATGTTTTCTGAATTGGTCATGGTTTTTGGCTGTTGCTAATCTTTTTTGCCTTAGTATGTACAATATAATGAAAAATTAAATCTCTTTCAGATGCCTAAATATTAGTTTAAGTTGTTCCAGGCTGTGATGCAAAAAATTAGTTTTGAGAAATAAAAGACTATGCAGCAGAATTAAAAATTGTTTTTTGTAAAATGAGGTTCTGTGAATTTATCAGGTTTTGAAAATTATGCTCCTCAATTGTGTATGTGTCAAAAGGCATATAGCTTGTTAAAAAGATGCATATTAATATTTGCTATTAGTTACTGGAAGACCATACATTTTGATCATCACTTTAGCTGTTCTTAAGACACTACTTGATACTGATACTTATATACTAATGAATCATCATTGTTTGTTCAACATACGAACATTCACACCAATTTACAACTGCCTTGCTGATTACCTCAAAAGCAATAACAAAATACTTAATATATTACCCAACATTATTCTATATTAACAAAATTAAACTGCAGGTACTCGACTGATCATAATACTTAAATAATATATTGCAAGAGACATCAGTAGTTCATCTTTGAAACATCAGCTTCATTTTAAATAGAAGCCATGTGTTTAATAACACTAAATTTTTCATGCTAAAACATAGCAAAACTTACAGGCTTAATGTTAGTGTTGTGTATTTGCTTTGGTATTTTGTTTATTCATATGGTTTTATTAGTACTGATTACTGCAACTACTCTTTTTCTGTATGGAAATGCAAATATTAATTTTGTGTGCACAAGGACCCAACAAAGCAGCATATGTATGTACTAAATATATAATATATGATAAAAATATGTTGCTAAAACTTGAATATAGGTGGAAAATAACTATAAGATATAAGTCAAATTCAATCCACAAGATATATATGATGGCAAGCCATGCTTGAGTTTCATTTAGATAAGTTATATTTTGAGCAGCAATTGAACATTCTCACATTGAAGTACAGAAAACAACTCTTTGTAACTAAAAAAGTTCAGTCATATATTTTACTCACCTTCTGTTGGATTCTTTTTTGCTTTCTTTTAATAGTGTTTAAAGCCTGTTTTTACTACTGAGGCACCACAGGTGGTGAACACTGGTGATACATGAAATGAAATGATATATTGGGAAAGGATATTTTAAGGAAGGAAATGTTCCAGGCCTAAGTTTAGGGTACCTCCCTGGCATTTGCCAGTTATGAGGACTGAGGAAAACCTGGAAAAAACCTCAGTCAGGGAGGATGGTCCTGGTGGGATTCAAACTTCAGACCTGCCGCTCATGAGTCTGCGCCTTAATGACCTCGGCCACCTGTGGCGGTCATTTGGATTCAAATCATTATTCAACTTATTAGGAGATAGAACAGAATTCTTTTATTTAATAAACTTCTGTAGTTAAACTTCAATTTTCAGTTGCAAGTAAATGATGAAAACCGGGCACGCACACACCCATACCATGGTGTCACAAATTTCGTGTGTCTTGCATTAGAATAACTTAACATGAAGATGCCTAGCTTATCAAGTGAGTGCTTGGTAATTCAGATAGCAGCTTGAGCTGGGTTACTACCGGTGGTAGTGCATCATTTTAGTGACAGAACCTTTAACCTTTAGTGATAAGAAAAATGTAATATGTTTTTAAAACAAAGTAGTGACCTGTTTAAATTTTTTTCCTAAGTGAAGATCAGATCTATTGTGTAAAGATGATCACAGTGATATCAATGATTTTGTAATTTATATGTATTTAGTTACCAGAATTTTACATGAAATAAATCCTTTCTTCATAAAGCGGAAGCATTTGTTAATCTAAAATATATATTGAAAGAAAATTGTCAGCATCAAGGGGGATTGGATTTAAGCATTTTTTTTTTTTTTGCTGTAGAAAACAATGCTGGAAAAGTAAATAAAAAATAGTGCCTGAAATAAATTTTTCAGGCTGAACACACAAAAGATACTACCATTAGTAGCAAAAAACAATGTTCATACGTAGAAAAAAAGCAAATGCTATTAAATATATATAATGAATGTACCTGCTGATAGAAGGCAATATATATGTAATCACTTTTGAGTATATTGCACTCTCACATGTACATGATGGGGTCAGAACCTCCAGGCCTTAGTAATCAGCACAGATATGCCTACATCAAAATAAGGAAAATTAAAAATGCTAACTGGGAAACCATACTAGGTTTTCAATAAGCCATTTAAAATCATTAAGAACACAATGAAATATGCTTAATGTTTTACAATTCTTTTATAAATTACTATAATTTAGTGCATATTAAAGGACAGATATGATAACAAGGCACTTGCAACATCTGGATACATGATCAGAATACCACTGTGAGACGTACTATTTATAATATTTTAGTCACCATGGTCTGGTAAACACTCTGTATAAATATTCACTGCCACTCTTCAGTTCTCGCTTTCAACATTTTGATACACGTAAATGAGACGCACAAATTACTATTTTAAGTTTCTATTTATGGCACAATAAGTATGGTAATAATTTTATTCAAATTTATAAAGAATATAACAAATTAATCTTCTGTTGCTCTTGTGGGGTTTTCACACATTGATCTTTGTTGACAAGTACACAAAATAAAAAAGTTTTATATGAAGCATATTAAGGTAATATTGCTAAAAATATTCCTTTCTTAAAGTTGAAACTATATTTCTCAGGCACTTATCAGCTGCACAAACATGAAAGTGTTGAAGAGATCCTTAAATATACAAATCTCATCAATAATATAACATTTTCACACAGGAAGGACACTGTATTTTATCAGGCACATTTGCAGAGATTCTCAAATATACAATTGTCATTAATAGTATAACATTTTCACCCAGAGAAAGATACTGGAAGCTCCATAATTAAAGATGCTTTTTTTTAACCTTACATCATCAGCAAACCAGGGTTTTCAAGATATTTCTTCCATTCATTGGAAAACCTTGCTACAGTTGCTCCATCTATCACCCTATGGTCTGCTGTCCAGCTTACACACATGATTTTAGCTTTCATTAGATTTCCATTCTGATCATATCGTGGTAATATCTGTAGAAATATAAAGAAATATAAATATAAAGAAACAGGTGTGCCATATTTTAGATATGATACACAAAAACATGAATTTTTTCAATTGGTTTTCAAGAAAATCATCAGTATTCGCCATTAAAACTGCAAAGTAACTTTAGATGTTAATAAAAATCTACTTTTATTAAATTATCATTGTAATTAATTCTGAAGATCCAGAGCAGACAGCATGAGACATCTTACATGCACACACCCACACACACACATGCATTCACTCACTCTCTCTTTCTTTGTTTAACCTGATATTTCAACACACATGCACACGTTCTCTCTCTGTATAACCTGATATTTCTTACTTCAATATATTTTCATTTTACATATTATGTAAAAAATAATTGCCATTTTAATTTACACTCACTATTGCCTACTTTACACAGTTTACAACCATTTTAGTTTATTCTGACTGTATTCATACTATTAAAACTATATTAAATAAAAATCATGTAAAAATTTATCTTTGGCATGGATTCATCTACAGTTGCATATTTTATTTAGTTTAATTTCAGTAAAAGTACGTGTTTTTGAACAATGGCAATGTATAAGCTTTAAATACTCTACACTCTTTATTTAACATTCATATTTGAAAAATTAAATTATAAATAAGGTTAAAAATAGAAATATATGTTCTTATATTAAAAATTACAATGTGCTAAGTAATTAATTAAACAATAATATAAAACTAATGCCCTAAGTTTGTTACTTATGAAGACTTTTAACTGCAAGTTATTTGAATTAAGTTATATGACTGGATTTTGTACATTGGAACTTCACTGGAAATAAGTTCGTGAAGTTCCAGCATCAAAAATCCACCCTGAAGTCCGTGCTAAATGCCCTATTAAAAATTAAAAATTTGAAAAGTAACATGTGAAATTATGAAATACTACTTAAAAAATAATGAATGGAAATGATGGTGTAAATTATTTCAGAGTCTGTAGGTACCTGAAGTTACCTGACATTCATTTTTTCAAGGTAAGATAACACTGTGGTAAAAGCTTTCCCAAGAAAAATGTCTGGAATATGCATAAAATTTAGGCCTGATCATAGACAAGTAACTATGCTAGCATTTGAACTATAGTGGTGGTAGACTTTGCATACTTTCTAAAAAGTATCTGGGATAGGTACTTTGAACTTAAATTTACGTTCTAACAATTACAGTAAAACTTTAAAAATACTGCTGCTACACATCTATATACACACCTGAATTTTTCCAATAGCTCCAATAATAACTTGAGGTGGAAGAATGAGTGGCTTGGCATATGTACCACCAATCTATAAAGAAAGGTATAAAGGAAATTATTTAAATACTGAAAACTACTTGCTACCACACATTATTTACAGACCTTATTTCTTCAACATAAAACTATGCAAGAAATGTAAAGAAAAATGAATATCATGAAATACAATCTCAGTATGGTTTTTGCATTAAAGAAGCCAATGATAAGTGAAGAGAAAAGAGTTTGAAATGCTGTTCTATTTGTGCAAACTCCGGAATGATGAGCAGTAACAAAGCTTACAGTCAATAAACTCGTACAAGGGACTTAATGTTAAAATATCTATATAAAGAATCACTATGCATTAATACAATGATAGGTACTTATTTAATGACTTAAATACACAGCACATTTAGAGTTTCTTAAATCAAACAATTCTGTATCAAAAGTGTTTGGTGACAGAGACTTTTATTTCATCTGGTGCTTTGTTATACAGAGTAGTCAGAATCTGGGAAGCAAACCAAAAGGAGCATAATTAGGATAGGCAGGTATACTCTATTTCAACATATTTCACTTTGGTCAAATTGGACATTTGAAACTACCTTGAGCATATGGGTTTTCATAGTAGCTTTTTCTCTTCAGATTGACGATGGGCCTATGAAGTCCTACACATTGATACTGGAATTGCTTACATCCCTTTCTCTGCAGGAAATTCTGTTTGTTAAAGTAAATATACATAAAAATAGTTGTTGGCCAACATGCTTCCTCATTCAATCTGTAAGCATGAATTATAGAGTTTATGCGAGTACTACAATATGTAGCTTGTTTTGTGGGCATGCAAATGGCAACTTTAGCCCCACTGCCCATAAATATGCTAAGCGATATTCACAAAGATGACACCTTAACCACAAGGTGTTCTGGGTTGAATGGGTGGATGAGAACAACAGGTCATATCATCTCTTGTCAGTTCTGTTGATGCAGGTCAATATCCCTTCTGATGTACTCTGCGACTTGGGAAGAGGGTGCAGCAAGCTGTTGAAGAAGACCAACCTTAATTAAGTTCCTGTGTTATTGCATGATTCTTGGGAGTGCATCATAGCCTGATGTTGGATTCAGGATTCACAATTATAATTTATATCCTTTGAACACCATATTTACCTTGCTGATCACCTTAGATGCTTTGACTCATGCTACTAATTAACAGAAACACTGCAGATGGAACCACATTTGCTGGATAACATCATGTGGATCAATAAGGCCCTCTTCACTGTAACAGGGCTTCTCCCATAATAGTCACATATGGAATTGCAAAATTCCATGATCTTCACATGAGATAGTGCACCAGTTACAGTGGAATATCAATGTTCTTCTTGATATCAGAATAGTGGTACGATACTTATTTTCAGGGCACTATGTATACAGCTTTCCTTCATGATGAGATACATGGATAAACATCATCTATTAGAATGATAGAACACTTCCCTACCACAGTCTTGCAGCTAGGAAGCAGCTAAATAGGATGTTTCCCTATAAATGGATTGGTAGAAGCACACCAGTTCATGTATGCACATTCTCCATTGGATTTATTCCTGCAGAAACATCTGAAATAGCTTGTCTGCGGAAAGCCTGTTGACAACCTCAAGACAGTCACTGCAGAACTATATGGGATCATAAGCTGATAAGTGAATTGTTCAGAGATGTCACTATTGAGCAGTACTCTGCATCCAAATGAAGTGAGGCACCTTTGAATACCTGTTGTTGAAGCCTACCTACATGCTTACATAATGAAGATAATCCCAGCCGCTCTTTCTTCCAATATCAATGTAGCCATTGCACACATCTACCTAGTCTTCATTCTAATTTTATTTCCTGCCACACTTCATTTTACATGCTATCCTCTTTGCTTGGTCAATTCCAATCACTCTATATAGCACACCATTTGTAATTTAAGAAACTAAGATAATTTATTTGTTTGTAGTGACTTTGCGAATGCCTTTATTTGTTCTTATGCATATTATAAAAATGATCTCAGTATTCCTTATAGTTGTAACTTTTATAGACATACAAAGAACAATTGTGAAAGTTTTTGTTCAATAGATAGTATACCTACCATTTCTGACTCAAGTAGTATACATACTTCTAACACATTTCTTTCACAACATTAGCATCTCTATATACAGAGTGAGGTATGTATTGTGTTCGGGCCATTTTCCTCCGAAAAAAGGGGAATATAGAAAAATGCTTCAGATAAAATTTGAACTGTTCTTAGGGGGACATAAGATAGCGACCTTAACTCGTCCTTGAAATGCCATTCTAAATGTCATTTCAAAGTCAATCCAATTTTTTCAAATGGAATGGTGTATTTTCTTTTCTGGGAATAGAAAGGGCATTCAATTTTCAGTATATAAGTTATGGTACATTTATCAGCTGGGGGTGATAGGTGTTGTGATATTGGACATATAAGACAGCAAATAACCTCAACTCATGTATTCACATTTCTTACACTATACTCCATTCACTTAAATAAAAGTAAGACGCGTTTCGGGAGAATCTCTCCCATCTTCAGTTGCTCACTGAACCTCCGCTACTCGAAACTATGGCTGGACAAACGGATGCTTCTGTGGTGGCCTCTGTTGGTTGAAGTAGGTGGTCGCTAAGCTCATCTATGGGAGGAAACTCGAAATTCATTAGGTTTTTTTCTATTTTTTAATATGATGATGATTTAAGGGGATTAGAATGTGGATCTGACAATCACATTGTAGTCTGAAAAGTTGCTTTTCCAATTAAGGCTAAGCTGAAAAAGTGTGAAGAAGAAAAATATACAGTTACAACAATAGATACCCCTAGATATAGAATACATTTGTTCTAAGAAGAAAGTGAGAGATATCTTTATCAACAAAGGATTATGCAAAGACTGGGTGCAGTGAATGAGCAGATTCTTAAAACAGTGTACTCTTGAAGTGGCAACAGAAGTGCTTGGAAATGAAAGTAGCTATAGAAGAGGAATGGAATGGATGAGTGTGGAAGCATTAGAAGCAGTTGTGAGAATAAAGCTATTCTATCATAGATAGTTAAATTCTAAATGCAAGAAAGATTTAAACAGGTAAAGAATGTGTAAGAGGAGAGTAAAGAAAATAATTAAAAAATTCAAGGAAGAGTCACGGGAAAATGTATGTATGGAAAGCAAGGAATGGAGAGGCGAGTTGACCTGGAGGAATTATGATGGAATTATGGTAATATGGGCCCTTCCAGTTAGCAAGACTTATATGTAAAATGTTTAATTAGATTATTGAGGGAGAAGAAAAACCTGAAGATTGGTGTCTATCATATATCTCTGCTATATATAAAAAAGGAAATAAGAAGGATCCTAAATTAGTGTTATAGCCTCAATGAGTCATACATTCAGCAGTATTCCTAAGTTAAGCTAAAGAATGCAACTGAAGGTAAAATAACAGAGGATCAGGCCGGCCCTTACTGCTGGACACTGGTCTATGGATCATATATTCAGCCTTAGACAAATTAGTAAAAATTCGCATTCTAAAGGCCAGGATATCCATTTAATATTTGTAGATTTAGAGAAGGCATATGATTCTGTGCCTATCCATCAGCTTTGGGGGGCAATGGAAAACATTGATATTGAACCTCCTTTAATTTTACTCGCTAGATGATTATATCAACAATGTCAAGAAGCAGCGAAGTTAGGAAATAAGTCATTAACGGATTTCAAACCACTAAAGGCCTTAGACAAGGTTGTAGCATATCTCCAACCCTAAAGTATATATTCAACATACATTGGAGAGGTGGAATCACTCACGTGCAGATATGAGAGTTCCCTTTGGGCATGAATCAATTTACTTCTTTTTATATGCCAATGACCAGGTGCTGATTGCTCAAAGTCCAGAGGATGCAAAGTTTTTGATAAGAAAGTTAATAGTAGCACTTGAAGCTGGAGGACTTCAAATGAATGTGAAGAAAACTGAATATCTGGTAGTAGGAGGAGGTGGAAAAGATACATATCCACCACAGGAAACCATCAGAGTAGTGACGCAATTTAAGTACTTGGGATTCATTATTCATCAGTTAGGGAGCTGTCAAGCTGATATGGACTACAGAATCTTAGAAGGGTGATTAAAATGTTAAATGCTGTTCTCTGGAGCAGAGTTATATCTAAGGAAACAAAGAAAAGAATCCTTCATATATAAGTAGAGAGTATATTAATTTACAGTGCAGAAGGTTGGACTTTGACTGAATGCCAAAAATGTAAACTTTAGGCAGTGGGGATGGATGGCTTACAAAAAGCAGCCAGGGTGTCTTGATTGGAAAGAAAAAGAAATAAAGAGGTTATACAGGTTATGGATATGGAGGAACCAGTTGTAAAAAGAATCCAGAAGTGGGCTCTACAATGGTATGGTCACATTAGAAGAATGGAGGATGAACAATGGCCCAGAATTCTTTTGGAGTGGTCACTGTCAGGAAGGAGAAAAGGTGGTCACCCAAGACTATCACGGATAGCTGGAATCAAATTAATTATGAAAAACTACATCATAACAGGTGGAGGGTGGGAATATGAAAAGTGGAACAAAAAAAAAAAAAAGTGCATGAGTTAGCTGCTTCCCTTGCATTTGATACTACAAAAACCTATTTATTTATTTAGCTAATGCCTGCCCATGGGCTGTTTGAACATTTGACGTCAAGCCTCTTAGTAGCCCAGAGTACTATCACGAGACAGATGTTCCAGCCTTGGACATGTGGATAGATGTTCACTCTCTGTCCTTGACATTTGGCAAAGAGGACACAGATCGTCGTCAGCCAAACTTATGTAGGGCTATGTAGGGTGGGCTTGTATACAGTCATCATGTCCTGTCATAATGCGGAACCAAGTAATGACTACAGATCTTTCTAATGTTCTTGGGATTGGTCCCTCAGTAGCGAGACGTTCCCACCATTTTTTCCTGCTTTGGTTCCTTAGAGTGTTTTTAGTAGAGTTATTGATAGTGACTGATACATAATTTTGGGCAGCTCTGAATGTTGTTGATATTGAGGGCTGTTCTGATGCTGCTCCCTGTTTTGCCAAATTATTGGCTTTTTCATTGACTGGAAAAACTATGTGGCCGGGATCCATTGAAGATGCAGAACACAGCCTCTTTCTATTAACTCTGCCAGCTTGATGCGACAGGGGGAGTTTGTTGCACTGTTGTTGCCCAGAGCAGAGATAGCAGCTTAATCGACTAGGAATATTGTCTTGCTTGTAGAGATGGATAAAGTTTGTAGGCTGGTAGTGACTTCAAATATTGTGCACACTATAAAAACCTGGTTGAAATGAAATGTATAATTTCTGCAGTGCATACCTCTTATCTATAAAACTAACATAAAACATACTCCTCAAATCAGTGCTTCATCTCAATATGACGATCATACTGAAAGTTTTTGAGAATGAATAGCAATGAATCACTATAAGTACGGCATGATTTCCTTTCCTTAGATTGAAATTTTGAAAACTGCTACTGCTACTGTGGCTGCTGCTACGACTGCCTCAGCCCAAGTTCAGGCCCTGGCCTCCTCCATCTTCTTCCTCCATCTTTCCCTATCACAAGGTTTGCTCCAAGCTATCGTTTCTAATAATATCCTGGAATTATATGTCACTGCATCCATCTATCTATTCCTTGGTCTTCTGACTGGCCTCTTACCATAAATCTTCCCCTACAACACCTTCTTTGGGATTCTATGTTCCTCCATTCAATATACATGTCCATCCCATTTCAATGTTTACAATCTAATATAAGTTACAATATCTGAACTTCTGTACAGTTTGTACAGCTCCTGATTGTATCTAATCCTCCATTGTGAGGTCTCTTGTACCGGCCCCAAAATTCTTTTTAAAATTTTCCTTTCAAACATACCCAGTCTCTCTTCAATCTCTTTATGTAGGGCTTATGCTTCACATGCATAACAAAGAATACTTCTAATTATCGTTTTATATATTTTAAGTTTTGTTCTCCTATGCACATTATTAGATCTCATAATTCCAATCAATGCAAAGTAAACTCTGTTGGTTGCTGTTATCTGTTTTTGAACTTCAATCAATTCTGATTATTGCTAGTCAATGTCATCCCTAGATATTTGAACTTATCTACTTCCTCAAATAAATTAATTCTCAAGTTAGGTTCATTCCTTATTTTCTGTAAATCTTTGTTATCATTCGTTTAGTTTTTCCTTCATTAATATGCAATCCCACTCTAGCGGCTCCCTGTTCCAAGTTCTTATATACTCCTTCAATTGCTGTTAATGTCCGTCCCATTATATCAAGAAATTTTGATAATTAACTTCTGCAAATGAGAATGTGCTTTCACAATGTGTTCTTTAAGCAAATGTGTTGCAATATAGCTAGACACTGTTGCATCAATAAGTCAGAATAGATTTGAAGTGAGAGCATTTCCATGCCATGATTTTCTTTGACTTCAGGATTGAGTTAGGTAGGAGGGAGAGTGACTTAAAAGACTGCAGCATGCATTAGGTACTCTTTACCCTTCAAGGATAAATGGTAATTTATTTACAATTTGCAGTATTTAATAGAAGATGAAGTGCACAAGGTAATCTTTAACAGCAACAATGGATTGAATAGTTTAATGTTCATTTTCACTGGTAAGACATCACAGACAGTGGACACTAGTGATAAATTGTGAAAGGATTTTTTAAGGAAGGAAATGTTTCTGTTTTTAGTTTAGGGTACCTCCCCAGCATTTGCCATTTATTAGGACTGAGGAAAACCTGGAAAAACCTCAGTCAGGGAGGATGGTCCAGGTAAGGATTGAGCCTCAGACTTCCTAATCACAAGTCTGTGTCTTTATGACCTTGGCCAACCTGGTAGTGGCAACAACGAATGAAAATGTGTAGAAAAACAGATCACATGTTTAATGAGCATCCACGATGTACATATGCTCAGATTCAGGACACGTTGAATATTGCATTGGCAGCAAGATCCAGGATAAAATAATTTCATGCCAGGAATATCTGCAGTCGCTGGATTTCCCATAAGCTAACAAATAAGCAAGATAGGGGGTTTGTGGCAAGTTTTAATTAATGAAAAGGAATGAAATATATTATGTTTTACTTTGATTTTCTATTGTCCTTCTTACCTTCTTAATGTTTATATTTACTAAATTTTATTGTCTTTGTAAATTCTTAAAGCTGCAAATATGTTTAAACTTAATTAACATTAAAAATGGAAGTTTTCACCAAAGGTGGCATTAAGTATCTATGAATTATAGTTTTGACTTATGGGCCTAATGTTGCTACTGAGTTACAAATTCAATATGGCTGAAAAAATATGTCAAGATAATCTTGATTATGTTCACATAAGTATAATAATGGTGTTATAAGACTCCAAAGCAAATGAAAGTGGTTGGCACATAATGGTATTACAATATGGCAATCGTAATACTTGTAGGAAAGGTACTTTATAAATATACTTACGGCACCTATGTTTGATAGACTGAAAGTTCCTCCAGTTAGATCTACAGGCTGCAATATATTCTTCCGTCCTAAGTTATGCAGTCTGTTCAGCTCCTTAGCTATTTCCAAAATGTTAAGTTTCTGAACATTTTTTACATTGGGAACCACAAGTCCATTAGGTGTATCCATAGCAACTCCAATGTTGTGGTATGACTTGTAGATAATGTTTTCACATGCTTCATCTACCGATGAGTTTAAGATTGGAAATTTCTCCAGGGCTTTGGAAGCAGCTTTGATGAAAAATGGCATATATGTCATTTTTATACCTGCTGCACTAGCAATGTCTTTCATAAAAGGATAAAAATCCACCAACTGATTCATATTTAACTCATCACAATAACCAAATTGTGGGATTGTCTGAAAGAAAGAAAAGAAAAAATAGTATTATAATGTAGTTTATCATATATATATTTGCATTCTATATATAGAGTGGACCAAAAGTCACTACCCATTTCAAGCTTACATGACATGTATTATCTTGATTTAAAATGCCCAGTAGATTTTACACAAACTGTTTTGTATTTTTATTTTACCTAGTGAGTTAGCCACAAGAGTAATTATTTATCTTATTTAATAACGTCAATAAAATATTAGTTCACTATAGAATTGAATATTTTGGGATTTTCACAGTGAAATATGGTATCATGTAACAAATTATTTATGAGGAAATCACTGAAATTTCACTAGTTTTGTTCCACTTACTTGGATATGTTTCAAAGGCAAGTTTCCTTTATGGTCAGCATGGTTCCACTGTCAGCTTTCCCGTGTGGTATTAAGACATTGTGGTATTAAAATGTTAAGATATTGCTCTTTGAATTTTATATTACTGATATTATTTTTATTATTAATAATATTTGATAAATATTATTTTATATTTATATTACTGTTGTTTGGAAGATCAAAATTAACTAAATTTTCTTTGTTTTCATTCAAGAACATATTTTCCCACATTCTATGGGTTTTTGAAGATCTTTTAAGAGTTTCGTTTCATTTTGGAACTCTTTTTTTCTTTTTCTTTTTCTTTTTTTTTTTTTGGCCAGAAATGGTGCTACTGCTGATTTTTCCATATGTTTATATTTTACATTTCTCATGTTTTCTTTACCTAAAGATTTATTATTGCGGTCTTTGCAACTGATTTCATAAATGCCTGATTATTTTCCTGGCAGGATTTTGTCCTTTGTGTTAGTTTTTTGGAGGTTTTTCAAACTTCATTTATTCACTGGAGTCAAAATAATGTTTAAAAATTTTTTTGAAATTTTTGGCATGCCCATGGATGGAATGTAAATTTCTTATATATCTGCTCTCCTTTGTAACCTTTCAGTGTGATGATTTCTTTTTGGTTTTTTGAATTTTTCATTCTTTTTCTTGACCAGATCTGTTGTGTAGCCATTTTTCTGTACTATATCCATGACTTATTGGTACTCCAATTAGTATTCTGTCTCACTTATTGGTAGGTGTGTTAATTCAAATATGAAGCTATTGATTATAGCGAGTTTATGTTGTTTTGGATTGTGGCTGTTGCTTTTTATATAATTATCTGTGCGGGTATCCTTCCTGAATAGGCCAAATTCTGTATGTTATCATCTTTTTATAATTTTTATATCCAAGAAAGAAGAACCTTGTTGTTCTCCATTTCCATTGTGAATTTTATGTTGCTGTCTTGTAGGTTTAGTAGTTTTATTGCATCAGCTTTCCATTTACCATCTACTATTGCAAAGACATTATCAACATAATGATACCAACATTTGTGTATATGTGGGGAAAGCCTCTACTAATTTTGTTTCCAAGAAACTCGTGTATATGTCTGCTAAGAATGGTGAGAGCGGATTACCCATTGCTAAACCCTTCTTTTGTGTATATATCTTGCCTCTGGATGTGAAGCAGGTTTGATTGATGCAAATTTTGGTGAACCAACCAAATACTACCTACCTCAAACCTCCTCCTTTCTCTCCTTTTATAAGAACAGATCTCATACACCACAGAGAGGACAATTATTTTGTTAAAGAATGCGTTTACTCACACATTGAGGAGCTTTGCTTCCAAAAAATCAGATCTCCAGTAAAATATTTTGAACATATTAAATTGAACTTTCTATACATTTTCTGACAATTTAGTACAAATAATATTTTTCCACAATTGAAAATTTACAACTGAATTTTATCCCAGTCATTCATTTCACTTTGTTGTCAACTTGGGTGACATAAATGATAATCTTAACATGCCCCCAAAGAAAAAAAATCAAGGGAATCACAATAAAAAATTGGGAAATTGCACTGGCCACGAAAAGTCCTGCTCTTCCTAACCAATGTTCCCTAAATTCTGTGATTAAACATGTGTCCACATCTATTATGAAGAGCAGTGAGGTTCCATTGCTGGAACCACATGTGATACGCATTGATCAGGTCTGGAAGCGACAAAGGCATTAGCTAGGAATGTATAACTGTAGTGTGTCAGGGAAGATGGGTTGATTGTACACTATACAGAACAGCAGTATAATAGGGATGAAAAAGGTAGACCAAATGCACAATGCACAAACAACAACGTACCAGCAGTATAGCATAGCAGTTAAGGAATTAAGGCACACACTTTATGCACAGAATATGTTTGTAAAACCACCACCACCACCGATGACGATGATGATGATGATGATGATGATGATGATGATGATGATGATGATGCAAATCATAGATTCTACTCTACAGTTTTGGTCAAAATCAAAATATTAGTGTCAAAATACATTAATAACTGTTATAAACCATGGAAGTTTCACTTACAAGATGGATTACCATAATAATAATTAGTTATTTTCACTTAATACTATTTATACATGTTTACAGCTCATCTAACCTATACATAAATTTATCAATCAATGTTTTGTTTGTTTGTTTGTTTTTTTTTAATTTCAGTTTGGAACTTCTTTCCTTTTAAAGTTGAAATGATTGAGGCAGTTTATTATTTAAATTTTCTATCACTTTTGGCTCTCTTTCAGTCATAGGCACTGATTCCTAGTGACTGGAGAGGCTTGGGCGGGGGACAAAATAATTTGCAATAATAAAAATTATTACCAGACAGATTAAGATAATAGTTGTATATTTACAGTTAATTTATCCTGTACATACATTTATCAATAAAAATGTTTTAAATTCGTTTTTGAGTTCAGACAGATTTAATACATCTAATTTATTTCCATTTAATTCCCTTCAACAGAACATTAAAGAATAATGTTTATCTCATGGATAGCACTTGCTAACAATTTAGCAACACTGCAATGATCCCATTACAAAAAGGGGGGGGGAAGAAAAAAGGGGGGGAGTTGTCAGCAATGGTATTCTGACTAGAAATTTGTAGTTTCTACTTATATATTTTGTCCCATATGATTGTAATTTATCTTGTTTCTCTTAAAAATATGTAAACAAAGTGTGTTTACTTTGAAAACCAACTCGGTATACATTTTACACCTTTAATATACCTTATTATAACTGATTGGTTCAGGGAGTCATGGACATGTTAGGGCCTGAAGTAAAGCTGGTCAGCCTCAATGTAAGAAATGTATATAACCATTTGTTATACTTTTTGTAATGAAAGATTGAAATAAATATTCTATTCTGTTCTATCTGTTTGACTGGTTACTAGTGGCCATTGGGGATGCTGATATTTATCATTTTTCCCTAGCTTCCCAATAAAGAGCTTCCAATTTATTTTTATTTGTATATTGCTATCAAGTTGGCTGCATTTCAATAGATGTTCCTTGTTTAGGATAGTATTCATGTCCTTGCACAATGTGCAGTAGCTATCCTTAATTAATTGCATCCTGAAGGCAATTATGCATGACAATTAAGTGGAATTTGGAAACTCCAATTTTTTGGGGGGTTTCAATAAAAGATGTTTGAAAGTCTTTAGATCTTTATATGGTTTTCCTTTAAGTTTTTGTTGTTCTTGTTCAGTTATTAAGCTTTTTATGAGTTAAAATTTTAAAGGAAGTTCTAGTTCAAAAGATGGTTTTAATTGTATGGTGACCTTTCTTTCTTTCTTTCTTTCTTTCTTTCTTTCTTTTTTTTTTCTTTTTTTTTTTTTTTGCTAAAGTATCAGCAATCTCATTCCCCTTCAATCCCACATAGATCAGGATCTATTGTAAAACTATTTCCGTATATCTGATCTGGATTGTATGATCTAGTTTTCTTATTTCATTTATAGTGTATTTTGGCGCTACTGTAATTCACTATGCTTTGTAGTGCTGTTTTAGAGTCACTTTAAGATAACAAATTTTTTATTTATGTTAGGTCTATACAGTAGATTTTCTAAAGCTACTCTAATGACCATTATTTTGCCAACAAAATTGTTAGCATACTGTATCAAAAATGTGTATTATAACTGTTGTACACAGGTTTCATCTTACAAATTTCACTGTTTAGGATGCTACTGCTTATGGTCTAAGCTACTGTAGGGCAGACATATTCCCATCAAGTCCCTGGCGCTTAATATAACTTACCATAAAAGCCACTCTCTTACTAACTGATGGAGATGACATGGTGTTGATAGATACTTTGAATGATCAAGCTGCTTGATGCCTTACAGTACACTACATTCATTCATCATGAAATTCACGTCATATTCAGCTGTTGTTAAATTGCCATATTCAGTATTGTTGTTGCTGCTATTGTTTAGAAATAAAAACTGACTGTCTATTGCACATACAGGTTCATGCAGACTCTTGACAAAAGGCTCACTTGATGTACCTGCTAACTTTGCCAGGGACTTTATGGAAGTATGCCTACTATAATTGTATTTTATAATAGGATTGGCAAACTTCCTTGTCAACAGAACTTCAACTGTAGCTTACAGGGGAAAATGCAGGAGAGTTCTGGCATTCTAAAATCAGTATTTGTGGCTAAGACAGCACGCAGAAAAATAACATGCTAGTCTATCACAGCTAGAATGGGCATATGTAGACTATAGTTGATGAATTTTCCAGACATTCTCCTGACTCGATTACAAGGATTTCCTGTTCAATGGTAGGTGTAGTTCTCAAAATATTCTTTGGATTGCTGGTGGTTGATATCGCCATCAATAATTATTTCAGAATTTCTATGAAAAATCAAAAACATCACAAAGAGTGTGGTTGCAACATTCAGATTAATTTAAAATATTGTCTTAGGCTTTCCAACTGGTATCAATAACAACATTCCTAGTTTTGGATTCTGCCAATTGCAATTCATTTTTTCATGTGACCGTTTACAAAAACTATTATGTGCTTTCTTAAAGAAGCCATCATAATTGCTTAAAACTGTAACTGCTTTGCTAAGGAACTGGGCACACTTCTTCATCACTTGCCCATGTAGTACTCTTCATGGAGAATTGGATCAAGACCATGTCTAACATGTCCAGCCATTGTAAAAATTATAAAATGTAGTGAGATATTTAAGGACAAGTTCACAAAAATGTGTGAAATATATTTTTTATTTTAAAATTGTAAAAAGTCTAAATACTATGGTAAGGAATTTTAAACTAAATATGTATAGCAAAATATAGCACACAAAAGGTGCCTACCCTATCAATTCTAACCCATTCCAGGCTTATGAATTTTACATTTGGTGTTAAAACTAAACTTACAGGTGAAAATTAAAAGAGGTTTGGGAAAAATGAGATGTAATACACAATTATGTTTACAAAACTGAGATTTTATGAGAAAGAAAAATATACAATTGTATTTATCATCTTGATATATCCACATACAGAATGACTAAAAACAATACAGTTAAAAAACTGGCCAAATTAAATTATAATTAGTGATGGCCCACTGATATTAATCTTTCTCTCATGCTGATGACCTGAGCTGTTATAGAGTGTCAATAAATAAATCTTTCTCTCTATAACACATACACATCACAAGCAAGAGTCAGATAGCTATATTATCTCATGCTTTAAACAGAGTATTCTAAAATAGTCACAGATACTCTTAACTGTGGAGTGTATGCTTAAGCCAATGCAAACCTTTTCAGAATATTCTGCACATGCATGAAATGTAATGATGTCACAGCCAGTCAATGAGCACCACTTATTAGGGTATGAATAGGAGAGGTTTCAAAGAAATATATTACTTGTACATGATTTTATCAGATACTGTTTTTAGGAAGTGCGACATGTTTTGCCACTTAAAGCATCCTTCCTGTCTTGGTAGTATATATGATACGGTGGAAATGTTAAGAATGTCATTGCATCTGCACCCAAAAACCTGTGGTCAAATTTGTTCACTGAAAAGCTGCTCTGGTTTCTGGTATGACAGCAGCCCTTTCTTGGGACTCTCCACCAGCATCATAACAATCAACAAAATAGGAATGCTATCTGTATTCATATCCCTTATTTCATCTCTTCCTACTAGAGATTCAGAAGGCCCTCTTTGTGCTTATGTATCTGAAATCCTTCTCCATCTCGCCTAATTTAATCCAAAATATGACACTCAAAGGTGGTGCTAATATAATACAGCAAGAAGGTTGTAGTATGTAAAAGGTTGCATTCTAGAACTGATGTAATGGAGCTTAAAAACTAATGCAAAATTTTTGAAAATTATTAAATATCGGATACAAAATACTTACCCATGAGAGAGCCATTGATTTTACCATAACCTTTACAATGCTATGGAGAGGCTCTATATGGTGTCCAGGTGCTTCACTAGTACCAGTACTTATAGGTTTCATGGTTTTGCTTTCAAGATGTGCCAAAATATCTTCTTTCAAAACTCTACCACCTTTTCCAGATCCATGCACTGAGCTGATTTTCACCTGAAATTTTCATTATTTGATTACAGTTGATATTTCAGTCAACAGCACACCTTGTTCTGAGCTTGGCTATGATAACACCATAGCAATCAACAAAATTGCACTCATAATATTTTTACTGAAGAACTTATTCTAATTCTACCTAAGAATATTTGCATGTGCTAAATTTATTTATACCAGTATGAATGAATTTATTTATTTATTTCAATTTCAAATTAACATGAGGATATAACTTTTTTAACATATATAAGAGATAAGTCATGTCATGTCAATTTTTTTCTCACGAATAAGGGACAATACAACAAATATAAGATATACGACTAAAAGTATATGCATTTACTACTAAGTGGTGCCACCAACAAAAGGCTGGATGTAGGTGGCCCTCATAGGAAAGAAGCAAAACACATGCATTTGGATAGCATTGGTTTATTATGGCATGAGCAAAAGTCAACATTCTGCCCCAGTTTAAGAACTATGTCCACATCTTGCCACTGTTCAACAGGGCAGAGCATATGCACCTAGTGCTTCCCATAGCTCTGTGTGGCATTCTCACACATTCCTGCCATGGAGAAATGCTATTTTTACTGTTCACTCTTTGTGACTTCCATTCCTTACCACTGTCACTCACCAACTTGACTTTACGTTGCGCTGAAACATGCAGCTCTGGTCACATACACCACATTGCAGCTTCATTCAAAAGTACATTTCAAACACTTTCAATCTTATATCTTCAGTGATTAGTGGCAATTGCAGCTAATACAGTGATTTCTGAATTTTCCCCAGTAACAATTTTCATTCGATGGTGATTTCTTGGTGCCATACCTTCCATTTTGGAGAGTAAGTTTGTAAGTCTTTGAAAATTTCTAACAGACGGCTGCATCCTTTAGGATATTGATCTTTGTATAAGTTGCAAACTACTCTAGCATTCTTATGAGCTTTGGCATAAATGTAAGTCATATAATCCTTTCACTGATCATGTATCAAACATCCATGATTGAAAAATGAAGTGGAACTAGCTGAGAATAACGTCCTCTGAGGATTGAAATGGGAATGATGAGCACTCGTTTGTGTATCGATGTCAACAAACGGGCTTCTGTGTATAAACAAATTAGTTTCCTTCATAGTAATAACAAAATAAAAAAGTGGAACAGAAGATTTCCATCCCACATAAAGAAACACTCAGGTAATCACAGTGGTTATAATGGGATTAAACTATTATCACAATTATAGGACATAGCATGTAAATTGGAAGTAGGAAGACAAGTGCCATTCCAAAATCATAATGCTAGATTATTTCACCAACACAGATGAAATATTTCTATCTTTTTCTTGACCAGATCTGTAGTGTAGCAATTTTTCTGTGTTATATCCATGATTTTTTGGTACTCCAATTTGTATTCTGTCTCATTTACTCGTAGATTTGTTAATCTTAATGTGAGGCTATTGATTATAGCCAGTTTATGTTGTTTTGGGTTGTGGCTGTTGCTTTTTATATAATTATCTGCGTGGGTATCTTTCCTGGATCACGATGAAGGAAATTTGCATTTGAAACATGTCCAAGTAAGTGGAATAAAACTAGTGAAATTTGAATGACTTCCTCATAAATAATTTGTTACAGATGAAATAGTTCAAGTTTACAAGTTATCTTGTTATAAATATTAAATTATACAGAATATAAATTTAAAGTTTGTACTCATCAGCTCACAATGTGTTTGGACACTAATGGCACTTGTACTTGAATGCCCTTAAACCATATTCATAACTATCACCACTGTAAATTCAACCATTTCTGACCATATAATACTGTCTTTGAAGCAGAAAAGTTTGTCCACTTTCTGTACCTATTATTAGGTATAATTTGGAAAATTCCTCATAATTTAATTTGTATACAAAATAAAAAATAGATCCATACAGAAATCCTTACTCAGATAATATCAAACCAACACAAGTGCCCAAGGCTGCAAAGGCATAGAAGGTCTGTGGTTTGCATGTTGCCAGCTTTTCTTGATTGCAGTTTTTTTCTCCAGTATTTGTTCAAGCTCATTAATGATGGGAGGTCTGTGGTTTGAATCTTGCCAGAAATGTCCTTGAATGCAGTTTTTTCCTCATTAATGGCAAATGCTAGTTGAATACCCTAAAACTTATTTTAACAATATCTCATTTCATCTCATGTGTCATCAGTGCCCACAGACTATGATGCCACATAGGTATCAGCTGTCAAAAGCTAAGGATGCAGATGATGGTCTACGAAACATATTGTAATTATAAGTGGAGCCAAAAAGAGAGTGTTCTCTCAGTCATACAAACATCTTAATTAAAAGATAACATTAATTTCACTTTTGAACATGAAAATTGTGTACCAAGAAAATCCTTTTACTTTACACTTTGCTGAAATAATTATTACAAATTAATATAATTATTTGATTACAAATTATCAATTTTTATGGTTTTAAACCTTAAAATTATCAGTCCAATATATAATATATATTTGACCCAACATTATTGCACTTGAGGCAGTTCTTTTTAAGCAAAATGAAGTCAACAAACAAAGCATCTTTTAGATACAGAATTATTTGTATCATAAAATGTGATCTTTGAACAGATATTCACTTAATTATCTATTGAGTCGATTTGATAATCTTATTCTCCACTTACTGTTGAATTAGGCAAAACTAGTTTTGCAGGCTTTTGTCTGCATCCTCAGTTGTGAGTCGACTGTCAGCTTCATTGTTGGTTGGCTGGAGAATTTGGTGTAGCTCTCGTGGACATTTTATGAACTTCTGGATTAATTTGTCTTCTGTTGGGATCTCAAAGTTCATAACCTTATCCTCATATTTTTTTATATAAATTTTTTCTCATATTCCCAGCTCAATGTGCAAATTTCAATAATTTCACTCTCATTCTATATCACGTTTATCTCTCCAAAAGTGATGTGCAACTGCTGATTTCTCTGTCTGATTGTACCTTATAAGAAACAAGGCATTTACAATCAGACAGAGAAATCAGCAGTTGCACATCACTTTTGGAGAGATAAACGTGATATAGAAATGGGAGTGAAATTATTGAATTTTGCAGATCGATCCGTTGAGCTGGGAATATGAGAAAAAATTTATATAAAAAAATATGAGCATAAGGTTATGAACTTTGAGATCCCAACAGAAGACAAATTAATCCAGAAGTTCATAAAATGTCCACGAGAGCTACACCAAGTTCTCCAGCCAACCAACAACAAAGCCGATAGTCGACTCACAACTGAGGATGCAGACCAAAGCCTGTAAAACTAGTTTTGCCTAATTCAACAGTAATTGGAGCATAAGATTATCAAATTGACTCATTAGATAACTGAGAACATAATAGTCGCTTCACTGTATTGGTTCCGACACGAAATTGAATGTTATATTTAGATATTCACTGTTTCACATACAAACACCTTTGACCTTAAACTCCATGTTAGGAAGTTAGCTGTTCATAAATGCAATTATTGTTGACATTGCTCTGAGAGCTGTATGAACTTAGCATGCTGTACTTATATGGTCTACTAAAATGTGTTCACACATATGTTGATGTCCTAAAATTCAAGTAAAATTAACAATATAATACTTTATGTTAATGGAACATTTACTAAAATGAATAGTAATTATTTTTAAAATGTTTTCCCATAGAATTCTGTTTAAGAAATTCTTTTCCTGTTATACTCATTGCACAGTCATTCTTAAATTTTATTAAAACCAAATCTTTCAGTTTTTATATTAAACAATCTTCCAAGATAAAAGATATGAATCAAAATATAAGCCATTAACAGCATAATACACTATAACTCATTTAATTTACATTAAAGATGGAACAGAATTTCTTTCTATTTTATTTTATTTTACAGTACCCTTTGCACATTAAATTTTGTCACCATTTTCACAAATTGTAATTCATTAATAATTTTCATGACTAGCTTGATTTCAATATCTAAATTAGAAAGTGTAGCAAGTGTTCAGTAGTACATTTTATTACTTCAGTTATAATAAATAAAAGTTTTTACATTCAGTGACGATATAAACATAAATTTGAAATTTACAAGAGCAATTGGTGTACATTTTTTCCAAATATGCTAGTAACAGTCTTCACATTTTAGAATCTTTGAATTTCTGCACATAGATATTCTCCGGGACACATTTCCATTTTGCACTTATAGCTTTGTAATTGTGTCTTTCACAGTTTTTCCAGATCTTTATCCATTTCATGTATCTTGTGATTACACATCATGTATTCCACTTTTTTCCAGATCATTTTACTATAAATTATACAACTGCTTTGGCAGCATGTTAGAAATCATCCTAACAAGTTTTGCCAGAGATCTTTGCAAATTCTGATTACAGCTGCATCTTTTCATTCAAAATTATTAATTATGGACTTACACTGAAGTTATTCCAGTCATAAGTGGCTGTATTATCCACATTTCCTTTTATGTTACTACAGTTTGCAGCAGCAGATCTGATGTTTCTTCTTGAAATCTTTACAGAAATTTTTAAAAATATTACTTTCCTGTTGAAAACAAGTTAATCCACTGCTGAAAAATGTATTCTTTCTTCTTACAGTCTGCAGAAGAAATATCTAAGGCAAAATATACATATTTTGGTATAAAATGCCTTGATTACTTTTATAGTGTTCATTGCATAAGGTGTAGTATCTGTAAAAAAAAGGAGAATGCTGTCAAGTTTGACACCTTAGGAGGGTGCAACAAATGTAGCATTTTGTGTAACAGTTTACATTTTTCAAGTGACTCTTCTTCACTAAAAGTTTGAAAGCAGATATATTTCAATGGTATCTTCTGCTTTGACTATGCGAACAATAACATTAATGACATAATGGACTTCAGCATTGCTTGTTTCATCAACTGAGACAAAAATTATTTATGTGCAACATTGTGTCTTCATGACAATCAGAGTCGGTCCTGGTAGTGTAGTGGTTACCATACTTGCCTCCTAAACCCAAGATCGCGGGTTCGAACCGGCCAGGAACGATGAATTTTTTTGAGCGTAAATTCCTTTGGAAGGGAAGTAAAGTCGTGGGTCCCATGTCGTACATTTACAGCACGAAAAAGAACCTCAAGCCTGAAAGAGAGGCCTCTGAGCAAAATTTGTCGGACGTTTCACGCCCTGAGTGGAATGGGACACTGATGACCTGAGATATTAAAGAGCGTCCATAAATAAATCGATAAAAAAAAAATGATAGTCAGTAGTTCTTATTTAACATAGATTCCTCTGGAACATGATGGTCAGTATAGTGCACCAAAAAAGCTCGTAACTTTAATTTTTTTTCCCCCAGTAATGGAATGTTTATATAAAGACTTCCCCAACAGAATTTCTTGAAAAATGCAGCTGACTTCTTGAAGGTTACACTAGTATTTTTTAAGAATCTGTAAACCTTTTACTAATTAAATCTGTCATCTAACACTCTTCATGCTTCACCAACCTTAAAAATATCCGGAACCGGTTTCAAAGATATGTTATCTCCATCTTCGGCCATGGACAACTGGTGTGAAAGGCTGTTGTTACATAGTATCAGAAGCAATGTTCTGCTGTGGTGAAACTTTTATGAACTTAAAATTTATATTTTCCTCTTTTGGAATATGAAAATTCATCAAATGATCCTTATGTTTATAGATGTAAATCTTTTCACAAATATCCAGTTTTACTGGTCCCTGTACAGATCTCAATAATTCAACTTCTTTTTTTATATCATGATTTTCGGTCCAAAAATGATATGCTACCGTTGATCTTACTATTTTTTTGTATTTTAAATTTCTCATATGTTCTTTTAGACGTGTCCCCACAATCCTCTTAGTTTTTCCTACATAGATCTTATCGCATTCATTAATTAACATGAAGATGTGAATATAAAATTGGCCCCCACTAATAGATTTAGTCTAAACAAGGTTTTGAAAGACAATACTACAGATAATACCCCTAAGGAAAAAAAAAAAAAAGGATTTACAAGATTTCATGTGCTGAATGTGAGAGTTCTATAAACAGAAAACAGGACTCACAATGGGAAATCCTTTGTCCCCTTTTCTGGCAGATTTATTTATGGGTACATTTGAAACTCACATAATTTCCGCCTTCCCACATTGTTTTAAATGCTGGTAGAGATATGTTGATGATATTTTTAGTATAGTGAAAAAATAATTTGTTGAAGATGCTTTGAAGCTTTTAAATATACAAAATAGGAATATAGGAATATATCCTTCACACTGGAAACAGAAACATAAGGAATGTTGCAGTTTTTAGATATAAAAATTAATAATAATCATGGAAATCTAGAATTTGGAATCTATAGAAAGGATATGCACACAGATAACTATATAAAATCAAATGGGTTTAACCCTATAGCTCACAAGCACTCAATTTTCAAAAGCTTAACATATAGACTGGTGAATTTACCAATCAATAAACAGGAGTACAAAAAAGAATTTGGGAAGATAAAGGAGATTGCCATTATAAATGGTTTTAACAAAAATTTAGTAAACAAAAAACTTAGATTCCTAAAGAAGAAATTGATCAAGACTACCACCACACTAGTAACTGAAAAAGAGAGACCGCTTTTAAAAATTCACCTACCATCCAGTAGCTATGAATAAATTCCAAAAAATGTTTAAAGATATTAACATTAAATTGGCACTTGTTAACAGATACACTCTGAAAAATGCTTTAATGGACAACAGTTTTAATAACATTCCACAGGAGAAAAAGTCAGGCATTTGCAAAATAACATGTAAAGAATGTGATGAGATATATGTTGGAAAAACTAAAAGGAACATAGGAACACAGTTAAAGGAACATTTCAGGAATGTTAAGTACAAACAGATTGATAGGTCAGCAGTGGCACACCATTTTTGGAAAGATAATAAAAGAGAAATAAAGTTACTTAAAGAAGCCCACGGACGTACAGAATTGAACACATAGGAGAAGATTTACATTCATAAACATGGGGATCATCTTATGAATTTCGACATTATAGGAGAATGTAATACCAATTTCCAGTTGATAAAGAGAAAACACCACTGGGACAAAGCCACAGGTCCTCATAGATTTTAGTTTTTCATACCAGTCATCAAGTTGGTTGAAGATGGAGAGGATGTCTCTTTGAAACTGGTCCCACCATATTTAAAAGTAAGTGAAGCATAAGAGTGTGTTAGACAACAGATTAATTATAATTTACATAATGTGCTTGGTTTAACTGAAAACAATACTAATATTATGCGTTGACACATTAAAATGCATTTAGGAAAATCACCATTAAGACAGTCATCTATGGTTGACATAATAGAGCTGAAACAAGAGGGTGTTCATGTAATGGTTAAAGTTTGGGTACTCTGCATTTCAGAACAAAGGAACCATGTTCAAGCCACTAAATAGTAGACTTCACAGAAATCAAAATGGGGCAGTTTGGAGTTACAAATTTTACAATCATGTTTGGAAAATTTTACAGAATCAACTGAAATTCACTCTTTAAAAATTGCAGTTATAGCAATCTCTAAATTGACAAGACAAAAGCAAAACAGTGATTTCTGTATGAAAATGTAAAGCATCTTATAGATAGTTTTGGTGCATGGCTAACTTTTAACGACAAGTCAAAATTTTACATCAGTGGAAAAGAAACCAAGTGTATGAATGAAATCTGAACATTCTAAATAAGGAGGAGCAAAAGAAGGCTATAATAAGTTCTAATAAAATGTGTAATACTTGTGATTTCAAGTTAGAATAAAGTCACAAATATGTTGAGTCTATCCTATTTTATAGCTATTATTTCCCTCTCATTTTACAGTTTTAATGCTTAACACCCACAGTGCACACAAAGCATTTGCTCCAATACCATTCCATTGCTTAATTGTTTGCTTGTATTATTTACATACAATTGGGAGTAATGGCCTTCACATGAATGTGTGATGATATTGGGCTGTTTTTTCACTACCAAATATTTGCACAGTGTCTCAGAAAATAGCTGCAGTGGTGCAGAAACCTCTTAACACCAACAATATGCACTTCCATATATTGGAATGGTAATATACTGGATGTCCCACAATTCAACC
Organism: Metallyticus violacea; assembly: GCA_030762175.1. Classification (NCBI taxonomy): domain Eukaryota; kingdom Metazoa; phylum Arthropoda; class Insecta; order Mantodea; family Metallyticidae; genus Metallyticus; species Metallyticus violacea. The sequence continues at coordinate 317,565,263 of CM060846.1, read as the reverse complement.
ACACAAATTGCAAGGATTGTGGAGGGGTCATACATAAGCATTATGAGACAGGGAACTTATGGTCTGTGGTTTCCAAATTCAAGCAATTGCATAAAATATGTTAATGGTCAGCACACGACTGATTAAATCTCCATAGGAGGTATCGAAAAAGACAGATACCTCACTGAATAGCACAGTGGTTAAAGATCTACTAGATACAGCAGCATTAGATAATTAGATATTGTGATGGAGAAGGAGGTTCAAACCTCCTTGAATACATTTTTTTTTGTTTTGTTTTTTTTGTTAACAGGTTTTAAGTTGTAGTTACCATTTTATTTGTTTTGTTGTTCAGAGCTGCTCATTCACTCTAATGAATTAAGCAAAATAAATTACAATGTGCTTATCTGTAAGCCTGTGAATAACAAAGTAGCTCTAAACTTGCAAGGGTAAAGCCATTATCCACGTGTTTATCACCTTGACCTTTGATGTACATGTAGTATTGTATGAGCAGGCACATTTCAGAATTTAGAAGATTTTCCTCCACTCTAGCAATGATGGTAGACATAGTAAGTATTTAAAAGGAAAATTAAATGGCTTTCTCCAAAGTAAAGGAAAAATGTACCTGAATGAAAACAAATATCTAAGAAAAATTAAGTAAACTGCAATCTAGCTTTTCACTGCTCCGTGAAAACCAAATAAAAGAAAAATGGAGAATTAAGAAAAAAAGGTATTTTAAGTGCAAAAATAAAACAGAGATCATTAGAGATATTGTTTGCTGTGAAGGCCTACAACATCCCTGCAAAGAGTGCACCTGCAAAGAAATGATCCTCACACCCTCTCAGAAAGATTTGGAGTGTTATGAATTTCAACACAAGCAGCCAAGACCCATGCTAGTAACTGCTGATCAGTGATGATGTGTACACAAGGCTCTTAAGAGGTATTCATAAAAGAAATCTAGGGGGTTGAGGTCTAGAGAATTTGTTGGCCAATTTACAGGACCACTTCTTCCAATCCACTGGCCAGGAAACACATCATTGAGATAATCTCATACTTCCATGCTGAAATGGGGAGGAGCTTATCATGCTGCAACCACATCTGTTTATTAATGAAAAGGAAGAAATACTAGCCCAAGTAAGCAAACAAGAAAGTCCAACTGTTCTATGTCCTTATAAGAAAAAACAAACTTGCTTGAGAGTTGTCATGCCATTAAGGGAATTTCCACAGCAAAAGAATATGAAGTTGTGAAGAAACTTACAGCATCCTTAAAAGCAATATTAGTCATAGTTTTGAACCAAAATAACAAGCATTGATGCCCAGAACTAAACAAAGGGGAACATTCCCATAGAGGAGATTCTTTGCTTTAAATGAAAAAATAAATAAAAAAAAATTACTCATCACATTTGCCTTGCAAAATCCGATACAACGGATGCCAATAAGATCATACTTTCTTTTCTGCAAGATGGGAAAGCAATGACATCTCATTGCATTCCCCTTTAAAACCTGATACAACGGACACTAGCCCCACCTCAAATTAAGAAATATCTTCCTTATACAGTTCAAAATGCATGCAAAACTTATACTGTTAAAAGCACATTCCTTTTTCTGTTTAATTCTCACTTCCTTTACGTGCTACATTACATTCTCCATTTCCTTTCATGTGATTAACTATTAACATGCTTCCTACCAAGTTATTTTTGGGGTATAGCTGCTTGTTTCCTGTGAGTTACTACCATAAATTGTATGTCTGCTTCACATTGATGCAGTAAATACTTGGAATTGCACTCCTTTTTGTCCAAGGCCTTCCACTGATGATCGTGAAAAGCAAACGTGACTTTCCCCAGGATGCAGGACAGGGTCGGTTTGTGATGTCAAGTCTCAGTTGCGGTATGCTAGGTATTCATGCATGTGCTATTAACTTCATATTACTACTTAATGAGTCGTTATCCATGGCATACATACCCTCACAAATGAACAATTGTACCAAAGTAGCAAAGCCAATAATTTTCAACTTCCAGCCTACTGTGTACCGACATCTTTTTCCAATTACTTGGGCAATACATGAGCATTCTGAAAGAAAAATCTAATTCACACACTTAACATTATATTGACGTATCAATTTCAAAAAAGCATCATAACTTTGAAAGTTTACAAAAGGGATTGTATCTAGGACCCCTCCACAATCCTTGCAATTTGAATTCTGGGACACCTTGTGTATGTGTGTGTGCGTGCGCGCGCACATCTTCATTTGATGACTAAGCTTGACCCACAACTACTCCTCAAATATAAAAACTATGCCTTACATTGTTTTCCATTGCTAGCCTTCGTACTGCAGGAGTAGCAAGAACTTTGTCTGCAGAGTATGATTGTGTAGCCTCTGTTAAATGTGTTACTTTTGGTTCTGCCACTGTATACTGCTTCATTGTATCTTCTTTTATGATGTCTTCTGCTGCTAAGAGAGAGTTAGGCACAATATTAAAAAAAATTTGTTCAGATAACTATTTAAGGGTTTAGAGCTAGCATTTTGCTTTTAAAGTTCTGTTTTAAAAAGGTTAGATATGTATCCTTAAATTAGTAAAGAGTTTACCCTGTAGTTGAAATTGAAATTTATTGAAATGCTAAAACAACCAAAATACATTTTTTTAATCCTATACCCATTCTGACCTCTCGGTTATAAGTTGACAAGCAGCCCAGTACAAAGAATAATGATAAAAATAATCACCAAAGGCATTGTCAATAACATGCAAAGAGAAACAGTTAAGAACAGCAGGGCAAATGATGAGGTGCTCTTCAGTCATAGATATGCCATGGTTGCAAAGAGGGCATGCATCTGTTTCAGTCAGTCCTGTTCTATACAGGTGACTCTGTAAGTAGTCATGACCCATAGTAAATCTAAAGCAGGCCACGCCAACTGATCTAGATAAAGAACTAGGAATTCCTTCTGACTTGCTCAAAAGGGAGTACCACTTTTTCCCAGAAGCTTTCTCTCTATGCAGGCTGAAGTGATTAAATTTAATAGAGGAGGATATATGATGCTTTATATGCTGCAGAGGCAAAGGTGGATCTGGTTGTTTCATTTGGGATCCCCTTTTCTCCAGCTCATCTGCCAGCTTGTTTCCATAAATGGATTCCTTCAGTGGCTAGGAATCCATTGCAGTGCAATGCGGTTCTTTATGTTCAGAAGCTTATCAATTTGCAGGGTGATGTTAGTTGCCTACACGTGGTGCCCCCTCTTTACGCTAAATGACTGATAACTTGTTGCCTTGAAAGCAGCCTTGCATATCAGGCAAATGCAAAATACATGGGTGCTTCCACTCATCTGACCCAGGCCATACCCTTCAGTTATCCAACATTAACAAACCTTAGGAAATTACACTACTACCAAACCATAGAGAAAATTAGGACCAATGTGATCCAAATATTATCTAAGCTCACTTGCTCACTCTTCCTTCCATTTTTTCTTTCTTACCCTCTCTCTTTCTTGATTATTTCCAATACTAATGTGCATAATGCACTTGGAAAAAGGAGCAGTGATTTACATAGAATGAATAATGTACATTACTGATTTTTATAAATATTTAAAAAAAACATTTTACCATGGCTATACGGAAAAACATAATGTGGACAAACCTGATGGACATTCAGAAACTGAAATCCCTTTTAACATATACAATAAAATGTCAATATAATAATATCATAATGTTGAATTTTCCAGTTTAACAAATTATTTATTGGTTCAAGCAAAATAATATGTTTTACATGTTACAAATTTTTAGTTAAATAAATTTTGTTAAATCAGTATAAGAAATGTCTTAGGTTGAAAATTTATACTTTATTTACAAATTGTCTATTTTTAATAAAAATTCATTAGTCAATAGGGACTTTTTTACATTATAAGGATAGTGCAATTATATGGTGGCTACTGAATATCCTTTAGTACTTTCATACGATATCTCTAGTCTCAGATGAACCACAAGAGGCCAAAATATAAGATACATAATTGACCAAGCAGCAATGCAGAATTTGAATTTAGCCCATCAATCTTACAGTGTCATACAATGATCTGAAAATGGAAGCTTATTTGCCTACCCTTAGTTTTTTTTGTAATCCCTGAGAAAGCACACAAACTTGGAGAAGAAGAAATGGCAACCACTTTAGATGCAGATGTGGCTATGGAAAATGGAGGAGGAGCAGCAGTAGAAAAAGAAGAAGAAGCAGAAGAAGAAGAAGCAGAAGAAGAAGAGCAGGAGGAGGAGAAGGACACTATGATGCTTATGAGTGCAAGAGCTTAAATCTACTGCATGCCACAAACATGATTGCATGCTATTTGCAGCAGTTTTTTACCATTATGTAACAATATTACTGTCATTATAAGCTCTTGTGAAAAAATAGATGACTAACTAGAAATGCTTGTAATAATGTACAGAAAAAGGTAACAAATTTATTTTGTAGATAAATATCATGTATGCAAGAGAAAGAGGTGGGAGAGCATCTACAAGTAGCACCTGCACTGTCTGCTGCATTCTGTCGCAGGACACAAAAGTTCCAGAATGCTTCCAGAATGTAACAAAACAATAACATCAGAGATAAACAGCTGTATTGCAAAATAGCAAATGTCTTACGTCATACACAGAATTATAATTTGCAAATCTTTATCTTGTGTACTATGCAGTAATGCATGAATTGACTAAAATAAATTCCAAAGCATTATGCACTGCCTAAACATATGCAGAAAAATTATTTAAAACTTTAAAGTAATCACTAATAAACCATTATCTGCCTTACAATATTTTACATCATTTCAATAATTGCTTCTTCCTTTCTCATAATTCAAGAGCACATATCTGCAGAACTGACCTTTCACTTCAGCTTTAACTATATGAAAATATACTGTCACAATGTTAAATCTCAGCAGCCTATAAGTAAAAAATTCCATATAAAATTTGGAAGTAATAGAGAGTTTTGAGTTAAAATTACTGAAGAAGAAACATATCTGTTTATATCCTACATTAATGTTAACAACTGAAAACATTAATGTAGGATATATTACCACTCCATTCTCTACAGCTTCGTAAGTACAATTTTTACTTAAATATCTGTTTATTTATTTCACCATGGATGAATTATGGTGGCTTGTGATTTATAATTGTATGCAGAAACAAAAAAATTTAAATAATTTATGAAATTGTAGGCCTATATAAAAATAAAAGAGAAATGCTAATTTTATTTTAAAATTATGGAGACATAAGGGACACATTTATTTAGTTATTTATTACTGGAAATGTTTTATGTTTAAGTTGTTACATGAAGCTCTTCAAAACTCATTTATTGCAGCTACTTTTTTTTCTGTTGGGATTTGATTTACATTATTTTTAATCCTTTTTTTTTTTTTTTTTTTTTTTTTTTGATTGCCCTTAACAGCCATTGCTGTTGAAGTAACATTTTTCTTGTTGGTCACAGATTTTTGATCATTATGTTAATTAAGATGAGGTTTAGTTTTACTAGCAGCAGAGAGGAGGCTGTAAAATACAAATGTTTTTACTGAGAATGATAAGTGTCCTTTTATTGAGGAGGCTGATTCCACAGGTTACTTCTTTTTCAAATGTTTTTTTTTGGTTGCATGTCAACATTAAAAGTAGCAACAGGATTGTTATTCCAGTTTTTAACACATTCAGAACTAGTTAAAATATTTAAAAAGCCTTTACGGCTTCATTTCCATGGAATAAAATCAGTCTAAGTTAAAACATTTAAAATATTTTAAAATATTTGAAACACTCTTTATGGTTTCTCCCTCAAGAATTAAAAAAAAACCATGACATCTTTCTTGAAACATTTGCTCACACCGTCAATTGTTAAATGACTGATGGATCACTCGTTGAAGTTGGGAAGGTGAGGACTCTGATGGTCTAGTGAAGAACCTAAACAGGGTGCTGTCTACTTCCAGAATATCAGAATATAATTCATGAGTTTATGCTCATAATTTTTTTATAAAAATCTTTTACCATATGCTAAGTTCCTTGAGTTTTTGAACAGCTTTTAATAAATGTATGCCTTTTCTATTTCATGATGTTCACTCCATAAATATGTTGCTACAGCCAATTTATCTATATGCTTTTAACAGATATTTCGCAATAATCTTTCAACCTGATGCCTATATTCCTCTTGATCTTGCCCATGTATATTTTGTCGCAATCTTTGCAATTAATCTGATATACACCTAATTTTTTCTCCTTGGGTCTGGAATCTATTTTATTTAACTTTAATAATTTGTTAACACTATATCTGTTTTGAGTTGCTAATGTGATATTATATTGTTTAAAATTTTGGAAATTTATTATCGATTGATGGGTGATAAGTGAACTTTTTGGAGATTTGTTACCCCTGATAACGCACTCAAGGTTTTGATTTGTTTAATTCTTTTTTGTTTCTGGAATTTTTTATTTTTTGGTTGATCATCTGTTTTTTAAACCCATTGGAAATGGCTACTTCTATTATGTGCATATATTCCTTTTTGTATTCATCTTTGTTGAGTGGCATATTTACTAACCTATATTGTTAAAAGCTGCTTCCTTATGAGATCTGGAATTAAAACCATGGGTGTCCTTTCTGTAAATGCCAAATTCAAATTTGTTATTACATTTTATTGTCAGATCCAGAAATGGCAATATATTATTAGTTTCAGTTTCAATAGTAAATTTTATTGGAGTCTCTTGCAGAAACCATAAAGAGTGTTTCAAATATTTTAAATGTTTTAACTTAGACTGATTTTATTCCATGGGAATTAAGCCATAAAGAGTTATTAAATATCTTAACTAGAAGAGAGGATTGTTATTACAAGTTTATTAGATCACTAATTTCTCCAACTTTAGCTAATTTACTCTATCCGATACTTGTATCTTTCACTTCACTTGTTTCTGTATCCATCCTAGTTTCCTGCAAAAGCTCTTTCTCAAAACAACATAGTAGATGGATGATCTTGCACATGTTCCCAATGATTTCAGAGTCAAAACAAGTGCATGTGTACAGATAGGTACAAAAATTACATCATAGATAATTAAGTTTGCACTAACATGAGTCTCTGACTTTTGCAATATTTAATTTTGATTATCAATCAGTTGAAGAACTCACTGTCCATCTTAATCCACATGCACTAGCCTATGATGTTTGCATTTTTTTTTAGAAATTTTGTGTCTTTTTCCTAACATTGATAATTTTTCAGTTAGTTTCCCTTGTTCATAGCATTGAGATACAGTTGAGCCTCTGAGAGCATAAAGTACATTGTCTTACCTTTTGATCGTTTTCCTTTAATGTATTATATTTTCATGTATGATGCATATGCTCCAGGAGATATTCATATTAATCAGACTATTTTTCCTACATTTCTGTAAATAATATTCCAAGAAATATTTTCCAAACTATATTAATTTTATATTTTCTGAACAGATTTTTTTTAAAGTTATCTATCAAACTTGAGAATATGAAGTCATTCTGCTCTGTAAGCAATACTTAAAATTTTGTAAATTTCTGCTTGCTTGTTTGTATCATTAATTTTTTTTCCTTACATTTTATCTGCAAGTTGATCTACATGTGAGGAACAAAACATACTTTTTACTGGCTCTTCTATAACCTTGATCCTAGATCTTTAGAAACTTTCTTCCATCATAATTAATTTTATTTTTATTTCCCCTATTTTTATTAATCTACTGTGCTGTTGATTATGAATGCACCTGAAAAGTCTTGGTTTATGTCATCTATTTTCATTAATGTTATTATCTAAAATGCATACCCTCCCATACCATGGGTATCATCAATAGCTATTTTTTCAGGTCCATATTTTCTTAAGATATCCCCTTAAACTTCATTCATAATAATTAAAACAAAGTCATCTTTATAAGAAAATTTTTCATCTTCTGCTCCTTCAGGTTTAAAATACAATATATTGCCTTCATTTTTTTTCCTATCACATTTCCAAGCTTGTTGCATGATCTTAATGGTGCATGCCATTTTCTACTGGGTTGAACTCCTGTTCAAGGTTGTACAAATTTTTTCTTGTTTACAAATGTTTCCTACCCCATTGCCAGATACAGAATTTTTTATATCATCAAGGATGCTCTCAAATAGCATTTTCATTGACATTTTTGTAGCTACTTCTCCCCATTCTCAAAATGAAAGTCTAGGATGTCATGATCATTAGGACCAATGTGAGTTTCCATAAAGTCTACAAGGGCTGCTTCAATAAAGAATGATCATAATTTTTTTACAGGGCACAATTTCTTATGCAAACTTTAATTTTTTAATATTTTGTTAACTTAATATGTAATGTACATATGATACTCATTTCATTGTTGTCACTTCCGGTTCTCATTTATCAGAAATGTGCAAGTTGAGATATGCTCATTTCCACCTACAGAAAAATGGAGGCAATGTGTGATGAACAATATACTGCTCCAAATTCTGCAATTGTCTCAACAAATCTTCAGTTGGGATATGCATAATTATGGAAGGCCTATGCAAAGTTTATTTTTCCCTATAACAAGCTTGAAGATAATTAAAACTGTTAAAGAGGGGAAGAAATCAATTTCAAAGGTGGGTGGACATGGTGCTCCATTTTGTGCTCTAATGGAAGAATACATTAACACTGCTGCTGTCATTGTGTGAGAGGATCATTAAATAACATAATGAACACTCAGAAATTCTGAAAATTTCACTGGGTGCCAACCACATATTGATAACTAAAATGTTGCACATGAGAATGTGGATTACAAGACTGCTGGTTCCCAAACAAAAGGACATTTACGTGCAGCTGAAGACAATGTAACAGGAAGATGCAAAGTTTCTTTCAAAGGTAATTACCATTAATGAAACTTGGCTAAATCATTTCAATCCTGAGAGCAAACAACAAAACTGTCTGTGGAAATCTCCATCTCTCTCTCTCTCTTGCACGCGCGCATGCACACACACACACAAGAAGCAAAAGTGGTTGCTTCTGCTGCATAAGTTATGGTTATCACATTTTTTGATATTCAAGAAATAGTTTACCAGCATGTCATAAACATAACTACAACTGGGTAATACTACAGAGATATCCTGAAAACTCTGAAGACCATATCACATGCAAAAGACCACATTATCATGTGCATCAAGCTGGATGCTGCACCATGATAATGTAAGGTCACACATAACAAATGTTATTGCTCAATATCTCATAAAAATCAGTGTGAAGTGTGACTTTTATCCTCTCTATAGTTCATATTTAGCCCCATGTAACTTTTTCCTTTTCCCCAAATTGAATAAACAGTTTTGTGGGAGGTATTTTCCACTATCAGAAGCAGCCAGGCTGCAGAGGTGATTCTGAAAGACCTGTTAAAAATGGTTTCCAGCATGTCTTTGAAGAGTGGCATAAATGCTAGGTTGATTTGGTTTATTTATAGATGCTCTTTAATATCTGAGGTCATCAGCATCCCATTCAATTCCGAGCACAAAACAGTCGACAAATTTTGCTCAGAGGCCCTTTTTTTCACTTTGGGGTTCTTTTTCGTGCTGCAAATTTACAACATGGCTTTACTTTCCTTCGGAAGGAAGTCATATTTAAGTTTTTTACGCCCAAAAAATCCATTGATCCTGGCCAGGTTTGAACCCGCAATTTTGGGTTTAAAGGCAAGGATGGTTACCACTACACCACCAGGATCAACGAAATGCTAGGACAGGTGCACTACAGCCAACAGGAATACTTGAGAAAGATCACCAAAATTATGAGGATGAGTAAAAGTATTTTGTAAAAAAAAAATTATAGTCATTCTTTATTGAAAAGCCCTCATAATTTACAAATTCTATTAACAGCTTCCTTACCATTGATTTTTGCAGGCAAAAAGAAGTAATTTGATTTGATGCTATTTGGCTTAACAAGGTAAAGGAAAGTCTAGAAATAAATTGGTTTATGGGAATGTGTGGAGAAATAGGGGGTCATTAGGAAGGGATTTCTGGAAAAAATTGGTTAAGAATTCAAGACATTGAAAGGCAAGAAATATTTGCTAGCTTTAATTTCAAAACATCATTGAATGTATACAGAGAAATGAAATAAGTTTAGAGCAGGGAAAATTATGTTGAAATATGTGATAAAGCAGCAAGGGAAGGCTTTGCATGGGTGAGAACAGGAGTTGTGGATAAATATCCATTATGTAACCAGAAAGACAATTATTAGCATATAATATTAGAATGTGAGAAAACATTGTTTCTTGCAGAGAAACTGGGAATGCAGAGATAGTCCATTCTATCAAAAGAAATTACAGGGAAAAAAATGTTGAATGTTAAATCAAGAAAAGATATGGTGGAAATTGAAATCTATTTATGTAAAGAGAGAGCAAAATAGTTGAAAAAGATTATGAGCAAGGCAAAGAATAAAGTGTAGAGTGTGAGGGTTTGGATTTAAATAACAACAACAACAATAATAATAATAATAATAATAATAATAAATTTATTGCTGTCAATAGACTCATGTACACAAGTTTCAGACATTGTCAAAATCTATGAACACTAGTTTAAATAATTCATATGCAACTATAGTAGGCAGGTCCCTATAACTCGGCAACCACAAAGTTGGGTATATCGAGCCTCAGGAATTGCAGCAACTTAAAATATTAAAGTACAGTGATTAATAAGTTGCTAAATATATGGGTTATCAAATTTTGTTGGACCTAGTGCCTTCTGAATTGCTGAATGCACTGATCATACTTGTTATATTTTAATTGGCTTTTATTTTAATTTTGTTATAAACATTTGGTATATAGATGTATGTAAATGTAGTCTGTAGAGACATATTTGCAATAAATTTAAAATTTAATAGAATACCTGAACCCAAGTCTTCTGGATATTCCAGAAAGGAACTGCTGATGAGCTGAAGACAAGGGTTCAGTAATTGCTCAAATAAGTAAAATTAAAAGAAAATGTATTTGAAAGGTATAATTTTTAATTGAGGCAATCTGTGAAGGAATGGAGGAAAATTTGTAAATTTGATTATAAAGTTGTTTGTTGAAATAAATTCATTCATTCATTATCTTTGATTCTGAAAGTACATGTTTCATATTTATTGACAAATTCTATGCTACGTGTCTCATTAAAAAGATAAATTTACAACCTTTATATTCATAAAAATGACAACAATTTCAGCAATCATCTCTTTCTATAAAAATAAACCATATTTTACTTATATTGTTGTTGAACTGGTCAGTACAATTCAAACATGAAAATTTTTTTCATTTGAAATGCCAGTATCCAAGTTATGCTTTTGCTTTAAAATACAATTTAAGTTTAATAATCATTCAATTTAGAATTGAACACAGTGAAACACACACTCTTCTGAGTAGGATGTTTAAAACACTCTTTATGGTTTCACTGAAATGGGATTTACTCAGGACATATGTTTCGTGGAACATCATCAGCTGTTAAATGACTATTGGATCATTCATAGGAGCTGGGTAGCAGGTATGCTGGTTGACTCTGGTGATTTAGTGATAAACTTAAATAAAGTGCTGTCTGCTTCTGGGATGTCAAAATTATATCCTGAGTAAATCTCATTTCAGTGAAACCATAAAGAGTGTTTTAAACATTCGACTCAGAAGAGATTACAATTTAAGTTTTTTAAGATATGAAAACAAGTCCACATAGATAAGGGCTTCTTTGTTACTATGGCAGCAGTATCAGTTTCTTTTAAGTTCTCTTAATTCCTGATGTGCATGGTAAATAATTTTACATGCCTTGCATTAAATGTTTTCTTTACCTGTAGACCAGTCATGCCATGTTTTTTGCTCTCAAGTGCTCCTTAGTTTCTTTTGAATCCAAATGTTGCATCACAGAAAATTCACCTAATCATTTTTTCAGATATTTCTAACAAAGATGTTTTAACAATTATAATTTTATGTGCCAATTTTATTAGGCCAAATGAGCTATTCAACTGGTCATAACTCTGCTAGTACTGAAATTAAACAAGTGCCTGCATATAAGTAATAACTTAAGATAAACTTTCATCTATCAGTCATGCAAAGTGTGTTTCATGAAGGATAAAATTATTTTAGAATGATTAAGCTGCTTACATAAATATAAGTTTCCACAGAAAGAATTTGTCCTTTAATATAAAATTTGGACATAGTGTAAGCATTATTCTAGACAGAATTCCCATTTTTTAAATATATTTAATGCCCATTTTTTAATACTGGGGCATCACAGGCAGTGGACTCTGATAATACATGGGGCAAAGTGATAAACTGGCCTAAGTTTAGGATCTCCTCAGTTTTGCTGTTGATGAGATGTGAAGAAAACCAGGAAAACTTTAGTCTGGATGGATGGTTCTTGCAGGATTCAACCATCCATCCCATTCACAAGTTCATGCCTTAGTGACCTTGGCCTCCCATGCTATTTGACAATCTTATATAAAATATTCTGAGCACCCAAGAGATACTTCTGCTTTTTTGTTTAAATAAATCCTTGCCTTTCCAATGTATAGTTCTGTCCATGCATTCAGAATCTCTGAACTCATTTTCACTAGCACATCTTTAACAATAAACCACAGAAATATATTGAATATAATATTGGCAACTCTTGTTTACTTAGGGTATTACAATGTTGATAAATGGAACAATATGATCTAACACAATAAACTGTAGTGTTTAATGCACATTTAAATAATTAAAACTTACATGGATCTTCCTGCACTTCCACATCCACAAGTGGTTTGCCCACTGAAGCTGTATCATCAACATTGTAATACAACTTCTTAATAATGCCATCGTATCTACTTGTTATTGTAACAGAAGCTTTGTCACTCTGCACCTCACAAATATTTTCAAACTGTGACACTCTGTCACCTTCTTTCACAAACCTATAGAGCAAGAATAAGCATAGCATTAATATTTTTGTACTTTGCTTTGAATGTATTTAAACACTAAACAATACAATTTCATATTTGCTTTGTCCTGTGCTTGACTCTTTCAGAGCAGAATAAAATGCAATATTAAAAGTCAATGATATTTTAATTATTAAAAAATGCTACTTCAGTAATGTATTACTTCATTTCCAATATTATTTGGTGGGGTTTGTTTCTTCTCTGGCTAATCCAGAGTACATTGGCCTTCCCCACTACACAACTGCTTTTTCATGAATATAATCAGGAAGACACAAAATATTCTTTTCTTTAATACTGTTTAATGCCCATTTACACTACTGAGGCACACAATATCAAAAATAAATATGAAAACAAAATAATTATAAATTAATTCAGTTTTGCTCTTGCTTAATAAAATTAGCATTTGCTTTCAAATAATTTATTACTAAGTTTTGATCATTAGACAATGTTTGAAGTTCAGAGTATGATTTATTGTATGGTTTAAGAATGTAGGCACATTGGCAGCATAATCAAAATATATAGTGGTAAAATTTTGTTCTTGAAAAAAAGTGTACATTCAATGAAGGTTTAGCATTGACTCCATTCCTATGTATACCAATTTTCAAATTTTCTTTAATCTCCCTGTGAGCAACAGAAAATATTTCTATGTACACTGCATGCTGTCAGTAGTATTGTCACATGGTTTTAAACATTGCAAATAATTTTGTAACTTATCATTAAATTCACCTTTTTTTTCATAATGCATTGTCAAAAAATAACACAAAAATACTTGCAAGTCATAAGTTAACTATGATTCTTATAGGATTTTTCTAAGATACCAGCTATACACACGAGAGTACCACAGTGTGATTGTACATCTTCATATAACATAAAAGGTGGAAAATTTGCTGCACATTTGATCTACAATGTCGACATTTCCTCTATTCATATTATAATCCAAAATAAAGGGTAGTGTCTTGCTTTCATAGTACCTTCATCATGCATAGCAAATATAATTAACACCACTCATTCATTTTAGGTACATGGAATAACAAAGTATAGCAAATGCTTTCCTGAAATGGGCAAAGCAATGGGCATTGTTTCTTTCCTGGCAGGAATTTCATTGTAATTTTGTTCTCGTTTTGATGTAATGTCCTTATACAGATCATTCTATAGTAGAATGAGTGCAAAGGGGTGATTCACATACAACTTGTCAGGTTGTGATTTGTTGCCTTTTATTAGCTTTACTAATCTGTGTTCTATATAAAATGGCTTATTTAAAACCTGGGATCATCTGGTTGTTTTTCAATTTATATTTGAAAATTGTGCTCTCATACTAATCATGTATAGAACATTAGTTAGAAAGAAAGAATCATACTTAAAATTCAATTTAAGGTCAGCATTTGAACCATAGATCTTCAGTCATCTTTGCTGATGCTCTAACCAAATGAGCTACCATGTTCTCCTCCAAGCATGGAACCATGAAATTATGGCATTGTCACTATAAATAGTGACAATTATTATTAAATTAATTTAATGCAATATTAAAGAACTACATATTTCATGACTGCCTTTAAATCAGTTTGTATATGAGCTCAATTATTCTGTTAATTTTCAGTTCATATACATAAACCCATCTTGAAATGAATTACTGATGATTAACTGATTTTTTCCTATAATTCTAGTAAGATATCACACATTCTGCTACAGTTGACAATTACATAGAAATGGAAGGAAAAACAGTGGTACATAAAGAGTTAGCAACTGGACATGGTTTCACATAAACTAAAATACAATTTAGGAAGCTTTTAAAAACAAGTAGTCATTGTAAATTTTATTTACTATTAAAATAATTGCATCATTTTATACTGCCCCACTATAAATAAAATAGAAAAATACTATATTTTAAATTCATATCATCAGCATTCTGGTCCTTCCTTTGGGCAATTTCCACACAGAGCTTTGTTGTTTGCTCCCAGGATTGAAATTGTGTAGTCAAGTTCCATCATGGTGTTCAGGTTTTATGAAATCCCAAGAGAGGGCAGATATGAGCTGCAACCTAGGACACCCTAAGATGGAAACTGTAACTTTATTTAAGACCCCCGTGCTTCTTCGTGGCAGAGATAAAGAAAATTATTACTGCCCTTGCTCAAGATAGGCTGAGCATTTGATCATATATTGAAGATTGGCTATCTATGTCACAGACAGTACACTAGTTCAAATAAGGAGGCATTTTAGTCATCACCTCCCCTTCATCTTTTAGGCTCCTCACCATCCTAAGACCGCCACAGGTGGCCGAGGTCGTGAAGGTGCAGACTCGTGAGCGGGAGGTTTGGGGTTCGAATCCTGCCAGGACCATACACCCTGACTGGGGTTTTTTCCAGGTTCTCCTCAGTCCTCACAACTGGCAAATGCTGGGGAGGTACCCTAAACTTAGGCCTGCAACGTTTCCTTCCTTAAAAAAATATCTTTTCCCAATTTATCATTTCATTTCCTGTATCATCAGTGTCCACCGCCTGTGGTGCCTCAGTAGTAAAAACGGGCATTAAACACTACTTAAAAAAAAACATCCTAAGACCACTATTCATGAAACTTCCATTTCTCTTGATTTATGTTTCAACAGAAGGTTTTCTACTGCCTGTTTCACACCTGAACCAATTGCTTCATCTCTTTTAATGATCAGTATAATTTCTGAAAAAGCATAAAATCTGACTTTGTAAGAACCTGACAGGCAAAATTTTCTCTCTTCTCAAAGTACATATGGTGTCTTTTCAGTACTTAAAATATAGGAGTGAAGAGGCACATAAATCTCAATTAACCTATTAACAGGTGATCCCAAAGAGAACCACCTTTTCTTACCATGTCTTAGGATGTTTTTAATATCAACTTCAGTAAATTCACAAAATGATCTCTTAATGTTTCAATCTCTCTGTGATTGTATGAAAATAATAAAAGATATTTTAAATATCAGTTTGGGTGTCAAATGAAAAAGTGTCTTCTGCTGTTTGTACTGCATTGTTAATTACATGATCAGCACATCCCACACTAACAATATTCCTTTCATAATATTCCTTCAGTTTAAAGTACAGGTTATTTTTTCCAAGTTGCTTTTTGCCACCAGAGTGTGTGTTTGTATTGTCAGTAGATATACTAATGATTTTATTAATAATTCCATGGTTTTCAAAAATTTTCATAACGTGCTGACAAAGAATATCTGCTGATTCTCTTGCAACTTGGAAAACACTAGTATTGTAACTTCTTTGTTTATTAAAAAGTTAAAATAATCAACACTCATGAGCATTTCACTCCTTTAATTATTAAAATAACAGGACATGTTTTGTGAACATATCGTTCACATTGTCAACTGAGTACATATATACATAGTGTGAATGATATGTTCACGAAACATGTCCTGTTATTTTAATAATTAAAGGAGTGAAATGCTCATGAGTGTTGATTATTTTAACTTTTTAATATACATACTCAGTTGACAATGTGAACGATATGTTCACGAAACATGTCCTGTTATTTTAATAATTAAAGGAGTGAAACGCTCATGAGTGTTGATTATTTTAACTTTTTAATAAACATACTCAGTTGACAATGTGAACGATATATTCACAAAACATGTCCTGTTATTTTAATAATTAAAGGAGTGAAACGCTCATGAGTGTTGATTATTTTAACTTTTTAATAAACAAAGAAGTTATATTTTCGTTTTACTGTGTGGATTCCTTCAAAGGTATAAAATAATATAAACTAGTATTGTATTTTAATGCTTAAATCAGGCAAAGTACAATATTGGAAAATTATTAGCACATTTTCACATTATTCTGGGTGTGCATCCATATACAG
Source organism: Metallyticus violacea (assembly GCA_030762175.1). Lineage (NCBI taxonomy): Eukaryota > Metazoa > Arthropoda > Insecta > Mantodea > Metallyticidae > Metallyticus > Metallyticus violacea. The sequence continues at coordinate 317,548,555 of CM060846.1, read as the reverse complement.
AATAGAAATGTACACTATCTATTCTTCTGTAATCTTGCTCTCAACATGAACAGTTAAAACAATAACAGCAGTTACTTAACATTTTGTCTAAACACATGAAATGTTATTTGCTTAGAAAGTTACCTGTGCAATCCAAGAACTGAAAGCTATGATTATGTTTTATTGTATTGAAAAAAATGTAGCTTGCTAGGATGGCAACTCTACACAGTCACATTTCTGGTGAAAAATCTGTTTTTTAATGAAGGATAATAATTTCAGATTCGTAGCTGCTGCACTGACTGCCTCTTTGATTTTTAATGTCTGTTTTTCTACCATTACTAAATACTGCTACTCAAGCATGCATTTAACTTTAGAATTCATAGAATCAAACTCATGAATGTATGTGTCAATATCCAAGAAAGAACACTTTTTTTTTGCATGATAAAAGCTGTTTTGAGTTTTATGAGAAAGCTTAACATCCATTGAAAATATTTACTTAATTCAACCACAAAGAATTGCAAAGAACAACAATGAATATAACATATATGTTAACTGACACAACCTCTTGCTATACAAGCTAAAAGGCAGACGCATAAGTGTGAAAAAAGCCATGATGACATAATTCAAAATGGAGCTTGAAACTGGATAAGGCATGGAATGGGCACAAATTTATCAAGTATGCACAAGATATTTCAGCTCCCCCCCCCCCAAAAAAGACATTCTGCATTCCCAGCTAGATTTTGTTGGGACACTGGAACAAAAATTCCTAAACAGGGACTGCCCCAGGTAAAATAGGATGTCTGGGATCCCTAAGTGCAGGGCTTTTCAATCATGACATGATCTTTCACATGTCTCTTAGGCTTTTCTTCTACAATTTCTGACTTTCTAAATGTTCAAACAAAAGCATAAACTTAGCACAGTATAGCTAGAATTTTGAAACTTGAACAATTTTCAGCACAGTTCATTTGAAATTATGTTCAGTCTATGTATACATATCAATTACAAAAATGCCTGGTATTCAGTATAACAATACAGCATAAATTTTAATAATAAAAAGCAAATTCCATTAAAGACCAGCTACACTGACCATAATGACATATATGGCACATCACATTACATCATTAATAGTTATAACTCAAACATTTATTATTTTGATATTATTGTATGATTTAGGTTGACTTTTAGCTTAGCTGATGGTGAGAACGAAATGTTCTCAAAACTGGTTCTATATATTATGACAAGTAAGTGAAGCATTAAGAGCATGTAGTTCAACTAAATCATACAATTATATGATTAGCTTCAATGTGCAAGTTCCAATTAAGATTTTAAATACTTATTATTTTATTTAAATTTTAGAAATATATTAATACAGCAAAGACCAACATTCAAAAGGAACTAACCAATTTACAATCTATTTCAATACTAAACTATATTTTATGATAAAATTCCAAAGTTTTCATGCATGCTAAGCAACTATCCTGAAATGCACAATTTTACAGTACGAATCTTAGCCACATTTGGCACAGATTATCTTTGTGGAATAGCTTCCCATAGATCAAGACTGATATCTGAACACCTGTCATCAATACTGAGAACGTATTAACACAAAATCAAATTGATTATATTAAAATTTTCACACAAAAGATGTCAAATATCAGGTAAGAACATGTTGAGCTTTGCTATAACATAATTATATCTTTGACATGGAAAGAAATTACTTGGTATATTTTTGTGCTATCTGTAGTGAGCATCATCTTTTGAAAATTTGTCTTATTTTGTCTAAAATGTTATTTTTAAGTTGTATGCTGTACAAATTGTGAATTTTTTCTGTTAAATGACATTTATTAAACTAGCAATAACTTACTTCCTACTTCCAAAGAGTGGTTCATAAGTATTTCTTTCCATATAAATGCTGCAATTAGTTAATTTTTCAGAATAATTTGTGGCAACCTATAAAAACTTTCTTGGAGCTGCTACATGTACTAGATGGCTAATGACTGCTGCATTTTGCATAAGTTTCACACATGCACTGATGATGAATAGGATATATAATCACTGTTTTTCAAAGGGTCATTAGTACCTGCAAGTGACAACAGGCTATGAACAACCACAGCTTAAAGAGTAAACAAGTGGAAGGCATTGCATCAGAAGGGTAGCAACCCCATTAGTTGCTGAGGAATGTTTTGCTTGGTGTTGTTACTTGCTCTTTATTCATAAGCCAGCATTTGGTATAGCAGCATTATGTTTGCTATTAACAAATTGACAATGGCTGGGGTGTTCATTAATGATGAATAAACAGATTTTATGTGAACTGAGTCTTTTGGGCTGTAAGGCACACAGTTCACATAATTGACACCAGCCATAAAGCTTACCTTCTACAAACAGATATTATTTTGTATTACAGAAAAACAAGTTGGGATGCAGCCATGGGTCACACATGGTATGCTCAGCATTTAACAAATGGATGTCTGCCTTACTTAGATGTATTTTGCCAAATGGAGCTGAGGTTTAGAGCTAGTGAATCATTCTAGGCACATTGCAATAAGGATAGATCCATCTGCAATAATCTCAATGTTGTGCAGAATGTACTACAGAATGTACTCAATCCTATACATGGTAAGGAGCTAGAACCAGTTAAATGGAGGAACAACAATAACTACCACTACCACTAATAATAATAATAAAAACAAATAAACACATTTTGAATCGCCATAGCTACTAATTAAGCTACAGAGGTTGGAGAAGTGCCATTTTTCAATTTTATGTGCTTTCCTATGATGTGTAAAATTATATGAATTATGAGGATTTTTGTTTTTAAAATTTTAAAGTGAAATTTTGAATTCTGAAAAAAAAAAAAAAAAAAAAAAAAAAAAAAAAGTGGATCTTCAAAATGTTTCAAAAAAATTCTAGAATATAGTTTATACTAATGTTAAATTATTTACAATTTTTTAAAGTAAGATGATAATGGGCTGTAAGTTAAAATAATTTTAAAGTAAATCCCTTTAAATAAAATTTCAGAATATATTAACTTATATGCAGCAAAGGAAAATAATAAAATAACTTTAAATAAGAAACAAAATGAAATAAGGAAAATAATACTCATATACTTGACATCTTATTTCCACTACAAGTAGCTGGTATAATACCTCATTACTTTGCAAAGTGTCATTTTGAGATAGCACATAAATTCTTTGGGTTCGTGTCATAGGATTTACTGTACATAACACATCTGGCTTCCTTGAATAAGAAAGTGGTGATGATCCATCTGAATGAAGGAATGTTACTTTCACTTGATCAGGTTTTCATTTTTCTCCATCACATAAGCTAGCACCAATTCTTATACACAATGGTGATTCATCCATTCACATCTGCTAACTGGAGTTTATCTGGCAATCTTCTAACATTTACTTGTAATGAGTGTGTAACTTCAGAAAATATTTAGTTATTTTTTTATATACTTGAGCCATCAGGTATGAAAGTATAATATTGTTGAGTCCCTCGAATGGTAATTACCTGATTGAAATAATCTTTTAAAAATGTTTCTGGCTCCACATAACTCTCCTGTGTGATAAAAGCAAAGAGAACAGTAGAAATATTTTCTATTGCCCATTTATAAAGCTGAAGAGGGGCTAAGACTTTGTTTTCATTGAATTGTTGCAAACTATTTCTAGTTTTCTATCTCTTAACTGCACAGCCAACTCCATCACAAAGCCATTTCCCCATGCATTGTGGCTGAAAACTGCCATTCAGAGTCAATGCTAAAGTCTTGATTATGAAAACACAAGTTGGAGAAATCTTTTCTTATTTTAATAGCACAAAATTAAAATTAAATATCTTTCTAGAAACTTTATAAAATTTTCTAGTCAAAAGTCAAGTTTTCTTTAAGAGGTGTAAATGGTGACTGTATTGTGTTCTAGGCAGTCAGAAACCACAATGTAGTTTAAATGATCAACTTTTTTTCTCCTTTCACACAAATAGGTGAATTGTGGCTTCCCACTGGCCCCATGAAGTCACAACAATGCTTCAGATTCTTTTAAATTTTCCTTTATTGATCCATGAAAAAAGTCTGTTGTTTTGCAAAGTTATGCAGAACTAAGAGTGACAGCTTGTTTCAAAGTAAAGCTATGAAATCTGCTGATGATTTCTTCAGAGTCTCTAAATTGCAATGGTTGACTGAAATCCAAGGCTAAAAATGGATCTTTTTATTTGGTTTTTGCACAAATGATTTTTCATGAATTGCATATTGCAGCATCACCTAGACAAAATGTACAGTTATCCATATTGCAATCTACTGATGATATATTTATAATTTTTAACAGGCAATGTTTGTAGGTTTTTAAATTACTATTAGTCATTCCCAATCTGGCATTTTCAACCATCAGTTTTATATTTTGATAAGTTGCACATATGCACACCCTGTCACTTAACCTGCTAAAATGCAATGCTTTGATCAAACAAAATGCAGGAAATTTTGAAAAAAATTACTTTAATATGGAAATATGTCCTTGAATAATATGTATGTCACTTTCAAGTTCTACAAAATAAGTCTTTTTGAAAATTTTACTTTTGTTCCATTTGATTTATTAACTGTTATACAATTACTCTATATGAACCTCAAGCCTGAAAGAAGAGGCGTCTGAGCAAAATTATTGGCTGTTTTATGCCCTGAATTGAATGGGATACTAATGACCTGAGATGTTGCAGAGCATTCATAAATAAACCAAATAAATAAAGCTGTCACTCTATGACTTCATCACTTCTGAAAATGTATTTTTTTAAAAATTAAAAATTTCACTTTAAAATTAAAAAAAAAAAAATCTTTACAACCCCTTATACTTAATTAAATGGTACTTACGAAGCTGTAGACGATGTAGTAGTAATATATCCCACACTAATGCAATCAACTTGTTCACACTAACTCCATTTATTTACATAACACTAACACTTACATAACCAGCAGAGACAGCCACAAAAACACCTTGGGATCTAGCCACCAATTCAAGTAGCAGCAGTTGATCAATAGCTGATGATGAGAGTGAGTGCTTCCCAAACATGTTCTAGTGTATTTAAGTAAATGGAGTTAGTGTGAACAAGTTGATCACATTAGTGTAGGAAGTCCTTATACTGTTGCATATCACAGGAAAGTCTATAAAAATGTTGAAAAATGATGCCTCTCTCACCTCTATAGTTTGATTAAGAGAGCTGCTATAGAAATTAAAAAATATGTTAAATCATACAATTTTTTATATTATTTTAGATGGTCGTATTTTGAAAATGGATTGAAATATTTTCATAAAATTTTGTTTTTTTCTTAATTCACATGGAGACTACCTCTGTGCCAAATTTCATCAATATCTGAAATGGTGAGGTTAAATCAATGTGTTGATTTGACATGGAATGATTAAACTACATAGCAACTTTAGCAGACAATTTTGATCGCAGGGTAACATTTTGCAGAGGGGTAGCTGTTTCATCACAAAACCCACATTTTATCAGGCAGGTGTTGTGGAATAATGAATATTACTTTGCAAATGATTCCACAGTAAACACTCACATCTCCATTATTATGCACCAGCAAACCTCCATTGGGTTCTAGCAGAGTGCATGCAAATCCAAGAGGAAGTTAATCTGTGGTATGCTATTCTGGGCGACTGCATCATTGGGCTTGTTTCTATAGCCCCTAGGCTCACTGGCCAACATTGGAATTTCTAGAGGCTGACTCTAGAAAATTTCCTAGAAAATGTTCTATTCCAACTAGTACTTCATCATTGGTTTCAGTATTATAGTGCACAATATCACTATTTTAGAACAGTAATGGAACATCTTGAGGCTTAATATCATGAACAGTGTATATATTATGTTGGTCCATGCCCATTGCTACACAAATCACCCAAACTCCTCTGGATTTTTTCCTGTGGAGTTCTATCACATTAAAGTATATATGAAACAAAACCGGACAATTCTGAAGAATTAAAATTAATCCATGAGATCTGTGCTTCAGTAGAAATGAAATGCTAAGACATGTCAATGCTGACACTGCAAGGTGTATTCATTGCTACATGAACCACCAGGGGCATGTTTTTTTTAACATATTTACTATGAGAAGTAGAGGAATGACAATTTTTGGCATATCAAGAGCTAAATCATATAACTGTGAAAATTTTATGTTAATATAGTTTCACTATTACAAGTATAAATTCATAAATAGTAACTGGATATTACAAAAAATATAATAGAGAAGCAGTTGCTGGCCCAGCTGTAAATATGGATTCCTAAATCTAAGTTATTAAATGGCATCACAATGCTTTGAATTAAATGTTATAGTTATCATGGCTGCAGTAACATTTATGCAAGTTCCATGGTTTTAAAGTAATTCATCATAATATCTGTAACAATTGCTTTATTTTTCAAAGCATTTGTTCAACAGCTAAAACCCTCTTAGAAGGCCATTTCTTAACTGTTTTACTCTTTATTCTAAATATTGTGCAAGAAACCAAATACTAATAAATTGTATAATAAACTTAAGCTTCCCAATAACTTTATTTCCTTTACCTGAAATCACCAATTATTAACCACTACACTTTATTAACAAACTATCTGTTAATTGATATTATTTATGATTTAGATAAACTACACACTCTTAATGCTTCAATTACTTGTCATAATATATAGACCAGTTACGAGAACATTTTGTTCTCACCAGCCAGGCTAAAATTCAACTCTCAGATAATTTGTTAAGCTGTGGGAAGTGTATTCTGCTCTTATGGCGGTGTGATGTACTTGTAGTTTGTTTTCATCCCCGGCAGTGTTGTAGTTCATTAGACTGTATTTGTATTTGCAGATGTAGAGTTTTTCCCAAGTTGCCAGTTCTGTAGGTCCTTGCACTGATTTTAATAATTTTGCTTTATTCACTATGTCGTGATTTCCTGTCCAAAATAATATGCTACTGCTGAGTTCTCTATTTGCTTGTGCTTTATGTTCCTGAAATGTTCCTTTAAACATGTGCCTATGTTTCTCTTCATTTTTCCAATGTAGATTTTTTCACATTCTGCATAATTTATTTTGTAAATACCTGCTTTTTTCTCTTATGAAATACTGTCATTAACATTGTCTATCAGTAGATTTTTAACATTAAATCTATTAACCAGTGCCAACCTGATATTAAAACCTTTAAGTATATTCTGACATTTTTTGTAGCCCATGGATGATATGTGAATTTTTTAAAAATTACCTTACCTTTTCTTGCTGAAACTGTTGTGGTTTCTTTGATACATTTTTGTCTCTTGAATATCTGCACCTTTTTGTGTACTAGCTGTTTTTAAAAGCATTTTAACCACTGTTTCTTCTATTTGTTTGTATTCATTAAAATATTCTTCTTTGCTAATTTGTAGGTTAACTAGACGGTGTGTTAAACTGTTGATAACGGCATGTTTGTGGGCTGTGGGGTTAAAACTGTCAGCTTTGATGTGATTATCAGCATGTGTATTCTTTCTATACATTTAAAATTTCCTTGATATTTCATTATTTTAATATCCAAGAATGGAAGCATGTTATTTGTTTCTTTTTACATGTAAACGATATGTTTTTATCTTGTATTTTCAAAAGTTTTAAGGTATCATCAATGAATTTTTTGTTAACAGTGGCAAATATATCATTGACATATCGTTAATGGCATTATTTAAATGTAAATAGAATGGATTTTGAGTTGGAAAGAAACCTCACACACCCTTTGAACGTGGCAATTTAAATCCTCCCTTCATGCCATTTAAAGGGTGTGAATGCAAAAACAAAACATGTAAATCAAAGTCAAAGGTTTAAACTTAATTATGGTACAAAAAGCCAGCAAGCAGAAATGTTGTCCTTTTAGTCCATTTTTCATGATGGGTTACCTTTAACATTACAATAGAACACAGAACCTAATTGGTTCTCATGAAATTCAACAGTTGAGGTTACTAAGGCACATTAAGTACTTCAAAATCCTGCATGCTATTGCACTTAATACCATAATCTCATCAAATGAACTGCCTAGATAGTGTTGTGTTTGCTAACTTGCTGTCCTACTGGTGCTTCTATATGTCTCTTTGTAGCTTGCCTTCACCTGCAAGTACTAATGCCCCTTTGAAAAATTAGTGATTTGACATTGGTGCATGTGGGAAATGTATACTTGCAAAATGCAGCAGTTTTCAGCACCTGGTGCATATTATTTAGATCATACATTATATATATATATATAAAAATAAGAACGTGTTCATGTATCACAAACCATTCCTTCACTGTTACTTCATTAATGCCTTCACCAATATCTGTTAAATTAAACTGAATCATTTTGGAATCTCCTATACATGACAGATGAAAAAACCTATTCTGCTGGAAGTACACAGGATGTTCTCTGAAATCTTCCTTGTTTACATCACTTTTGAGAAAAACTCCCATGTTTCTTGCTGATTTCAAACAACCCTATAAAAACAAAATCAAAAATTAGATATTATGCATGCTAGGAATTAGTTAATTATTTAAACATGAAGTAAACAGTAGGCATATGCTGAAACTATACTCTGCATAAATGGTTGATAACAGAAAAGAATTTATTAGTAAGTTTTTATAACTACGAAAAGCATAGTGCAATAAGATGAATTTCTGCCGTGAAATTCAAATAAATTTATTTTGTCCTTGTCATCAAACCAAATGATGTTGGATATGTCAATACAAATGCATTCATAAATATAAAATCAATATAAATGCATTACATAACACGTCAAGACAATAAATTGAATGAAGTATAAATATATGTGAATATTAATATACTTATTATATACATAAATAAATTTCAGAATAATTTTAAGAAAATATGAATATGCTATTTAATATCATTCTAAGTAAAACTCAATTAGCTCTGAAATGTAGAATTTTTACATATATTCATTTATTCACTAAATAGAAGATACACTGTAGTAGAAAGAACTTTTACTTCTTTTTGAATTGGACTATATCATTTATTTTTCAAATGTTTTCAGGTAGTCTGTTAAATAATTTTATTCCTAAAATAGGTCAATTGCTCTCCAGTATTTCCGTCCTGCATAACTTAACATACTGCAAGAATGGCTGCGGTCGTTAAGGTGCAGACTCTTGAGTGGGAGGTCTGCAGTTCAATTCCCACCAGAACTCTCCTCCCTGACTGAGGTTTTTTCAGGTTTTCCTCAGTCCTCATAAATGGTAAATGCATAGAGGTACCCTAAATTTAGGCCTGGAATGCTTCCTTCCTTAAAGAGAGAGCAAGAGAGAAGAAGTTTATCATTTCAACTCATGTATCATAAGTGTTCAATGTCTGTGATGCCTCAGTAGTTGAAATGGGTGTTAAAATCTATTAATAAAAATAAATAAAATAACTAAACATGAAGGTCAGTTTTGTGATGAGTATTGCAATCATGATAATTGCTGTTTTTATCAAATGTTTTCTAATATCTATTTATGTATACTATTTCTGAAAAAACAAACACAAGCTGAAGGTAATACTCTATGTTCCCTAAATAATGGTCTACATGAAGTCAATGTAACTCTCTTTAACATCAGGAAAACACACTCAAAACTTCCCCTTTCCCAAATATTTACATCTCAGTTCGCTATTAAAATGCAAAGCATAAATTTCTTAAGTCTAGCTTTTAGACCCAGCATCATATACTGTAAAAATATGCAGAATGACAGTATTCAATTTTCCCACTTGATTGTATTTCAAAGGGTCAACGACTGCATACATTATGCATTGCAGTCAGCAGTTTATACTGAGTAGATCTCTCTCTCATGAATGCATATATTTAAACTTTAGCATACAAATGAAAGAAAAATAGAAAAATTTTTCTTAGCAATGATATAATGAATAATATGGTTTAAATACAATAAGTAATTAAGAGCAGCTACTGTGACTTTGCCACTATCTGATTTATAACTTACAGAGTGCAGTTCATTTCCTGATGAGGGCTAGTTGCTTAGGAAAGATTTCTTTTTATTTTTTTTTATTGTATTTATTTATTTACTTCCCTTCCCCCAAGTTTTCAATCACCCTAAGAAAGCAAATGGTGGGTAATGTGAGGCTAAAAAACCTTCATGCTAATTTGTGCATTGGTTAATTTCATTCATGATCTCCAAGACTGACATCGGTGGCCTAGGTCATTAAGGCATAGACCTGTGAGGGGAGGTATGGGGTTCAATTCATACCAAGACTGTCCTACCTACCTGAGGTTTTTTCAGGTTTTCCTCAGTCCTTATAAATGGCAAATGTTAGGGAGATATCCTAAACTTAGACCTGGAATCTTTCTTCCTTTTAAAAAAGAAACCTTTCCCAATATACCATTTTATTTCATGTAACATCAGTGTCTACTGTCTGTGATGCCACAGTAGTAAAAAAGGGCATTTGAAACTATTAAAAAATCCCCAAGACATATTAGAGTCAGCATGGAGTGTAAGTTCTTAACAAAAAACAAACTAATGTACATCTCTCAATATCATGAAACCTACACAGTAGTCCTGGTGGTATAGTGGTAACCATACTTGACTCCTAAACCCAAGATCACGGGTTCAATCCTGGCCAGGATCTATGGATTTTTTGGGGGCATAAAATTTCTAAGTTCCTTCCTTTGAAAGGGAAGTAAAGCTGTGGGTTCCATATCCTAGATTTACAGCATGTAAAAGAACCTTAAGCCTGAAAGAAGAGGCTTCTGAGCAAATTTTTTCGGTTGTTTCACGCCCTGAATTGAATGGGATGCTGATCTGATACAGAGCATTTACCCTCCCCCAAAAAGAGATACCTACATAAATATTTTAAATATGTTAAACTATAGGTCTGCTATCATACTAGAATTGTGTATGCAGTATATGTGCTGTACCCATTGGGCACCAATTGGAATTAAATCCATCCGAGTTATCCAAGAAAAGTATTTCTGGAGTTTTTCCTCACACTGTAAAGTAAAATGCCATGTAATTTTTGCAACTGAAAGAGAATCAACAATTTAATCATGTTGTCCCAAAGTATTAGTCAGTTGACATGGAATAATTAAAACTCTTAATTAACTTATCAGTCCTACAAGTTATGCAATATGTGCAAGTTTGGGCCTATCTTCTGGAAAACTCTTTTATGTGTTGAAGGATTATTTAGTCCACTTTTATCTATATACATTATAATATGTATTTTCAGTTTTCTCTTTTTGTCGGTCCTGGTGGTGTAGTACTACCATACTTGCCTCCTAAACCCAAGATCGTGGGTTCGAACCCGGCCAGGACCGATGGATTTTTTCGGGGCATAAAAATCCTAAGTATGGCTTTGGAAGGGAAGTAAAGCCATGGGTTCCGTGTTGTACATTTACAGCTCAAAAAAGAACCTCAAGCCCGAGAGGCTTCTGAGCAAAATTTGTCGGCCGTTTCACGCCCTGAACTGAATGGGACGCTGATGACCTGAGATGCCAAAGAGTATCAGTAAATAAACTAAATCAACAATTCATAACAATTTTATGCATAATCAACTACAATAATGAAGATGGAAATGCTCTTTTAGTACTAAATTAAGTCCCAGCCTTAGGAAGAAAATTGATGATGTTATTCAGGTGTTATTTATAGTTGATGGACTCAAGGCAATACTGTTTATAGCACATTTTTCTTCAAATTTCATTAGCAAATCCAACACTCTGAAAGTAAGCACTATTCACCTGCTCTCAGGTGCCAGTATAAAACAAGTTTTGTTGAGAGTTGCTCTGTAGATCCCAGGCACACACTCTTGCCTTCAAACAAAGATTTTGTTAAATTGAAAAGCTTGTTACAACAGATTGTCTTGGTTATAGAAATGAAACAAGAATAGAAATGATGAGAAGAGGTGGATTTTCATCTCATACACAGTCTTGGCCTCTCTTAAAAACTTCTTCTATTCTTCGCTATTCTTTGTGGCAGTGCACCAAGTTCTAAATACAAATATCCTTGCATTTTTGACCACTTCATCTATCCATTTGGACTTTGTTGCCTAACTATGCCTGTTTCCTCAGGCTGTATATGCATAATGACTTTCCATAGTTTCTTTCTCCATATAAACATGGCCTAACTACCACAATCTTTCAATATTTATAGCATGCCTATGTTCTTTAAATAGGTTATCAGTTTTATTGTTGTGTCTCTGTCTCCAATGCTCTTATATTTGATTAGGCCATATATACTATGCACTACCTCTCTTTCAAACACATCAAGAAACATTGCATTGGAATGAGAGAGCATCCAGCATTTTATCCCATATATTATTACGGGGCTCATTAACCAAGCAGGGTGGCTTAGGAGATAATGCTTGGAGCTCACATTTGGAAGGTCTCAGGTTTAAATCCCTTTCACCATCCTGATTTAGGTTTTTTTTTTTATGGTACCCCTGGTCATTTAGGTGAATGCTGGGGTGGATCTTTTCTTTCTACAAACTTTTTGCTCTCCCATTCACATAATTTCATTCTGTTGATTCTGCTACAGGGTAAAAAATGTCAGGGCAAGTTGGGCCGATGTAGTTTGATGATGGTTTGTGCTTTGGAAAGGTTTTTGTCCCAGTGTCTGGTATGGAAGCAACCCTTCGCAGGGGCTCAAATTCCTAGTCATTGGGGCTATGCTGATGCCAGGTGTTCTATCTGAACATCATGTTAGGGAACACATCAATGTCTGTGCCTCATTGCCCAAGGATCCTAGCCATCCAGTGTCTCCCTCATCTCATTCCTTACTCCTGGAGGGGTTTACCCCAGAAATGTAGGCACAAATGGCCAGCTGTTGAACAAGGCTAAAGTGTTGAAATACTTTTCCCCATTCCTAATAATCCAGTCCAATGGACTTCATTAATGTTTTGTATAATATCTTCATTCTTCTTAATATGTAGTTACTTTTAAAATGCTTCTACAAGATAAAATAACAATTATGTGCTGCTGAAATTCTGCTGCATACCCTTTCATTCATATCATTTCCCTCTTTAATTTGTTCCTAAATTGGTGAAGCTAATGCACTCCATGTTTGTGCTCTTCTTTGGCCAAATCATGTTAATCCTAGTCAGATGTTGTATTTACAGTCAAATATTTGGTTTTAAGTTATTTATGTATCATTTATCAATAAATATTTTTTCTTTGAAATTTCTTTTATTCTGTTGATTAGCCATGTCCATGCTATTTTAACCAAATTGCATGATAATACACACCTGAAACTAACTCACCATTGTTATAATATTATTTTAAAATTTCCAATTTAACTAAAATTATAAGAAAACAAAGATTGCTTTATGGGCTGTTGGATTTTATTAGAGCCAGGATAGAAGAGGCAGATAAGGAAGTTTGTAGTCATTGATGAGGCAGAAAAATTTAAGTATCTACAAAATCTACAGACATTACCAAAGTGTTGATGAATATAACAATTATGAGGGGAAGGGAAATGCATAATTTCAATTAAAATTTTCAGAATGAACAGTTTTGGTAAGGTAGTGGAATGTGACATTTGTCTTATTTGTAAAAGAGCTTGAGCATGAAAATGTATTTCATTTTATCATTTTTGAATAAAAGAACAAAGGAATTAATTAATTTTAAATGACCCTAGGCTGGAAAGGTAATTGCAGATATTGAAAATTCTGCAAACAGTTTGCTATAAAAACCTTAGAGCAGTTTTCATTTTGAGCAAAGAACAAATGGATATCAACAATAAAGGAAGAAACAAGATATGTTTGAGTAATTACTTTCTACTAGAAACCCTATTTTATGTTTTAATAGCATATTTCAGTTAGCGTAAATGTTACATAATTGTTTGGACATTGCAAGGTGGTATATGGCTGGAGGGAATCCTGAGATATTGTATATTTTAAAGAATGCAATGAACTTCTTCTAGCATGTTAATAAATATTTGAAATGACAAGCCAAACTTACATTTTTGGGAGAAATTTTTACTTAAACTACAGAACCAGTTCCTCAGATTTCCTTGGGAGTGACAAGTTACCATTTTCTATGGCTTTGTTGGTTCTTGGAGTAGTGGCTTTATGGTAGAAGTGTAGTTTTTTGACTATTCCTGTTGGGTGGTGCATTTGAGTTGAATCACTGGTAAATTACGGATTATATCAACTGTTCATTTGGTTTGTAAACTGACATTTTTAGTATATATCTATGTACTAAAATGATGTAGTGAAATTTTTTATAAATCATGGGACTATTAGTTGGTCCTGGTGATCTAGTGATAACCATATTTGCCTTGTAGCCCGAAAATAGAGGGTTCAATTCCAGCCAGAATTAATGGATTTTTTCAGGTGTAAAAATCTTAAGTGTGGCTTCCTTCAGAAGGGAAGTAAAGCCATGGGTCCCATGTTGTAAGATTTACGACTTGTAAAGGAACCTCAAGCTTGAAAGAAAAGGCCACAGAGCATAATACATCAGCTGCTTTTTTTTTTGTTTTTTTTTTTTTGCATAGTGTTTAATGCCTGTTTTTACTGCTGAGGCAACACAGGCAGTGGACACTGATAATACATGAGATGAAATGGTAAACAGGGAAAGGATATTTTTTTAAAGGAAGAAAACATTCCAGGCCTAAGTTTAGGGTACCTCCCCAACATTTGCCAGTTATGAGAACTGAGCAAAACCTGGAAAAAACCTGTCGGGGAAGACATTCCTGGTGTGACCCGAGCTCCAGCTCATGAGTTTGCACATTAATGACCTTGGCCACCTGTGGTATATATATATATATATATATCGGCCATTTCACACCCTGAATTGAATGGAATGTTTATGACCTGAGATGTTCAAGAGTATTCTTAAATAAATGAAATTAATTATTGGGGCAATCAGAGGGTAAGAGAGGTCATAATTATGGAAATGATTTAGTTTTGAATAAGAGAGGCATTCTAACTTTGATGTGATAGTCATCATAGGCTAAGTATCATAAAAGAAAAAGGTATGTATATTCATTTTATAAGCCAGCACATAGGAATATTTTTTTGTGTTATAGTTCAAGACAGGCAAATTGTCTCCAAATCTAGATAAAACATTTATGAAATTTATCACCCACAGATCTCTAAATCCCTTATTATGGATAGAATATTATAACAATGCACTTCTACAAGCCAAAGATATTATATTCTTTAATATAAGAATTTATAACCATTTTAATTGGAAAGATCACATCAATCTTATCATACCTAAACTTAGCATTGTTAATTATGAATTCAATTAAGACTTTAAAATTACATTATTTTGTCTAATTCGACTCAATAATGAAGTATGGTCTTATATTTAGAGGAAACTCAGTTAAAAGTGAGCATGTCTTTCCATTACAGATAAAAGCCATATGATAATCTCTGGTACCCATGGAGACATTCATGCAGAAACCTTTTTAGGCAATTAGAAATTTTAATTTTCTATTTGAATACATATTATCCCTCATTAACCTTTATATAAAGGAAGTTTGTATAAAACCAGAATATATATGAAAAGAATACTGGACAAAATGCAAATTTACATTGATCAATTTCAACACCTTCTTGCCATCAAAAAGGAGTGTACTATGAATGCATTTTAATACAAAACAGCCTAAAAGCTTTAAAACCAAAGGTAAATCCTTCATATTTGCACCTAAAAACACCTGTGTAAAAAGGTCTATTATTCTGAATGACATATTAATTCAAAAACATTGTAATGATTTTATATCAATGTACATGTAAACACGTACATAGATATATACTGTTTTTTTTATAAATGTAGAAGACCGTAAATGACAAAATCTTTGTTCAAAAGACTTTATTACCATTTTGCCCACTCACGTAATGCTCTAGGAACTGAACTGAACATCACTTGGGACAGATGTAATTCAAAATACCAAATTATGGTACAGAGCTATCACTTTGCTGGATATTAATAAAAAAAAAAGTACTTAAAATGGAAGGGCTGCCAACACAAAAAGTCTGTTATTTTTCAGTGCTGCAGCATTACCATGTCAAAAGTGCATAAATTTTACAGCTAGATTAGATTAACTTAAGTTAGATTATTTCTATACATTTCTATTTGTCAGCATTTTGCCTTATATACATGTTCTAAAATGTAAATTTGGGCATTTGTGACTCCAATTAAACTGTCTTGTAAATAATTACAATTTGCAAGGTGGAGTTGCTGTAATTACAATGATGCAAATGAGCCAAGAGTCCTTTGGTGCCTATTATCTCATTTATCATTTCAGGCAGTTAAATAAAATAAATAAATAAAAATATAGCAATCAAGTAATTTGACATAAGCTGAATTCAAATCCGCGCCCGTAGCTCCCACAGCCAGTTACGGATTGCTCAGCTAGGTCAAAGAGGTGGCAAATTCATCCTATATTACATAAACTTTGCACTGTTAAGTATTTGTAAAATTCAAAACAGAGGGTGGCAGTACCTAATTATATATTAACTGTTAACTAATCCAATCTACTGGTATAATGACTGCGAACGCATATTAATATATTTACGGGTAGCTTTGCTTCTGCTGGAAACGTCATAATGTAAGCTGACAATTATGTGGGTGAGAAAAGACAAACATTAATTCTTCTAACTTCGTCTCTCCAGCACGAGGGAGAGAAGTGCGGCAAATAAAATTTTGAATTCAGCAAAATTTTTCGCGGTGTAAATCGTCATCCAGGTGATTTTTCCTGAATTCTAACCTAGCAGTTATCTTGCTCTAAAATTAGAAAATACTATTTTCACCTTTTTGCAAAATCCACTGACAAGGTAATTTCTTAAGGGCTGTCTGCAGGTTTGTAATAATGCTGCCATTTTGCATTCTCCACAAGCAGAATTTCCACAGTAATGAGCAGCATATCACATGTCAACCTAACAGCTGTTCCAGTTTTCCCCCCACCACACTGCCAACGCTATTTGTTTATAAATAGGTAAGAAACAGTAACTTTAGTGAAACTGTATATACGAAATACGAATCCATTATACGATGAACCAGGCTGATTCAATTTCCAACGTGTAAAGAAAAAACAGAGTGGTACAGTGTACAGTTGTGTTATTGGTGTGGTGGTATAATTTTCAACAGAAAAGTGAGACAAAGAGAGCTCAAAGCAGACGATTTAACAACACTGGACGTTATAAGCTGGATTGAATGCTAGTGCTGCAATCTGGCGATCTGCTGAAAAGAATCTCTTGCTGTTGGAGGAATCTCTTGCTGCTAGTCTCCGTGCTCGAAGGCCAGCGGATAGAGCCGAAGGTAGTGACTAGCACAGCTATTAGCTTTAGAATCAAGAGCGGAATAGCACAGGCGGTTAGAGCAATGTGCTACGCTTGTGAACATAGACTAGATGGTTCAAATATTACTACCTCATGCTTTTTTTTTAAGCCGAAGCTAAAGGAGATTTGCCACGATTACAAGGATTTACGCGCTGAATTAGTTGTGAATTGGAATTAGAGCAACTTGCCACAATTACAAGGATTAACTGGCTAATCCAATGGGTGCATCGGTTTCTAGGATTTGGCCGAGATTAGCCGACAAATAAGGCTAGTGTGAGTATGTGTGAATTAGTTGCGAAATTAAATAAGAGCACATTTCCCACTGTAACAATATTTCACCCGCCTAATAATGGAGACTAAGAGCAAGAGATTCCTCTAGCAGCAAGAGATTCTTTTCAGCAGCTGGATTCGATCCAGCTTGTAACGCCAAATTTTAAAGACAGCCTCTAAACGAAGTTCAGTTCAGTTCTAGGGCATTCCGTGAGTTCGTGGAGTAGTCACAGAGACTTACGAACATAGAATTTATCATTTACAATTACTACAGTAGTACGCATTCTACATTTACAAAAATACATCTGCATAAATAGTTCCAATTAAAATGAATAAGCAATACCCTGAACAACTCAGCCAAAACAATAAAAACAAGAGAAGCAAAAATAGACAAATCACTGAATTGCACAATTTTACTATATACAGGCTTATATATGCATTGATATAACATTATTGCAGTATTTTAAACCAGAATAACATGTTGTCACTCATATATTTACCATTGTTTATTAATGGGAAGGGAAGAGCGCTTTGTACTAAAATGTATTCTTAATAAACTTTTTTTTTTTTTTATGGCAGGAGAGTGTTGAAGCCAGTTTATGTAGATTTGCGTTTTGTCTAGCATTGTTGTTATGTATATTTTGATGTACAACTTTTTGTTTAATACTTACATAAAATTGATGATATAATAGGTACACACTTTCACTTTTAACTAAATTTCTCCAAAATATTAGACCGTATTTCAATACTGAGTTGAAATAAGCATAATAAACTAGTTCTAATGTCTTACTTGACCCTAACATTACTAATGCACGTATTGCATTATTACACTGCTAAGTTTAGGTATGATAAGCTCGATGTGTTCTTTCCAATTCAGATGTTTATCAATTATTAAATCAAGAATATATTCGGTTGTAGAAATACGCTGTTATAATATTCTATTTGTAATTGTGGATCTGGAGATCTGTGAGTGTTGAATTTTATAACATTGGTTTTTATCTAGATTTAGAAACAATTTGTTTGTTTGAACCATACACACAAAGAACTCGGAATCAGATTTAGTTTAATGGCACAATCATAAAGCTCTTTCCATGTATTAATATGCTTGATTTATCTTCAAATAGAACGGCATTCTCTACATCATGAATAGATAAGGAGAAATCGTTTATATACATCAGAAAAAGAAGAGGGCCCCAGAACAGATCCTTGAGGCACTCCATGGATAATCATTCCCCAAGCTCCAAAAATAAAATATAAATGTTTCAATATCTTTATGGTTGGTTGAGAATCGTTGTTAAGAAGTTAAAATGACTGAATGCATTGTTTTTATTTTTTATTTTTAAAGGGACAATTTAGGGCCACATTTGTTTCCTTTTGTCACAAACCATTCTAAATATTCCTGGCATGTAATCACCACACAGGGCTACCAACAACCTTAATGTATTGTTTTTATGTTATTGTTAAATATAGATATATGATGTTATCAGTTAAGTTGTAAGTTCTTATTGTATACTTCCTTATTATGCGATCATGTGAACTGTTAATTTATTATACATTTTATTTGATTAAATAATTTAAATTTGACAATTACCGGCAAGGTATTAAAATTCGTATGTGATGTTTTGTTACCCTGCATTCCCAGATATGTTTGATTGTTGGAATGACAAACTTTCGGTCATATTTGTAACCATTCATTAATATCTGAACTATTTCCAGAAACATGAATAATGCTATTGTTACACCTCTATTCAAAAAGGCTGACAAAAGTCTAAAGCAAACTACAGGCCTATTCACTTTTAAGTACATTCGCAAAGGTTCTAAAAAAAGTTATGATTAACCGAGTTATAAGTAATTTAAACTAAAATAATATTTTAACATCCCTCCCGATTTCGTTTTAGAAATGGCATGTCAAGTGACAAGGCAGCATTTAACCGCACTATAGAAATCTAGAAGTTCTAAATAGAAAGGAACATGCTGAAAGCATATTTTGTGACTTAACAAATGATTTGACTATGTAGATAATGGGAAAAAATAGATGTTAATGATTAGATAATAGTTTAACCCTAAAATGATTTGAAACTTGTTTTTGTAATAGGAAGCAAATAGCTGTAATCAGTCACTATGCATCCTTGGTAAGTGTTATAAATGTAAGTACTTTAGGTTTCCAGTTTGTAAATATTCTAGCAGTAAACAATTTAAGTTACCATTAATTTTTTTTCTAAGATGTCATTTTATGTAAACTGTGTAAAAATGGCCATCTCTAACAAATTCTACATCAGAATTGTATATACGAAGAGCGTGACAGTTTCAACAAATATACACATCTGCAATTTCTGACAAAATCTACATCCTAGAGTTTGTAAAACAAATTACAGAATTCACAGACTGAAGTGGTATGATATAAAAACGGCGTGCCGCAGGGATCAATATTGCGGCATCTACTTTTTTAAATACTTTATATGCTATATCTAAGTAATGAATCAAAAACACTATTTTTTGCAGATCATTGATTACCCAGGTGCCCATACCTCCAGAAACATCATATCATCAATTGGATCTTTAATATAACTTATTGCTGATTGATTTATTTATTTAGGGACGTTCTTTAACATCTCAGGTCATCAGGGTCCCATTCAACTGAGGGCGTGAAACGGCCAACAAATTTTGCTCAAGGGCCTCTCTTTCAGGCTTGAGGTTCTTTTTCGTGCCGTAAATGTACGACACGGGACCCACGGCTTTACTTCCCTTCCGAAGGAAGCCATACTTACGATTTTTACGCCCGAAAAAATTCATCGGTCCTGACCGAGTTCGATCCCGCATTACTTATTACTGTAATCATATTCGTTTATAAATATGAAAATCGCAAGATCGTCTGTCAAATATTGCTCAAAATCTTTTTATGAAATAACTCATAATTTCAAGCCAATAAAATGTCGCTGAATGTAGATCAGACAAATGATATTCAATTCAGAACAAAGAATAAATATACATGAAATCTCACAATTAATTATCAAGATCAGACCATAAAGTAAACCGGTCACACAAAATTCTTAGGATTATGCATTTATCCAAATCGTAACTGAAAGAAGTATGTTGAAATTATAGCCTGTTTTAATCTAAGCGTTTTGATTTCTCTCTTACCAAAGATGCCTTATATATGGTATACTTTGTATTCTTTCATTCTGTAATAAAATATGAAATTATTTTTATAGGGTAACTTCTTGTAGATGCAAAAATATCCGTTTGCAAAAGAAAATAATGAGAATAATCTGAGGAAGGAAAAGAAGAGACTCCTGCAGACCTCTGTTTAAAAAAATGAATTGTACTTAACTCACATATGTATATACACATATACAAGCTGTTTCATAATTCGACCTAACAAATTTGAAGAATTGCAGAGGGACAGTAGAAAAATTTTTGAGATAAGGAACTTATGGTACCCGTGATCAAAATTCACAGATCATGTATAATTTATGGTAGTGGATGTTACTCAGAGATACGTCGAATTAAAATGATACATGCCTAAGATGCATCATACAAGATGATTGTTTATGTCTCCTTAATGGAGAAATCTTGAGCTGAATTGCTTATTAGCTGTTATAATCACACACACACACACACACACACACACACACACACACACACACAAAACATATATCCCATGCATCGTCAGGTTTTAAATTTATAAAAAAATTGTAAACATATAATGAACAAGATACAATGATATTCATGATGTGTTTACAATATTTGCTTATGATGTTATACTTTACGAAAATAATTACAGTGTATGTATAGTCTTCAGATGTGTAGTAATATTATGTGATGTGGATTTCCCCTATTCCATCATGTCTCAGTACGTAAAACATGAAAAAAATACAGGCAGTACCTTTGCTAAGAACTATTCACTTTGAAAATAATCTAGTATTAAAAATTGTAGTTGCAAATACTCGCTGATACAAAATGGCATATGAGTTAGCAGAATTTGTTTTAATGATCTTTTAAATTTCTTGTGATCCATTTGCTTGGTGTGGCATGGAAGATGATTATAAAACTTGCTGTCGAGATGAGGTACCCTATGGATATTTAATTGAAACTGACGGTAGAATAAAATAACATTTCTTGCAATTTGTCAATGAAGCAAAGATCAAACCAGACAACCGCCCACTAAAATTTCTGGTTAAAGTCCTATTGGTTGAACAGAATAAAAACTACTAGGATGTGTCATCAGCAATTGCAATTTTTGTGACTATTTACAGTAAACATCTAATCGGTCGCTTAAATCGAATGGGTTCTCTCATTATTGTCTACATTCTATAAGTATTTCCGGAAGTGAGAATACAGCCTAGACTCATCATAAACTGTATTTGTAGTTGACCGACTATTATTTCAACATCAAATTTATTTTCAATAATTAACAACTCAGGCGTGACATTAACAACAGAAATAAACAATTGGTCTATAGAAGACTGGCTATCGTTGTCGCCGCATTAGAAAGGGATAAGATAGGGTGCGCGGTGCAAGATAAGAGGAGCAGCCGTCTTCAACGTTGTAAAATATATTACACGCCTTAAGAATGCGAAAATGAAACTAATATTATGCCGACATAAGTAGCGATATGCCGTCTGAAAAGGACAACCCGATTATATTTCATTCGAGCGGTATGAATGAAAGAAAATACTTTGAAATCAACACATCTATACATTCCAATGCTACAAAGAAAACATTTCGGAACGGTATTAATAACCCGATACTTTTAAGCCAATTAAAAAAGGACCTGGATGCATCACCTCAAACAATGGCCCAAGTGTTTGGTATATTTCCATTTGTTTTATTTTTGGCTTGTACGCAGGTCCAATTAAGTTAAATTTGGTTATTTTGTGAGTATCGAAATTCTCTTGCGTCAGATCCGCACATTTCTTATGCTCCCATGCTCCGCAGCTTTCGATTCAACCGAATTGTCGTCCTTGTCAATGTTCTTGCAGGTTCGGCATATCTCAGCTAAGGACTCTATACAGCTACTTTCGGAATTTTGGTCTGCCGGGATCTCAATATCGCCGTGACTGGCTATATATTGTTATCACATAATAATAATAATAATAATAATAATAATAATAATAATAATAATAACAATGATTATGATGGTGGTGGTAATTATATATTATTATAGTTATATTTATAGGTAGTTTTAGTGAAGAGGTCCTTGGACTCATTTGATCTGTTGCCAATTCATTTAAATTACTCATCGTCTGAGATAATCGCCAGGGTTAAAAGATTGTTAAATTTACAAAAATATAAATAAATGGTTGCAGAATAAGGCAGTCTACAATATTGCAAATTTCTAGTAGTCTGCGTAACGCTTTACCTAATTTGACTCCAATTTATTTCGGCGGTTGTAAATGACTTCTAGGCAACACTGTTTTTTTCTTAAGTGTAATGATAATGGATATAGCACATAATTTTTTAGACTTTTATAAAAATTTTGCAGCCTGTTTTAGACCCATCCTACCCACAGGGGTGTCCAGGTCGTTAAGGCGCGGACTCGTGAGCGGGAGGCCTGGGGTTCGATTACCGCCAGGACCGTCTTCTCCAAATGAGCGTTTTTTCCCCAATGTTAGAGAGTTGCTCTAAACTTATGCCTGTAACGCTCTATACCTTATATAAAATAATAATAACAATGATTATGATGGTGGTGGTAATTATATATTATTATAGTTATATTTATAGGTAGTTTTAGTGAAGAGGTCCTTGGACTCATTTGATCTGTTGCCAATTCATTTAAATTACTCATCGTCTGAGATAATCGCCAGGGTTAAAAGATTGTTAAATTTACAAAAATATAAATAAATGGTTGCAGAATAAGGCAGTCTACAATATTGCAAATTTCTAGTAGTCTGCGTAACGCTTTACCTAATTTGACTCCAATTTATTTCGGCGGTTGTAAATGACTTCTAGGCAACACTGTTTTTTTCTTAAGTGTAATGATAATGGATATAGCACATAATTTTTTAGACTTTTATAAAAATTTTGCAGCCTGTTTTAGACCCATCCTACCCACAGGGGTGTCCAGGTCGTTAAGGCGCGGACTCGTGAGCGGGAGGCCTGGGGTTCGATTACCGCCAGGACCGTCTTCTCCAAATGAGCGTTTTTTCCCCAATGTTAGAGAGTTGCTCTAAACTTATGCCTGTAACGCTCTATACCTTATATAAAATAATTTCATTTCACGTATCACCAGTGATCACTGTCTGTGATGTCTTAGTAATAAAATAATATTATAAATCTCACTCACGGTCTTGGCCATCCATGGGAGCCTCGGGTATGATGGTTATGATCAAGAGTGAGACCCACACACATAGAGAAAGAAGAACTTGTGCTTTAGGCGTTGTAGGTAGTCCCATGAGTTAGAGTAATACGGAAATAAAAGAGAAAATTACAGAGAAAATCTGATGTTGAAAACACAATTCAATGGTTACGTTTAGTTATTCGTATTTAACTTGTTCATTTTCAATATGAGTGTGCATTGATGGCACCCACAATCTCCCACATTTGTATGATAGATGTAAATCACCTAAGTAGAAATAAATTTACTGTAAATGGCCTGCACTTGAATTCTAGGGGCAAAAAGCAGCTTTCGCTCCTTATTGCTCACAGAATTAAGAGTAGGATTCCTGGTGCTATCCATAGTTCAAGGTCCCATATTTTAGGATAAAGACACTTGGTCCAGGCCAGACATTCATCAAGGCAAACTTAATAGCCGTTAATTTTAACTCAAATGGCAATCGTATCATTGCTAATGATTGCACAGAAAGAGAAATAAAATTGAAGAGTATTGAGCAAGCAATAAAAATATTGATATATTTAATCAAAATATTAGAAGGCTGAAAAATAAAAGAGATGAATTATTAAACAGCTTAACTTGTGACAATATAAAATCTCATATTTTCTGCCTATTTGAACATAATTTGAAATAACAGGGATTATCACAATAGTTATTGCGTTATTGGTAGGGAGCAGAAGCTTCAATGAAAAAAACAAGTAATGGAGGAGTTTACATTTATGTCTGGCTGAATGTACCATATAAAACGTCAGATATATCAAAATTTAATTCAGAACAGGACATTGAATTATGCACAATCCAATTGGATAGCAAAAAAAATACAAAAATAATTGTAATTACTGTTAATCGCTCACTGTTAGGAAACTTTGAAACTTTTTGGTGAAACTTGAAGATACCTTAAACCTTTTATTTGAGCCTAAGCATGAAATAATTATTTATTGGGACATAAATATGGAGTAGTGACTTCTGTGCGAATGGTATTAATAGTAATTTCAACAATTTTTACACATTTTAAAATTACATTTAAAGCACATTTTCCACTAAAAATTAAAAAAAGTTGTAATATGAGCAGGGGATGATTAATCCGAGGAATTAAAAAATCTTGTCAACATAAAGAACAATTGTATAATGATCAAACGCTCAGTAATGACCCTAAATTAAAAATACATTTTAAAAAGTATTGCAAGATACTTAGGAAAATCATAAAAGAGTAAAAGGCCTCCATTATCAAATACCTATTAGTGAGTAAAAAAAAAAAAAAAAAAAACTACTTGAAATATAATGAAACAAGAAATAGGCAAAAATTTGGAACAGGATGATGCAATAATCTGAAGCATTAACAACCAAGAGATACAACACCCTGAAGATGTAGCAAACGTGTTTAATGATTATTTTCTTAATGTAACAAAAGTTTAAATTTATATTTTCGTGATAAAAGAGATGCATTAAAGTTTTTACAGTCATCAATTCCCAATCAAAATAATGAATTCAAATCATGTACTACTACTGCACTAGAAATTGGTAATATCATTAGAAAACTAAAATAAAAAAAAATCTGGCTATGATGAGATCAACAGAAAAGTTATAAAGAACCGTGCAAAGGAAATTAGTAACCCCCTTAGTCACTTGTATAATGAATCATTGAGTGTATTTCCTGAGAGGCTAAAATATTCAATAGTGAACCCTTTGTTCTAAAAGAGAGAAAAGATCAACCTCTCTAATTACGGACATATAGCAATTTCACTTACATTTTCTAAGGTGTTTGAGAAAGTAATGTTCAGTAAGCTTTATCATTACCTGGAAAGTATCAATATTCTAGTTAATGATCAGTTTGGCTTTAGAAATGGAATTTTAACAGAAATGCAATCTATAAACTCACTAATGAAATTTTAACTGAATTTAATGAAAGAGCATATGTAGGAGGACTATTTTGTGAATTAGCAAAGGCTTTCGATTGTGTCAATCATGTCGGTCCTGGTGGTATAGTGGTAACCATACTTGCCTTATAAACCGAAGATCACGGGTTGAAACAAGTATGACTTCCTTCGGAGGGGAAGTAAAGCCGTGGGACCCGTGTCCTACATTTACGGCACGGAAAAGAACCTCAAACCCGAAAGAAAAAGTCTCTGAGCAAAATATGTCGGCCGTTTCACGCCCTGAATAGCATGGGACGCTGATGATCTGTGATGTTAAAAGAGCGTCCATGAATAAATCATATCAAACAATCAAACAAGTGTCAATCATGAAATTCTGATAGATAAATTAGCTTTCTATGGAATATAAAAACAACATTTAAAATGGCTTATATCCTAACTTGACAAAAAGAAACAAAAAGTAGTAACAAATTGTTAATAAAACAATGCATCTGAATGCGGAATGATTAACCATGGAGTGCCTCATGTTCTGGGCCCTCTTCTCTCTCTCTCTCTCTCTCTCTCTCTCTCTCTCTCTCTATATATATATATATATATATATATATATATATATAACAAATTAACAGTAATTATAAAAGAAATTATATATATAATTTTCTAATATATATAAAAAATTAACAGTAATTATAGAAGATTGTCTTCTTGCCATAGAAGAACTCAACCAGTTCAAAATATAGCGATTTCAGGTGTGACTTTATCTTAGTGTTTTATCCTTTCAAAGCTTCTATAATTACTATTAATTTGTTACATTGCTGATAGTGTTACTTTATTTTTATTTTGCTTATATATAGAAATGACCTCTCCTTATCTATCCAAGATGTAGGAAATGCTGTTCTATTTGAAGATAAATCAAGCATATTAATACATGGAAAGAGCTTTATGGTTGTGCAATTAAACTAAATCTGATTCTGAGTTCTTTGAGTGTATGGTTCTAAGCAAACAAATTGTCTCTAAATCTAGATAAAAACCAATGTTATAAAATTCAACACTCACAGATCTCCAAATCCACAATTATAGATAGAATATTATAACAGTGTACTTCTACAAACCAAATATATTACATTTCTTGATTTAATAATTGATAAGCATCTGAATTGGAAAGAACACATCTTGCTCATCATACCTAAACTGAGCAGTGCAATAATGCGATACGTTCATTAGTAATGTTGGTGCCAATTAAGATATTAAAACTAGTTTATTATGCATATTTAAACTCAATAATGAACTACGGTGTAATATTTTGGGGAATTTAAGTTAAAAGTGAACGTGTTTTCCTATTACAGCATAAAAAAAGAAAGAAAAAACCGATAAAATAAAGAAATTTTCTTCAAATTCAAAATATACATGAGAAGAATACTAAACAAAGAGCAAATCTACAAAGATCGGTCTCAACACTTTCCTGGGATCAAAAAGGCATTTATTATGAATGCATTTTAGTACAAAATGCTCTTCCCTCTAGCCTAAAAGCCATAATAAACCATGTTAATTCCTTTAAATTTGCTCTTAGAAAATATCTATGTAAAAAGGTATATTATTCGGTAAAGGAATATACAAATGGCAATATTATACCGATTTAAAAAACACTGCACTGATTTTATATCCATGCACACGTAAACACATGCATATAGTAAAATTTGTATGATTAAGTGTCTTATCTGTTTTTGTTGTTTGGTTGAGTTGTTCTAGGTGTACTTTTTCATTTTTATTGTAACTGTTTAAATAAATGTACACATTTTTTTATGTTAATGTAAATTGAGTGCTCTCTTGTAATCGTATATGACAAGTTCTATGTTCCTAGGTCTCTGTGACTGCTTGACGAACTAACTGAATGCTCCAGGAACTAAACTAAACTAAACATATTTATATTTTTAGTTCAGTTTTAACTTTACAGTTGGTGACCCTTGTAACCAAACGCATGAGCAATTATGAAAATTGAGTATTTGTGTGTTGTATTTGTGTTCATTAGGCAGCTTAGAGTTAAATATTATCATCAAGATTTTTTCATACGATAGGACTGTACTCATTTTTTCAAAAACAAAGACAAATAAAAACCAAAGTTATGCTATAAAGTGTGAGATACTGTGGTATCTGGAAGTAATATGAAGCTCGGTCTTACGTTATTAGTATCGTTTCTATTCATCACCGAATATGCTGAATGCTTGGAAAAGGAAATGACAATTAACATTGATCCAGGAAGAGAGGAATGCTTTTATCAAACAATTAAAGCAGGACAAATTGTGGATTTGGAGTATCAGGTTAGCTTGCATAAGTGAGGTTAGGTATTAGACCTCAAGTATAGACATAAACAAACAACGCTAATGGCAGGAATGGGGAGCTTAAGAATCTGTAAATTAGGTTACATTTTGGATTTATGTCTAAGTCTTTCCATTTTTTCAGAATTAACGTGTTCTAGGCAATTATTTATTTAGTTACTCTGGTGGGGTTAAGGCTATTAGCGCTTCTCTTCCACACCACCAGAAATCACTTAAAATTATTAATAGGATCAAATAAACTAATTCTTACTTCATGCATACAGTATAGCACACAAACTCTAGTAATATGCATAAGAAATTGTAAGAAAATGGTGAAAGGCTGTAATCCACAAACCTAGCCACTTGCTAATAATCAGAGCCCAGAAGTTCAAGAATTTATTTGGTTAAAATAGGCAGGCAAAAAGACACTTAAAATACTGAAAATATACAGTAATACAATTAAAATGTGCTGTAATTAAAAATGAAATCTAGAGAAACACCACTCATTATTAAAGAAAATATGCATTTAAGATACTTAATGATCTCTTTATCATATAATTATAGTACTTAAACTTACTTTTCATGGTTACAAGCAACAAGATGTTTTTACAAAGTATCAACTGTCATAGCCGCCTGTTAGAGAGAACATTTTTCACTATGGAAACAGAATGTTCCCTTCTACTGAAGTGATTGGAGCATGGTTACAACAAGCTATTTTGGAGGACTCATGTCACTTACAACAGAACATTCACCTTTCAGAACATGATGGAAATGTTGGTCAAGACCAAGTAAAGTAGTTTTGAGTAGTCCTGCTAAATGAACAAAAGATGCACAGTATTTTCTATTTATGCATTTATAGGGGAATCAGGTTAGTCTCTTACTTCCACACTGAACATATCGTAGGGACGGTTTATTACACAGCTGTACTGCCCTCATCTTTCTTCCTTGCAGTTATTTGTTATATTTATGCAGTTGAGAAGTTACCCCAACATAAATTTCCTATAATTGTCTCTAGCAGATCAATACAAGATAATCTGCCAGAATTATTCAAAACTGCTTATCATTTCTATCTCCTGGTATTCAAATGTCTGAGTAACTGTGTGTTCCTTTCATAATGAAGGCACTGCTAGAAGAGCTGAAGTGAATGGGTTGAGGAGAACGTTTTTGACTGCGTGGAAAGAAATAAATATATAGCAAGAAATTTAGTAGATTTTTTTTTAGGTGAATATGTCAATTAATTTTTATAATTTTTTTCATTTGATATATTGAAATTCTTTGTGTGCTTTTTAAGAAGCATAAATAATAGCAGAAAAAATCCATTACCATCCAAAACAGGCAAAAAATGTTGTAAACCATAATCCTTTAATTTCCACATCTTTGATTTTCACTGTCTTATGAGTTAAAATCTATACATTTTACTGTAATGAAATTTTAGGACTTTCCGTACATATCTTGTTAGTTTTAATTATGGGAAAAGAATTATAAAAATTTACATATAAGTTAGAGAGTTACCCATGTTTCCTCCCATGTGAACCTCACAGGCCTGTGCAGGCAATGTTTATAAGCAAATGTTCATCAGCGCAGAATAACATGCCATATGCATATATTTGCTACATATTTGTTATTGTTGACTCTCATTTTTATTCTTTCAGTGTTCAACAGTCTTCTTTATGATAATCAGATGTCAATTTTGGTGTCTTGTTTTATAATAGTTGTCTATTCTACAAACTGGAAATGTACGGAGCAAAGGACTAACAAATGAGGAGATACAGAAATTGTTAAAATAGACTTCTAATTTTCGAAAACATAACTTGTGAATTATAATTTTCCAGCGATGATAATGAGTTAGATGTTGAATACTTGGAATGACATGAAGATGATGAAGAAAACCATAATGAAAAAGATGAAAAAAAACAATGTAGTGCAAATTCTGTTGAGTGTGATTTGTTGTTTTCTCCAAAGGGGAATGAAATATGGGCCACTGCCCCTCAGACTCATTGAAAAAGTGTGTATGTGGACCAACACGGAAGGTAAAATGGTTTACAACGACGGGGTGCATATAAATTTGCATAAAATGATGATTTGTTAATGTTTTGATTTTGACTTGTTTACAAAGTAAGAAATGCAGATATCAGTCAGTTGTGGAGTGTTGAGAATGGCCGTCCATTGTTCAATGAAATTATGTCTCGCAACCACTTCCATGTTATTTGAGAGGGTGTTGTGCTTTGAAAATACAGCAGTCTGTTGTAAACGTAGGCCAATGACAAATTTTAACTAATCAGAGAATATTTTGATATGTGGAGGACTACCCTGAGGGAAACCTACATTCCAGGATAGTGCTTTACTGTAGATGAACAATTGGTCACATTTTGAGATCTCTGTCCGTTTCGACAATACATATCAGCAAAACCCAGTAGATATGGAATAAGGATCTGGGCAATTTGTGACAGTGAAACAAGCTACTGCTGGAGAATGAAAATGTATTTGGTGAAGGAGGAAGAAACCAGTGTCATAGGACTCGGAGAGAATGTTGTGAAAAACTTAGTGATTGAACATGAAAAAATCTGGACATTATATTGCCTGTGATAATGTTTACATCTCTCGATTAGCTCTTTATTTGCCAAAAGATATAACACTAGTAGTACTATCCGAAAGAACAAACGTGAACTGCTTGCTAAATTTGCGACACCTAAAGGATGTGAAGTACACTCTGTGCTTTTTGATGATAGCCTCTTATGTCTCTAAGAAGAAAAGTTGTCACTGTCCTTAGCACTCTTCATGACCAACTAATGGTATTACCATCAGAAGCAACTGCCACGGGTGGCCAAGGTCGTTAAGGTGCAGAATCGCGAGCTGGAAGTCTGGGTTTGAATACTACCAGGACCGTCCTCCCTGACAGAGGTTTTTCCAGGTTTTCCTCAGTCCTCATAAATGGCAAATGCCGGAGAGGTACCCTAAACTTAGCCCTGGAATGATTCCTTCCTTAAAAATAAATCCTTTCCCAATATATTATTTATCTCATTTATCATCAAGTCCATTGCCTGTGGTACCTCTGTAGTAAAATCAGGTGTTAAACACTATTCATTCATTTCATTAGAAGCAAAGAAGCCTGAAGTTATAATGATGTGCAATGCCACATAGGTGACATTGACATCATGGACCAGAAGATGCGATGCTAAAGTATGAAAAGTGAAACAAGGCACTGGCCATTGGTGGTTTCTTCAACATGATCGATGTAAGTGTAATGAATGCATACATAATTTGCATGATGCTGGTCAACAATGAAAAAATAAAACATGAAATTTTCATCATCAATTTGGGAAGCAACTTGCAGGAATAAAGAAATCATTGAAGTCTGTAGTAGCACTGGATCCAGGAAGGGCAGCGGAACCTGCAGCTAAGAAAAAGCATTTTGTGCATTTTGTGCAGAGAAGAAATATAGAAAAAAACCAAATGACATGTTAAGAGTGTATGCTGAGAACATTCTGCTATTGATTGTGAACTTTGCACAAATTTACATTAACATTTATAAAATAACAGTATAGATTGAGGAAAAGCTTCATATCCTGAAAATGAAAAAAAAGTGAGTAAAAGTATAAAAATGGTAATTGAAAAAATGTAAAGTTTTAATAAATTATATTATTATAAAGTATTTCTACATAAAAGGTGGTTCGTATCATAAACAGTCATAATAGTTGATATTATTGTATGGTTTAGTTGAACTACACATTCTTGTTGCTTTACTTACTATTTAGAACTAGTTTCAAGAACATTTCATTCTCATCATCAGCTAAGCTAAAAGTAATGTCAATTATATGATTGTCTTCACTGTGTAAGTTCCAATTAATATTTTAATTAAGTGATAATAATGTCAATGTCTATAAATTTAAACAACATGAGCCTGAGAGGCCCTACTGGTAAATGATGTTATACAGATTTTCTGGTAAGCAGAGGGTTAAAATAGGCAGCAGAAGCCAAAAAGATAAAAATTCATTTCTCTCTGACTTAAACATATCCAGCCAGATAGCAGAGCTATTTTGCCTAGCTTTTGGGTTCTGCTAATAATAAATAGTATTATATAAGATATTTTCCAACTTAATTTTGAATGCTGATATGTTTGGCAATCCCTGACACCATATGGAAAAGAATTCCAGGAAATATTGTAGTGTTGTCCATTCTGCTTGTTTTATTTATTTAGGCTAATCCATATATATGGTGATTTCATCTGCAAACAATCCCATATTTGCCTTTGGGAAGTCAGCTAATATTTTGTTGATGCATCATCTATAAAAATATTAAAAGGAGTTCGACTGGAGACGCCACCTTGAGGAAGGCCTCCTTTAGTTGTGTACCATTTAGAGAGGACATAATTCCATTTTACAGCTATGCACCTTTGTGATAATAGATCCATGAGCCATCTCAGCACGTTTCCTCTTCTCCCAATATTACCTTATAAATAAACTACTCTCTCCATACTTTGTCAAAGGTATTTTGAATATCTTGTATTAAATGTAAAACCTGATAGATTATTGAATAATGCTTTCTGAAACCTGCTTGATGGTCTAAAAGAAGATTTTCAGATTGCAGATAGTAAGTTAATCTTGTAATGATCATTTTCTCCATTGTTTTAGCAAGTACTAAGGTTAACAATTTAGGCCTATAAATGTTTAATTTGCCTGCTAGTTTCTCTTCCTTCTTATTTGGAATGATTATGAGTTTTTCCATATAGCAGGAATGCTGGTTGTTGAATATGTTCAGTAGTTCTTGCCTCTACACTCTAAATTTTTTATGTATTCACTATGAATTTTGTCTGGTCCAGGGCTCTTTTTGTTCTTAAGAGATAATATTGCTTGTTTGAGTTCTTGAATTGTAAAGTTGTCATAAATTAGATGTTGTTGGCCTGCAAGTACCTTTTGCTGATGCCTTTTTAATATTTTGTTTAATTTCCCATTGCCTATATTCAATTTATGTGCAAAGTGAGTTGCAAATTTGTTGGCTATGTCTTTATCTTGAGTGATGACTTTGTTGTTAAAAATAAGAGGTTCTTGTTTTGTTTCTGGGATATTGTATAATGTATTAATATATTTATGTACTTAGGTGCTATTACTTCTATAGTCAAAGGAACTAAGGAATTTATTAAATGACTCCTTCTTAGCATTTTTTATTTCCCTATTTAGAAATGCAGTTTTCTTTCTCTAATCTCTCGTAAGTTAGGATCTTTTGTTGCTTCTGCTATATTTCTAAAGTTATCTTGATAGGAGAATACCTTCTGAACATATGCATTGTTGAATGAAATTGCTAAATGTACTTTTAAAATTTTGTTTGTTAAGCATCCAGTTGTTTCACCACCTAGAAATTACCATAGTTCACAATGAATGCAACTTAAAAACCATAAAAATATCTCTGTTAATGGTATTACAAGAAACTGAAACAATTCTGTATCCTGAAGTAGTTTTTCAGGACTGGGAAGAAGGCTGAAAAGCTGGGACAATTCTGGTTTTCCAGCATGTCTGATCACCCAATTTGGGTCGAGAAGCATATATTTTTTTTTATTTCCTTCTTTTGGAGATTTCCTTGAAACTGCAAAGACAAATGTCATGTAACTTAACTCGGTTACAAATTGAGGGTTTATTTGTATTATTTGTTTCTTCATTCATTTGTTGGTTTGTTCATCCATCATTTAAATAAACATTGGCAGTTGCCATGGAATTTTAACCATTATAAAAGAAGTTCTCTATACACTAAAAGAAATAAAACCAATGAAAGCACATTTATAGTTTTCAACAGAGCTAGCGATTCCTGTGCCACTGAGGAGAAGCTTTGTTATAGGTAAAGGAAATTCATTTGGCTAGTGCCATTAGAAAATATCATTGGTATTACCAGCAAATGTCTCAGAAGACAATCACTAATATTCATTGTTATGGCTCAGGAAGTAACTTTCTACTGTTAGACTATCAGAACCATGAATGGATTCTAAGTGGCAAAAGTTAAAATGGTTTTTTCGGAGATTTCACTCACTCTGGGAAAGACAGCAGTATCAGGCAGATCTGGGCTCAATTGCACAATCAGTTAATATCTTCATCTCTACATTGGCATAATCAAACCAAATCAAATGTGATCTCAAAAATGAAGATCAATAATGGTAAAGTTTAATACAAATGTAGAATGTAATCACTGTTTCTCCCAGAAGTATTGTCATAGCACTGAAATTCCAATGGCTCAGTCCTGTCTTTACTAACAAACACTGAACTGATAATACAGAACTTTTTCATTTCAGCAATCACTGATTTTCTGAAGCCAGAACATAATGTAAGGCCTGATTGGAACAAGCTGTAGATGCACAAATAACAGCACACCATGTATTACTTAATAAATAAGTGGATTGCTCTGTATATGCTGGCCAGCTCATGAAACATACTTTTTCTAACATATTTTTGCCAACTGCCAAGGAGAGAATTTTCATTTAGATTCAAGTGCTGCAAGTGGCACATGAGCATAAGCAATAGCAAGTAAGAAGGGAGGGAGATATCTGTCTACTTAAACTGAGCCATAAACTGGTGATAGACTTATTTTGTTTATGTCATTCAACAAAGCAGTTGTTTCTGTGTTTCTGCCTACTATGGTTGTGCTAGGCATTATGTTTTCCTTTGAGTTAAGGTTGTGGGAAAGATGACAATAGGAGCAAATGCAAACAATTTACAGTGCTTCCACCAAAATTGGCAAATATAAAATAAATAGTCAATATATTAATTCAACATTTACTCTTTATCTCACTCTATGCCTTGTGAAACTAAAATGTTCAGTCATGATTTTTTTTTGATTTGTTTATTTAAGGACGCTCTTTAACATCTCAGGTCATCAGCACCCCATTCTATTCAGGGTGTGAAACGGCTGACAAATTTTGCTCAGAGGCCTCTTCTTTTAGGCTTGAGGTTCTTTATTGTGCCATAAATGTATGACACGGGACTAACGGCTTTACTTCCCTTCCAAAGGAAGCCATACTTACGATTTTTATGATGCCCTAAAAATCCATTGGTCCTGGCCGGGTTCGAATCCGCAACCTTGGGTATGTTCAGCCATGAATGGAGGATATATTTTACAATGTAAAGCAAAGGTTAAAGTATATTCTTTGCATATCAAAGAATTGTGGTGTTGAATATTACTGGAAATCAAGCCATTTAAGTTTTTTTTTTTAATAGTGTTTAATACCCATTTTAACTATATCATCAAGAATTAAATCAGTACACTGGAGCATTAGCAACTAACATAATACAACTGTGAGACTCGGAAAGTGAAGTCAAAACTTTGATAAAATTGGGTATCATTGTTCACTGTCATGATAGGTGCAGTGATATAAGAAGGCAATGAAATTTGCAGCCTAACAGGGAATATGAATGATGTGAAGTTTTGGAGCTGTTTCATATGGCTAAGTTTAGAAGACTTAGAAAGAATGAATGAATTAGCTGGTTTCAATATCATAGTAAAGATTCAGGTTCTTTGAACTGAAACCTTAAGTATTGTTATTATTATTATACTGTGTCTCTAATAGTAAATGCCAATTAATTCCATTTTCATATGTTCGCAGATGATAGGAAAACAAAAGGCTAAATGTCCAAAACTATTAATATTGAACAATAGCTTAAAATTTTATTGTATTTAAAATAATTTTAATGTGAAGTGCATTAATTTCACTTATCAGAATGTTATCTATTTATTAAAACAGTCAGTGAAATGTTTCTTATAGGAACTAATAATTATTGTTTACTATTTTACCAACCCCCACTAAAGTAAAGAAATATTTTCTGTAAATGGAAATTGGTTTTGCTGAGGTCTCTGTAGGTGAACGATCTGTATAGCAAAATGTTAATTTTACAGGTCATTGATGGTGGACAGGGAGAAATTGATATAAATTTTCATCTAGCATCTCCATCTGGAAAAATCATGTTTTCAGATGTAAAGAAACCAGAAAATTCATACAGGTAAGCAGAAGACAAATTTATTTGACCTGATAGAATAAACTTTTTCTTGGCAAAAAAAGAAAGAAACACACACTCATGAAACAGGGAAAAAGAAAAACAGGGGAATGTAAGCGAATCAATCCAAAATATATTCAACATATTATGAACAATGTAAAGCTTGGGAATCAATGAAAGAAGACATTTCTCTATTGCAGTTTACATATTGCATGTTTCATATAATGTTCCCAAATTTTTCATGATCTAGAAGTAAACTTTGCAGCAATGCAAGTCCCTGGTACTTATTTAAAACACTTATCAGCCCATTTTTAATTTTGTCATGCTGATTTATGTGATTTTAGTTTTTCAAAATGAAGTTTGCATGCTTCCTTTAATGTAGATGCTACAAAAGCAATTTTGTTAATTAAGAGTGTGAACATTGATTATCAAGCTGTGTGATGATTACCGGAGTATCCAATTTTCTGTAGATCAGGATCAGGTCATAATGGAAAGACTTTGGTGTTAGCTATTATTTTACTAAGCTGGCAGCATAGTTTGCCAGATAATGGTCATTAGAATAATAATTAATCATCTACACAAGGTGCTAAATGGATATGAGCAAAAGAACAGTGTGTAAATGTGTAACATAAATGAATAGATGAATATATAATGTCACAAACGAATATGAATCTCCTCTGCTTCTAAAGCTAAGCTGGTATTTGCCCTTAAAGGTGAGGAAAAACTCTGAATTTCCCCATTTTGTTCCCTGGGAATTAAACCTGAGCATACAGCTGACAAGGAAGCACTTAATTACTGAGTCACAGATGTGAAAGTGAGATAGAAGCTGCAATGATTGGCTTTGAGTAGACATACACTTATCAGAGTGAAAAATAAATCAGCAGCATAGTTTAAGTTATCATCTGTAGTATGCAATTTTGTTTGGGAATGAGTACTGATTTGACTTAAGGCCAGTTTTCTAAAGAGGAAAAGAAGAGCTATTTGCATCATTCAAATTTCAAGGTTCTCCTTTTTTGTGTTTAGGAATAAGCTTTGAGATTGCAACAGAGCTTCTTTTCGTTAATCTCCATAGTTATGTGTTGAAATTCTGCATCTAGCAAAAATGTTGCATATCAAGAATGGAAATTTTCCAAACATTGTACATACTTGAGTTAAAACTTGTTTTGAGTCAGATTTATCAGATATTTTAACATCTAAAATTATTTATTTTTTGAATGTGATATTATTTTGTCTTTATAAGTGATGTCATATTTTATATGTATGTTTCAAAAGAAAACTGAAAACAAAGGTATCTAATCCACATATGGAACGTAAAGTTATATTTTTTTATAAACATTATTCTTCTCATGTAGTAAACACAGGTAAATATCTGTTTTTTAGTCTAAGGTGTGTAGGTTTGCTTGGTTTTCTCCCTGCTGTAGGCAGTTGATGGGAGGAATGGTGATCTTCAAGGAAACATTGAGTAATTGCAAGTTAAAAATATCATTGTTTTCTTGGAATTTAGTCCTTTCCGTATGCCTTGGTAAGGGACTAAAATTTATTTGTGGAAGGTTTTCCCCTTGTGTCGTATTTTTATATTTGGTGTTTTTTTTTTTTTGATTGATTTATTTATGCATGCTCTTTAACATCTCAGGTCATCAGCATCCCATTCAACTCAGGGCATGAAACGGCCGACAAATTTTGCTCAAAGGCCTCTCTTTCAGGCTTGAGGTTCTTTTTCGTGCCGTAAATGTATGACACGGGACCCATGGCTTTACTTCCCTTCCGAAGGAAGCCATATTTAGGATTTTTACGCCCCGAAAAAATTCATCGGTCCTGGCCGGGTTCGAACCCGCGATCTTGGGTGTAGGAGGCAAGTATGGTAACCACTACACCACCAGGACCGACTATTTGGTGTTGAAAAATATAGGTTATTAATTGAAGGACATCAACATCTCTTTCAACTACAAAGGTCTTCATTCTGCTATGCAATCAAAAATTTATTTTGCAGACAGGAAGTTACTGTGTGATAACCTAGCCACCTGCCAAGGAAATCATGTTGCGCACTCAAAACTCAAAGTAGAATTTTTTGTTCTTTCATAATTTATTAGTAGTAAATAGTAATTAACATTATACTCACCATCATAGTAGATGCTCAAAGTGCCTGCATTCTGCTATGAGACTTACCTGAATACTTTTGAAAATATTTTGAGACACTTGCCAAAATTCATCCTCCCAAATATTGTAAACTGCCTCTCAAATGTATCTTTTTTAGTTCTTCCATTGGTATTATTTCAGATACAGGAATAATTTTATATGAATGAAGATACAGCAGCTGAGTGGCTTTATATGCAATGCTGACAGATACACCAACTTGCTGGGCTAATCATGTTAAAGACTTTTGAGGAGAAGTTTCTAATTGATAATCTGTTTCATTAAACTTTGTGTCTGTTAAAACCCAGTTTTTGGTCTTGGCTTCTTGTCAGTGAAAATACCTTGGGTTTAACCTTTGTTCACTAATCTGTTGATTGGTTTATTTAGGGACACTCTTTAACATCGTGGGTCATCAGCATCCTATTCAATTCAGGGTATAAAATGGCTGATAAATTTTGCTCAGAGGCTGCTTCTTTCAGGCTTGAGGTTCTTTTACGTGCCATAAATTTACGACGCATGACCCACTGCTTTACTTTCCTTCTGAAGGAAGCCATACTTATGATTTTTACTCCTGAAAAAATCCATTGACTGTGCCTGGGATTGAGCCCACAATGTTGGGTCGTTAATCTGAAAATTGCTCTTTTCAATGGAGATGTTAATTTTGGAAATTTAGAATGCAATTTCTTTCCTATAATACTTGTACAATTTCTTTTGCACGTAACAAGCATAAAAATTATTCTTTGTTCTAGAATATATCTCACTCTCTGCATTCTCCAAAATATGTGTATAGAAAGTGGAAAGTCAAACATGTATTTTCTGCAGAAATGCAATTGAATCAGTTGATATGATAAACATGACTGAGCTAGGTCAGTTTCCTGCATCAGCAGAACTTTTATCTACAGTCTTACCAGGAATCATGCATTCACCAAAAGTCAACCAGTTTTTGCTAGAGTATGCAAACTATGATTGCATGAGCTAAATGGGTGCATGGTATATGTGAGAACATTTATGTTATAAGAACTATGATATTGAACATAGGTATCAGAATGGAATGCCTGTGTGGCATATGGTCTGGAATAGAACCTTTGTTCAAATGTAGGTTAATAATAATTTTGTCTTAAATAGGAATATACATAGACTATAGTATTTTGTATTCAATAATAGATAACTTATATGTTGAGTATATGGTTGTATATTAATATATAAGATTTACAACCTCAGCTACCTGTGAAATGAAGAATTCTGATATTCCTTTTGTTTCATGTACTTATCTTCATAAATAAAATAATTGTATTAGTAGTAGTGGTAATGGTAGTAATTATTTATGAATTTCATGTACTTTTAAATGATGGCTCTGGATTAAAAGGCTGTTGGATTATCTACACAGAACATTCCAATCTCCAATTGTGAACAGGTCTATTATTGCTCTTTAAGAAGAGGAATAAATTAAATAGTGAGAGATGGTGGCTCAGGAAGCTATCTGACTGAGCAATAATTGAAAATGGAATGATCAGAAGAAAACAAATGGGAATTTAGTGGTAAAAATTATCCAGAAATGCAAACAAATGAGCTTGAGAGGCTATAATATAGGGCGAGTTAATATGAGTGTTTCATTGTAGTTATATTTAACATATGATTATAGAACTTTACAGTTACATAGGAAAATACACCAAGTTTTCTTTGACATGTTACAGTAGGTGCTAATATGTGCCCATTTAGTGACTACATACATTAACTCTGTAATCAAATTTGTTTCATATGCAATGTAGCATGTTCTTGTCAATTTAAGGAAAACTATTGATAATGCGAGCCTGCTGTTCTAGCAGATCAGCCAGCAATGAAGCCACAAATACTGCATCCTTCAGTTATCCCTATGCAAAAATATCTCAAGGAGTTAAGCCAGGAGAGTGTGGAGGCCATAATAGCAATTTATGATAATCATACTCTGTACGGTCAATCCATTGGTTTTGCAGTATGGCCTTTAAGAAGTCATGTACATTGCAATGGAAATGAGGCATAGCACCAAACTGTTAAAAGATAAAGTTCACATTGTTTGTCTCCAATTGTGGCATATCCACATAGATGGGTCCAGGGAAGACCTTTTTCTTCAGGGAAGAAAAAGAGTTTGTCAATTTTACATTTTGAGACTGCACAGAAAATATTGAGTTTTGAAGAGTTATGGATGTGCTGTACATTGACATAAGAATTTTCCAATCCCCACTGTGCCTGTTCATTTTGCCACTCAGAAAAAATATTGCCTCATCACTGAATACAAATTTATCACAGAGCTCATCTTTCATAAGATCTTGAAATCTGGTACAAAACTCCAAACAATATATTTTATCTTTGGATGACAATGCTTGTGGCAACTGCAGATGGTAAAGTTTCTGCTTCAGTCATTTTTGTATTGTGTATTGTATATTTTGGAAGGCTCAATTCTCTGCTCCCTCTGCAAATTGACTTTTGCAGGAAACTGGCCTACACAAGCTCAACTCTTTCTTCAGCCACAGGAGGACAACCTGTTGATTTACATTTACAGACTGATCCCATAGTTTTAAACTGTTCATACCATTTCCAAATGGAGTTGGTGCTGGGTAGATCTTTATGGGACTTTATTTTGGACTGCCACAAAGCATTTATGATGGTATGACTTGAATTAAATTCAGGGACTGCATATGCTTTATCACTGTTTGTTGCCATTTTACAACTATAGCGCTCTCATGGAAGTAAGCATGAGCAAATGCCTGCCGGACTATTCAAACAAAATTAGAATCTTATAACATAAAATTAATTCACCACATTTGGAATAATATGGCAATAAACATTTATGAAAATGCTCAAATCATTTATACTACCTTGTAATATAATAGAACCTAAAATGTTGTATGGATTTTACCCAATATCTTTCATAAATATGAAAGAATATTTATAAAAGATATTGGGGTTGCTAAGAACAGCATCAAATAGTGTAGTATTAGGGGAAGTGGAGAGAATAGGAAGTAAGAGCAACATAATAGATAAAGCATGGGAATACTGATGTAGAATAGAAGGCTAGCTGGTTAGAATATTGCTAGGGAATTTGTGATTATCAAGAAAAGTGCATAGGAAAGGGGATCACATTTTTTAGTGTTCAGGAAATGATGTTGAAAGCAGTTGGAATGTGTAAGTTTAGGAGTGGGGAAACAATTGGTACAGGCTTTTGGCAATAAGTAAAACTCAGAATTGAATATATGGAAAAAAATACAAAGAATTGACAAGGCTTTTGACAATAAGTAAAACGTGGAATTGAGTATATAGAAAAAGTACATGTTTAATCATTTTTAAAATAAAATGTCCTAGAGAAGAATGGCGATTTGAAAAGGGTGTAGGGTTGAGATAAATATGAAACTGTATCATGTGTTTTGGCAATCATAATAATTTTGTTGCTAGTCACTATCATTCTTAGTTTAGATGCAGCAGAAAGAGTTCATAGCGTTAAATTTAACCACGAAATAGGGAGAATATGAAAACAGTTGCTGTGATAAGCCCATCATAGGGTTGAAAGTCATCAAGAAAGATTTTCCCAGGTACTAAAGAGTTGGAAATCAGTATGATGTTTATGCTGCAACACCCATCACTTCACTGAGATTTCTTTTTTGATTGATTTATTTATGGACGCTCTTTAACATCTCAGGTCATCAGCGTCCCATTCAACTCAGGGTGTGAAATGACCGACAAATTTTGCTCAGAGGCCTCTCTTTCAGACTTGAGGTTTTTTTTCATGCCGCAAATGTACGACACAGGACCCACGGTTTTACTTCCCTTCCGAAGGAAGCCATACTTAGAATTTTTACGCCCGAAAAAATCCATCGGTCTAATGCCTAACATATGGAATACACAGAAGAACAACATATAAAAAGCAGATGAAAAAATCTTAAAATATGCTGTAATACTTAGTAACAGTATTTATGGCAAGACTAGGTATATTAAACAATGCCATTAATCCATATTTTATTCACTTGAATGGAGGAAGCGAATATAAGTTCATAATAGCTTCTGAATGCTAGGTTTATCTACATCCTTACAGTGACAACATAAAACTGAAGAAGAACACTTTTTGGAAGGTCATTATGTCTGTGCAAGGTTACTTAAAGCTTCAAATGTTTATGTAAATGGTGTCATTATACTTTTATATTGTATCCAAATAACCATGGCTTAACACATTTTTTGTTGGTAATAATTTTATCTAACAAATAAAAATTTGCTAGGAAATATATCAGCCATATAGATTTTTTCCTACATAATGGCTAATACTTAGAGGATGGGAAGATTCTAAAAAGTGCATGCGAAAAAGTTTTCTTTTGTCTCTTAAAGATAAACATTAAGAAGCACAGAAGACCTTTTCCATTTAGCTTGGTAAAGTGCAAAAATGAATTTCTAATTAAGTTCATTTTATATTATGTTTTATTAATTATTTATATTTTGAATATAAAATTATTTACTGAAAGTGAATGAATGCTGTTTAATGCCCATTTTTGCTACAGAGGCACCACAGGCAATGGATACATCAATGATACATGAGATGAAATGATACATTGGGAAAGGATTTATTTTTAAGGAAGGAATCCTTCCAGGTCTAAGTTTAGGATATCTCCCCAGCATTTGCCTTTTATGAGTGCTGAGGAAAACCTGGAAAAAACATCAGTCAGGAAGGATGGTCCTGGTGGGATTCAAAGCCCAGACCTTTCGCTCACGTGTCTGGGCCTTAAAGATCTCGGCTACTAGTGGTGGTGATTTCGAAATTCACAGGTCTTGAATGATATTGAATGATTGAATGAAGTAAATGAATGGTGACCAATTGACCCCAGAATCCAATGCTAATTGAAGTTATTTAGATTTACTTTCTTGGAAAATTGAAACTTTGGAACATGCTTCTTTTAGCCAGGAATCAAATCTGGGTCTGCCAATTCTAGTACAATTAAAATATATATTGTATTTAGCATAATATAGAATAGCAGTGATTTTTTTAACATTGAAAATCAATATATTCCCAAAAAAAATATGTGTATGAAAAGTGCCACACCTGAATGTCA
The DNA here is from genome assembly GCA_030762175.1 of Metallyticus violacea. Taxonomy (NCBI): domain Eukaryota; kingdom Metazoa; phylum Arthropoda; class Insecta; order Mantodea; family Metallyticidae; genus Metallyticus; species Metallyticus violacea. The sequence goes on along the minus strand of CM060846.1, from coordinate 317,505,369 downwards.
ACAGTGCATGTGCATGGTTTTTCAGAGACACGAGGAGAAGTGACATCTAGTGTGGGCTTCATGCAACTGGTTATGTAAACTCTTTGCGGCCAGTAGAATGTAGTTAGTGTGAGAGGTAGTGTCTAAGCATAATGGAACAGGGTGGTGTGTGCCGAGTCCAATTCTTCTATCAGTCATAGAGTCATCTGTTGATCTTGTGCCAGCATTTGTCGCACTTTTTCGATCATGTCTGGGATTCTGACCCAAACTTGGCTAATCGTTAGTTGCTTTCTTCCCTCTGCGAAAGTGTTTGAACCACTCATAAAACCTTTTGTGCTTTCAGCTTTCCTCCTGTAAACTTGCACCAACATTCGTGCATCTCCATCATTGTTTTTCCCAATTTGTAGCAGAACTTGTTGTTTATGTATTGCTCCATTATGCTGTGACACTACCGCTCATATTGACTATGCTTTCAGCTTTCCTCCTGTAAACTTGCACCAACATTCGTGTATCTCCATCATTGTTTTCCCCAATTTGTAGCAGAACTTGTTGTTTATGTATTGCTCCATTATGCTGTGACACTACCGCTCATATTGACTATGCTTTCAGCTTTCCTCCTGTAAACTTGCACCAACATTCATGCATCTCCATCATTGTTTTCCCCAATTTGTAGCAAAACTTGTTTATATATTGCTCCATTGTGCTGTGACACTACCGCTCATATTGACTATGTTCTACTTGCGGCAGCAGGATTAAATTGCTAGTCACATGTAGTCTATGCTAGGTGTCGCTTCTTCCCATGTCTCTAAAGAACCATATGCATGCATCTGATTTGATTTCACCTTGTTCTAAGAGTTACTTTATTTTTAATTTTTATTACATTACCTGAAATTACTATAGAAGCATTTTTATGCCTTCATTTAAAAAGGGGCGGAGAGGAGGGACTGTTTCTCTCCATTATTGTATGCTAAAGGTTTTTAATTGTATATGCATGAAATTGAATACACAAAAAACCTTCTTGCAGGTCAGAAGCAAATGAAGAAGGAGATTATCGAATGTGCTGGGACAATACTTTCAGTCATTTTAATAGTAAGACCATTTTCTTCGAAATAATTGTAGAAGGTGATGAAAATGAAGAAAGGGATCCATGGGATGTTGATTTTGATGGCTATGGTTTCAGTCCAGAAGAGCTTTATGATATGAAGATACAAGATATTCAGGTAAAAATGTGAAGGAATATAAGAAGCATTGTTTTAACATGGAACATAGTATGTACTTTGTCAGATTTGCTGATGACTTTCATTCATTGTAAAATTGTCTCACATTAGCAAATGGAATTGTGTAAAACTAAATAAAAATATTAACATTTTATTCTTGGAAGTATCTTTTAGAAATAGTAAATAATGAGTATAACAAATGTTCTGACAACAAAGAAGTATGTAACCTCAACTCATGTATTCACACTTCTTACTCTATATTCCATTCACTTACATAAAAGTAAGACGCGTTTCGGGAGAATCTCTCCCATCTTCATTTGCTCACTGAACCTTCTTTAACAATATTTAAAGAAGTATGTAATTAGTATAACAAATATTCTGACAACATACATATGTTAAAAACACTTTGAAATGGAAATCAAGGTGCACTGGTGCTCTTGGTTTGCGCACCAGCATTTGTTGTCTATGAAGGCTTTACTTCACAGAAGTCCAACTAATTTCATAACAAGTTTTTAAATTAAAATTTTTTAAAAATTATAAAAACTTTAAAAAATTCATATGGAACTAAACTAAAGTTTTAAAATATTAGGATTTATGTATTTACCCTAACCAAGAGGAAAATATTGAATTTGTTATCTCACATATTCAAACCATTTTTGTTACCTTCTGTTGAAATTACTTGTAAGTATCAATTACTGTAGTTCATATGAGGAAAAGATACTTATGTGGAATTTTTGAAGGGTGTTAACATTTTTAAAGAGTAAACTACTGGATTATAGTTGTAAAAGATAAAAGGACACACTGAAATGAAGAGTACTCATTTGATAATAATAAGAATATTAAATAGAATAACCTTTTGTTGGAAAATTTGTTAAAAAATGTCTTCAGCTATGTTGGTTGCTTTATTGTTTAAAAGAGTATGCTTCAAATTTTACTTAATGCACTAATAATTTTGTGTGTTTGTTTTATGGTTTAAAAATTAGGAATATGTGCAATGAAGTTTGTTAATTTCATTACTTTTAAAATTAAAAAGTTAAAATTATTTATTAACATTGTGTTCATTGTCATCTTTTGCAGTTGTTTGCATTCACATGTGATAAAATTGAACATTTCTAATCGTTTTTCCAATGCTAGTTCTAATGGGTGTTTCTCAATAAATTTTAAAGCTGAAAACAGTTCCTAATTTGAAGAAACAGATTTTTCTGGGAAAAAGCTCTGTGAAATAAAATAATGGATGTGCAATTTAGCCTGGGGAAAAATCTGAGTGAAATAAAAGAATGGTTGTCAATTTAGCTTTAAATAAACCCTGTAGTTGAAAATTTCACTGTAAAAATGGTGTATGTTATTCAGACAAAAATTTAAATTTTTGCCTTTATGTACGTATCCCAATTATGTACATTATCTGTTCTGTTGAACAGAACAATGAAATAAAGAGGTGCCTTTTCCTATTTCATGATTCTCTTTCCAGAAATGTGCTGCCATGGCTGATTTTTCAATCACATTTTTCTGTTTAACATCCCAAGGAACTTGACCTATGGGAAAAGATTTTCATAAAGAAATATGAACATAAACTCATGAAAATTAATTTAAAAATTGTAAATCTTTAAAAAAGTTTTCATATGGAACTAACACAGTGAAGCTCATGTGAATTGAATCTGTCGTCTTAACACTCTTCATGCTTCACTAGCATTAACTAACTATAAATCTTGTACTTACGAAGCTGTTGACAATGGAGTGGCAATATAACTTTAACTTATGTATTCACTTTTTTACACTTTACTCCATTTACTTACCCAAAAGTAAGACGCATTTCCGGAGAATCTCTCCTATCTTCAGTTGCTTACTGAACCGCTGTTGCTCGAAACTATAGCTAGACAAATGGATGTTCCTGTGGTGGCCTCTGTTGGTTGAAGTAGGAAGTTGCCATGGGAGGAAACTCAAAATTCATAAGGTTTTTTCTATTTTTAATATGAAAATTTTTTCCCAAGTGGATAACTCCAATGGGCTGTGAAGATGTTTCAGCAGTTTTATTCCTGGTTTTATTTCATGGTTTTTGGTCCAAAAGTGAGCTGCTACTGCTGATTTATCCACCTGTTTAAACCGAATATTTCTAAAATGTTCTTTCCTCCGAATTTCCAAATTTCTCTTTGTTTTGCCTATGTAGCTCTGTTCACAACCTGCACATTTTATTTCGTAAATTCCTGATTTTTGTTCTGGTGGTATGGAGTCTTACTGTGCAACCTAATAAATTCTTGATGTTGTATCTGTTCTTTGGGGCTAACATTATTCCATGTTCTTTGAACATTTTCTTGAACTTGTTGTGGTAAATTGGATGGTAGGTGAAGCTTTTGAATTTGTACAATACAAGCTATGTGCTAATGGATTGCTAACATCAGTTATACACAAAAAGAATGAAAAGCTAGAGGAAGAGAAGAATTGTTGAGACAGAAAAGAGGAGAAAGCATGAAGAGCTAATTGATTAGCTAATTTTAAGGGACTTTGCTTTGGCCTTTGAAGATGCAGACTTTGTACTAAAAATTATTATATTTTGCATTAGTGTAGTATATCAAGTTAAGATTTTCTTAAGGTTTATAAGTTATGTTGCACACCTGTAAATAAATATCAGTTATGTTTATATATATTTTATGCTCATATAGTATGTCAGTTAGAATTTCCGCGTGTGCGCGCACACACACACACTCACTCACTCACACTCACACCAATCTTGTGCTTTATGTCTCCTCTGCTATGATCAGTCCATAGCATCTTTTAAATAATTCAAAGCTATAAATGCTTAGCATGAGATCACTTGAAAAATAGTGGAATAGGACATAGTGATCAGTTATGGTAAACATTTTATCATTTAGAACAAAAAAACTGGAGATCTTACTATTACATGGTTTATTTTTGCCTTTAGCTTATTGAATGGTGACAAAATTATATCATGGCAGCTGCTGCTTCTGTTGCTCAGTTATTTCTGTGTTAATTAGGATTTTTTAAACTAATAATTTTTATGACAACTACAATGTGTTCAGGACAAATACTAATAAACCTTCAGAATTAATGTGTCCAAATGTTGACTTGAACTTCGGTTACAAGTATTTAAGTGACAAATTTTGGAACCCTTTTTTTCTATTAGCTGTTTGCTGACTGCTTAGTAAGTTTAGGGTTGTCTGATGTGGTTGTGCCTAGATCTGACTTGCTTCTCTGTTGACATATGTTGGCTAGAATAGGTTGTTGTTGATTTGTTTTATTTACAGACTCTCTTTAACATCTCAGCATCAGCATTCCATTCAATTCAAGGCTGAAAATGGCAGATAAATTAAGGCTTATTCTTTCAGGCTTGAGGTTCTTTTATATGCCACAAATCTATAACACAGGACCCACAGCTTTACTTCCCTTCCAAAGAAAGCCATACTTAGAAAGTTTACACTCCAGAAAATCCATCGACCATGGCTGGGATTGAACCACTAATCTTGGGTGTGTGAGGCAAGGGCTAGAATAGAAATTTATTGAATTTGTCAAAAGGTAAAATGTCAAAATTCATTAATTTACCTCAGTATTTTAAAAGGAATAATTTCCCATCCAGATAGTTCTACCAGAGTATGCTTTCTTTTCATAAAACAGTTTCCTCTTTAATTTTGTGGTTGTGTTTCCAAAAATATGCTGCTACTGCCAACAGTTCCAACTAGATATTTCTAAAATGTTCTTTCTTCCTGGTTTGCAAATTTCTCTTAGTTTTCCTATGTACTTTTAAATATAGCCTGAGCATTCTATGGAGTAATGTCTGTTTTTTTCTTTGGTAGTATAATAACTTATCAAAAAACCTAATACATTTTTATGTTGTATCTCTTTTGTGATCTAATATTATGCCATATTCTTTAAATGTCTTCCCAAATTTGTAATGATATGTGAATCTACTGTATTTGCAACTCTCTTTGCTCTTTTTAAGCATAGAAATATCTTAATTTATTTTTATATTTTGAATATGTTTATCTTTTTTATTACTCTGTTAGTACTGTATCCATTGATTATTGCCGTATTAAATATATCAGGTCTTCATTTTGTTTTTTCTGTGCATACAGACCTGGTCGGCAGCTGGTAGCACACAGCACAGCTTCCCATACTCAGCCCAGCCCACTGGACAATCAGCAAAGTACTGAAAATGTACTTACTTTTTTACAGAAAATGCTGAAATATGTTTCCCATTTGCTAAATGGCAGGCATTGTAATGTGTAAATGGATATTGATTCACATGCAGCACTGCTTCTGAAATGTTGACTTTTTGCTCACATGTTGTTTTGCAGTTTGTCCAATGTTTGGAGATTTGATCCCCATAAAATCACAGGGTATTAAAACTGGAGGATGAGGCAGCCACAGTCCTGTACTAATTATATCATCAAACATATCAGCAATTACATGTGAAGTGGGATCTGTATGGGTTGTGGCCCCATCTTGCTGAAACATAACATATGTTTACTCTTCATCAGTTAATTGAGGAAAGAACTGACTCAGGATTATAATTTGATATCTGTCAGCATAAAGTGTGTCTGAAATGTCTTGCACCTACAGCAGCCCCATACACTGGCCGTGTTATGTAATGGAATTTCATGCACTAGGTGACAATTTGCTACTGCTCACTAATTATTTTGGCTGTTCACTCAGCTGTTCAAGAAAAAACATGTCTCATTGGTAAAAGGCACTAATTGCAGTTAGTAAATATCCATCATATATGAACTACAGATCCCAGTTGCCAAAAGTGATGTCCTTTCTGAGACAGTGGGCTGTTAGGTTGACTGCTGGATGTATTTCATAGCATTTCTTTGGGAATGCATATTCTGCCTAGGTAGAAGTGTGATGAACTTAAAGTTGATGTGGAAGTGTCAGTACTTTTACAAACTTTGGTGGCAAGTTCCTCACACAAAACCAAGAAAAAAATCCTTATAAACATATGTCTGGAAATCCTTTGTTTTTGAGCTATTAACGAAAGTTTACCAAAACAAATAAATATCCACATAAACATATATCCAGAAATTATTAGTTTTATGAGTAATTAATGAAAGTTTATTAAAACAAGAAAATAAAAGTCCATATAAACATATGTCTGGAAATCCTTAGTTTCTGAATTATTAATGATAGTTTATGCCAGAGTTAAAATGACTTTTTATCACGTCTTTAATAGGGTTATTACCAAATCACATACATGGCTAACCTTCAGCAGTGCTATTGCTTCATTTTCCAAATAATATTTTTTCATATAAGTATGCAATGCTTATGAGCCAAGTGCATCAGCAGACTTGTATCGATAAAATCATTCAATTACTTAACAAAATAAACAAAATAAATTTTATTTTAAGTTATGAACTTAAGTTAGATTGTACCTTGAAATACATTGAAGCAAACTTTCATTAATAACTCAAAAACTAAGGATTCCCAGACATACATTTATAAGGACTGTTTTTTTTCACGTTTTGGTGTGAGGAACCTGGCATCAAAGTTTGTAAAAGTGTTTCTGAAATACCCAGAATATTAATACTGAGACTAACTCTAGAAACTGTCAAAAGTTTTTTTAAGTCCAGAAACAACAAATAGATTCTACCTCTTTTGTTACTAAGATATTTATCTACTAATATTCTAATTATAAAAATTTTGTCAACTGTTCTTTTATCTTTCCCTAAGCCTGACTGAAATACTGAAATTTTCTTTTCTTTCCATGCCCATTCTTGTAATCTTTTGCTAACACTCTAGTGAAGACTTTACCTTTATAAAATGGTGTTAACAATTCTCACTCTCCAATTTTTTTGTATTTTTCCTTCTTCAAAGATTAAGTTCAATAACTGCTCCAGTATGTTTTATCTTTTAAGGTCTTCTATACAAGCTTTCCAACATTTTCCTGGTATTCCATCAATTCCACATACTTTGTTAGGTTTTAATTTTTTGATTTGTTCCTAAACTTCACTTGAAGTGATTTTGCTATCTAACAAGTCTTATTTTCCATTGATTATTATCAATGTTCAAATTATCTTGTATAACCACAGTTTTTACTCCCAAAAGACCCTGAAAAAATTTACATCACTATGTTGGTGGTACCACATTATCTCTTACCTTTCTTTTGCACATTTTACCTATCATTGCCCAAATTGCCTTTTTGTCATTCTTCTTTGCTGCCTCATTTAGCTTCTGGCTAAATTTTTCTCCTCTTTCCCTTTTGTCTCTGATACACACCTGTATCCCTATCTTTCTACAAGTTAATTGCCCCATATCTGTCTCCTCTCCTGTTTGTCTTCAGTGTTTTAGCTCTCTCTCTCCCTTCTTCTTGTTTCTGAACATTCTTTATCATACCAGTTATCATTCGGTTTTAGCCTCCCCTCAGACACTTTCATTTAGTTTGCTGCTCTTATAATAGCCTCCTCTATAGTAAAAATACATTATTTAACTTTTTTTATCATCTAATGATGCTGACAAATATCTCCCCCCATATGTTCCACTTATTGGTTTATCTTTGAATGGAACATTTCAGCTAAATCATTTATCCATCTATGTTTTAATTGGATACCTAACCCAAAATTTTGCTCTCTCCTACTATCTTCTATCCTTTGGATATCTATACTTATGGCTACCTATCTTCATATTCACCCCACTCCATGCTAACTAGAAGTTGATACATGCTTGCTCTTTCACAGCTGAGCATACTTAAGGGTGAGCTTCAGTGCAAGCATGATTACCTTGACAACCAGTGGTACAGTACAAGCCAAAAGTTTGTGACAGTATTTAAGGCTGGACTAAATATAAATATAGAGGCAGATTAATGAGCTTTGACACTTCTGGGAATAAAAACAACTTTAATTTCAACACACTTCATCAGAGCAGAATATGTGTTCCCAAAGAAATACTGTGCCTCATTCAGCAGTGGATAAATTAGCTGAAGATGCAGATAACAGTCTGTGAAACATGTTCTAGAAATAAACAAGTGAAGCAACAAAAGGTGTAGTTTGACTGTCACACAATTCAGTTAAAGGAAGTGTATATTATGGCTAATTCACTCCTCTGCTATTGCTTCACACGCCATTGTTAAATGCATGATTAAAATATTGACTCATTACTTATAATTTAATAGTTAATAGCATAAGATGTCAGAGCTTAAGACAAGTGATTCACTCTATGGATTGGAAGATCGTTAAGAAAGTTATTGAACATTGCAATTAACAAAATAAGATAAAAATCTTATGGCAGTCTTAAAAGTCATGGCAGTGCAATAGGTACTGTTTATATAGGGGTTTCTGAACCTGCAATAAAGAGAATCTGCAAGTAGGTGAAATAACTGAGTGTTAGAGGTGAAAATAGTAACTATGCCCAGGGAAAAAAAAAAAGAAGGCTGATGCATACTTTAGTGAGTATTGACAAATGTGTGATGCACAATATTATACATGACTTTTATGTTCTTGAAAAGTGTGTTCCTGCACATTTGTTGCTTCCTGTAATATGAGAAATAAATTAATTTTTCATAGGGGTGAAGTTCACTTTAAAAAGTGAATTCAGAGTTGTGTTTTGGGTGGAAGAAACAATAAAAGAGAAGAAAATTTCTCATAAAACACCCTCACATCGTGGCTTGCTGGCATGATTACTTGGTGAAGATGAAACATATGTGACAAAGCGAATAGAGCAATTTATATGTAGATGAGAAATGGGTTGGTAGTAATCTTATGTTTGGTAAGTGCTGACTTACAGGTTGATAATAGTTCATGTTGGCAGTGCGAATAGGTTTTTGGAAAATGCACTTCTGATTTACAAGGCTGGGTCAGTAAGAAGTGACTACCATGGTCAAACAACTAAGAAAATTTGAAAAATTCGCTTGAGAAAAATTATTTTGTGATTTGCCTCCATTCTCAATTATTGTGGTCTTAGATAGTGCACTATATCATGTGCACAAGTAAATAAGCAATCTACGAAATCCGCAGTCATAGAAGCAGAGCAAAGGGGTTGAGTGTGACAATGCTATGCACAAATCAGAACTATAAATTTATTGCAGTTAAAAAACCAAGAGAGAAGCTCTATAAAGTGGATGCGTATTTGCAATTTTTAGACCACACAGTGATTTGTATGCCTACATATATGTGAGGCCTCCCATTGAACTTTTCTGGGCTAAAGTAAGAAGAACGGTTAGAGAGAGGAATTTAACAGCAGAGTTATCCCTTTAAAAACTGCAAGACATTTCCCTCCATGACATTTCCCATATGACAAAAAAATTGGCAAGGTTCCTGCAAACATTGATTTTGTTTATTTACACTCTTTGAACATCTCAGGTCAGCATCCCATTCTATTCAGGGCGTGAAACGGCCGACAAATTTTGCTCAGAGGCTTTTTCTTTCGGGTTTGAGGTTCTTTTCCGTGCTGTAAATGTAGGACACAGGACCCAAGGCTTTACTTCCCTTCTAAAGGAAGCCATACTTAGGATTTTTACGCCCGAAAAAGTCCATCGATCTTGGCCAGGTTTCAACCCGCAATCTTGGGTTTAGAAGGCAAGTATGGTTATCACTACACCCCAGGACCGACAAAAATATAGAAAATCTGAAAGGTGAATTCAGGGAGAGGAATGGTATTGCAGAAGATGTGACTGATTGTGTAATTGGTAATGCATTGTGGTATCATTAGATGCAGACAGAAGTGATTTCCTTTCTTTCTTTTTCCTTTGGTAAAAGTTGAGTCCTTCATCTCTGAGTTGGCCACACCACTTGTATGAGGTGAGTGCACGTTTTCCAACTCAGTAGTACATGCAGTTCTTATCTCCATGAACAGCTTACTGGGCTTCATATTACTGCATTCCTATGTGTATCTTGAGCTGGGGGACAGATAGTAATCTGTGTGCCAGCCTGTTGAAAATAGCATATATATTATTGGAATTGGAATGGAATTGGGTTATAGATATTGTTTTTAATGTAGTTACAGTGCATATGCCTTTTCTGTTATTGTCAAAGTTCAGTTTGTCTGAATTTATGCTGATGAGTAAGTCTAAAATTGGAAGTTAGCCAATTTTTTTGGTGTCTGTGGTGAATTTTATGGAATTCTCTTGTAAACTGAGGAGTTTTGATGAATGTTTCTTTGGTATTATTGCAAATACATCAACATATCTGTACCTTATTTTAAAAATGAACAAAAAGGTGTTTATGATGCATGTTTCAAAAAGCTTATAAATTTGTATGTTAGAAATGGAGATGTGGACTATGGCTATGAAAAATGCACTTTCATCATGGGTTTTGATATGTTTTGAAGATATAATTTCTTTAATGTCAATAGCTTTTAAACACATTTAAGTATTACTCATTATCCTGCTTATGTGACACCTATGGGTAAAAGGATTTTAACATAGATTACTGAAAAACTTTTGCATATACACTTAATATTGTGCCTTGTTTTATTACATTGTTCACATTGTTTTTACTGGCATGTAAAATTTTAAAGTTGACACTAATAAACACTTACTTGAATTTAGGATGCTCCTTATGGTATAGAGCTTGGGAATATGGGTAATAATTTGGAAATATATTGGACCAGAATTGGAAAATATGCAAACAGAATGAGCAACAAAGGGAATGAAAAATGAATATTTGTGGTTGTTTGTGTATTAGCCATAATATTGATATTGGGGTTATCAAATTGAATCCAGCTCTGAAGATATGAGCCAGATAATGGCTATGTTAAAAATTATTGTACATGATATAAATGATCTGAAAGAAATAGAAAATAGGATCAAGATGAAGTTGGATAATAAGATAGAAGAAGTTGAAGACATGCTACATATTATGAGATAAAAAAGTGCACGAAGAGTTACATGTATGTAAAGAAAGAATGGAGAAATTAGAGAGAAAAATAGAAGCAAAATTAAGGAGATACAATTTATTACAATTTGAAGTGGAAGAGAACACAAAGAAGTGATTTCTGCAAATAGTTGAGATATTTGAGAAAGGTTTGAAGATGAAATTGACTGGGTGAGAAATTGTGACTTGGCTTTAGAAATGGAAGAAGAGGAAACAAACCCAGACCAATAATGTTTAGATTAACAACAAATAAATTTAAATGATCAATTCTAAGCAATGCAAGGGAATTGATAAGAATGGGAATTTTCATAGAACAAGATTATGGATAAGAAGAAGGGGATGTTAGGAATTCATTATTAAAGAAAATGGAACAAGACGGAACAGGGAATAAATGCCTAAGTAAAAGATATAGAATAATGGATTGATAAAACAGGATAAGTGTTAGCAGCAAAATACAAAAGAGTGGTTATTGAGAAGTGGCAATTCAGCAATATATTTGGAAACTGGAACAGTTGTTTTGTCTGAACATGAAAGAAGAGGAAATTCACTGGCAAGACACATGTGGAGGGTGGAGAGAGGAGAGGAAGAAAAGGAAACCTGTGTGACGTCACCAAGAAGGCATGTAGCACCAAACAATAGAGATAGAACAGAAGCGAAGGCCTTGTCATCAGCTGAGAGGGGAAAATGTGGTAGTGGGCTTAAAATGATGTCAATTTCTGCAAACTGGAAGTACCTATATGCAAAATAAGAATGAGATACAGAGCTAAGTTGAAGTAATGCAGGGGAAGAAGCAGTGATTTGAATAGGAATTGGACTGGAAGATGGTGTTATGGAATGTATTATTAAAAATAGTAAGTGATGAAGTGTTTGAAGTGCTGAAGATAGGGAACATATTGGTCCAGACTTGGTTGGACAAAGATGAATGTATAGAAGTGGAAGATATTATATAGGTGAACATGGTATAAGGAAGAGTAATAGAAGCAGGGCTTCTGGTGCTATAGGGATACTTATAGATAATATGATAATTCATACTAAGTAGATAAATATTTAAGAAATAAAAGGGGTAGGATATATATTTCTTTGCAGATTTTGAGAAAGCATTTGATACAATAAATAGAGATACATAGGCATACAAATGGAGGTGCAAGGGAGTCAGTACTGAATTTATTCTAGGACTTTAAAAATTATACCAAGGAAACGTTTTGTGTTAGGTGTGTAGGTATTAGAACCACAGTTTATATTAGCAAAATTTGGGTTTGAGGCAAGAATGTAAATGGATCCCAATATTATTTAATTAGTTTATAGGTGATATCTTAAATACATTCATAAAAAATAATAGGCAATGTCCAATTATTGGAAAGAAGGAAGTACAGGATTACTTTTAGCTGACAATTAACAGGAACAGTAACCGTGATAGAATTACAACATGCCATCATTGAAATTGCTAGATTTTGTGCAGAATGGGGTCGAAGGATAAATAGTAAAAAAAATCAAAGATAATAGTGTTTAAAAAAGGATCAAATCAAGGAAAGATGAGAGATGATTTATAAATAGAGACCCAATAGAGTAGTGAAAGAATTTGATTATTTGGTGGTGAGATTTACGAGTAATGGAAGATGGGAGGTGCAATCTAAATGTGCAGCACAAGTTAAAGGTAAATATGCTAAAGAAGTGAGGCAGAGAGTTGAAGATATAGAAAAGCAAGAAATGCTTTGAGGATAAAAGTTCTTTAAACATATAAAATAGATGAAAGAAATTTGGGAACTTGAGAAATATATAGATAATTGTAATCAATTCAGAAGAATAGGTGTTGCATGGGTGCATATAGGGGCATTATTTCTAAAAGGATTAAGGAAAAAATTTTAAGAAGGATGTATTATGTATGTGAAAGTGAATAATGCTTTCCATTATCTGATAGAATGTGAAATGGTAAAAAGCTGAAAGGATAGTAGTTGGGATGAAAAATGGGACATACTATAAGATATATAGTGGTAATTTGTATTAAGACAGATATGAGGATTGAGAAAATAAACGAATGGAGAATTCTTAGGAAAAGGAAGGGATAAGTGGATGAGAAGTATAAGGAAGGAGCTTAAGGGCACACACAGTTGTGGAAATGCTTGTTTATTTTAGAGGAACTTCACCATTTATATCACTAGATGGTTAGGTATGGAAGAACGTTAATTTTGGTAGTGCTAAATTCTTAAGTATATTGTTTGATTTTTTTGTTAACCAGTTTTCTGATGAATATAGGGGTAAATAGGTAGCTTAAAAATAAAGAATTATTAAATATTGTACTTACAAAGCTGTTGACAAGGGAGTGGCAATATAACCAAAACTTAGGTATTCATTTTTTACACTAAACTCCATTCACTTACACAAAAGTAAGACACGTTTTGGGAGAATATCTCCCATCTTCAGTTGCTTACTGAACTGCCGTTACTCGAAACTATGGCTGGACAAACGGATGTTCGAACATTCCAGTCATAGTTTCGAGTAACGGTAGTTCAGTGAGCAACTGAAGATGGGAGAGATTCTCCCAAAACATGTCTTACTTTTGTGTAAGTGAATGGAGTTTAGTGTAAAAAATGAATACCTAAGTTTAAGGAATTATTAGTTTGTAGAATTTGTAGCTTTTTGATAAAATTAGTTGTTTATGTAAAGATAATATTGACTAATAAAAATTCATTCATTTAATATTACTTGAATTTATACAGCGTCTCTTATCTCCTTCTAATGAGAAATGGTAGAATATTTTATATAGGGAAACTGATGTCATGAGAAACCAGATAAATAAAATTTGTTCAATTAAGAAGGTAAGATTTTAAGATATTTTAATATTTAATTGCATTATTAAATAACTACACTTTTGTTTCAGGATGCAATTTCAAGAGTTCGTGCTCATTTAAGTAAAATTAGACACTTACAAGATGCTGTGAGAGCATTTGAAGCACGAGACAGAAATATTGCTGAAGGAAATTTTGTAATAGTCAATTGGTGGTCATTTTTCCAAATAGTGGTAATGCTGATCGTGGGATTAATACAGGTAATATTCTAAGTTTATTTTTAGATACTAAATTATGTTTCTGAAAAATTCTGTAAAATATAATAATTTTATTTTTTTGAGTCAAGAAATTACATATTTACTCAGCTTGAAAATCTTTTTGTTTTAACAAAATTTCCTAGTTGATATAGATGACAAATAATATGACCAGAAAATCTCCATTTAACTGTCATGGTCAAGAAACCAGTTCCCTATATTTATTTGCCCCAAAACAGTGCCACAATAGGAACCCCTCATGGTAACTCAATGCTGGTGTGTCTATTTTAATGTTTAACTGAATGGAAAAGGTGTAATCAGAATTTAGTGCTGATGCAAGGACTTCTCAGGTGGGAATAATGGTAACTGTTCACAAATGCTAGATACCTTTGTTTATTCATAAAACAAATCAAGAATATTTTAGAAACAAATTTTTGAGAGATACTGCACTCAAGTTCTATGCCTTCAGTGGTACACAAAATAGTAATAAATTTCTTTCCTATTGTTTCATCAAGGTCATATACTTGTTATGTCTTGATTGGTTTGATATTTAAAACATTGCATTTTTTTATTCTATTAGATATTAAATATTAAATATATATGTTAACACCATCTCCACATACGAGGTCTCTTCAAAAAGTATCGCGAATTTTGAATTTCCGCTGGCTACGTATATTCGATTTTCGATTGTTTTGTGGCGTTATGTTGGTACTCATGACCCTCACTTATGTTGACAAGCTCGGCCATTTTGAATGTTCAGTTAAATGTTGACAGCTATTTTGCTTGGACGTGTTTTGGCTCGTCTTCGATTTTTGTCTATTCCAAAAAATGGAACAAAGAATCTGTATCAAATTTTGTGTGAAAAACAAAATTAAGAGTGCGGGTGCATTCCGAATGTTGACTGTGGCATAGGTGAAGCTACCTTGGACCAAAGCAACGTTTATCGTGGCACAAAATGTTCTCAGAGGGTCGAGATGTGAACGACGAAGAGCGTCCCGGATGCCCGAGCTCGTCAACAACAGATGAAAACATTGAAGAAGTGAAGAAAATAGTGTTGGCCAATCGTCGAATCACCGCTAGAGAAGTTGCTGAGGACCTAAACATATCGATTGGCTCGTGCCATTCGATTTTTACCAATGATTTGGGCATGAGACGGGTCGCCGCAAAATTCGTACCAAATTTGCTCAATTTCGACCAAAAACACCATCGCATTAACGTTGCTAAGAGGCTGTTGAACTATCTCCACGAAGACTCATATTTGCTTCAGAGGGTCATAACTGGTGACGAATCATGGGTTTATGGTTATGACGTGGAAACTAAACCTCAATCATCCCAGTGGATGCTGCCACACGAGCCAAGACCGAAAAAATCGCGCCAAGTTCGGTCGAATGTGAAGGTTTTGCTTACAGTTTTCTTCCATTGCAGGGGCGTGGTGCATCATGAGTTCTTGCCACAGGGTAGAACGGTCAATAAGGAATATTACCTGCAAGTTATGCGCAATTTGCGCGAAGCAACCCGCCAGAAACGCCCAGATTTGTGGAAGAACAAAAATTGGCTTTTGCACTACGATAACGCCCCTGCTCACACATCGTTGCTTGTGCGCGAATTTTTGGGCAAAAACAACACACTTATGATGCCGCAGCCACCGTACTCCCCAGACCTGGCCCCCTGTGACCTTTTTTGTTCCCAAAACTGAAGAGACCTATGAAAGGACGACGCTACGCCACGATTGAGGAGATAAAGACGGCATCGAAGGAGCAGCTGAACAAGATCACAAAAAACGATTTTTTAAAGTGCTTCAAAGATTGGAAAAAACGTTGGCACAAGTGTATAATATCTGGTGGGGATTACTTTGAAGGGGACAAAATAGATATTCATGAATAAATAAATACTTTTTGAAAAAACACAAAATTTGCGATACTTTTTGAACAGACCTCATATATTTACAACATTAGGACATATTTTGGGGGCAGTTTCCCAAAATCAGCTTTTGACCAACTACTCATTGTGATGACTGGATCCTGAGATCTTCTGTGGAGGCACCTGATGATTCAAATAGGAACTTGCTGAGTTCATCCATGGGTGGAATATCAAAATTCATTAATTTCTCTCTATTTTTCAGGATGAAAATTTTTTTTTCATGTTTGGTTGTAAAGTTCTTTCAGAAGATTAGCCTCTGCTTTAATTTTGTTTCCAAAAGTTTGCTACTTCTGCTGATTTAGCTCTTTGGTTCAAACAAATATTCCTAAAGGGTTTCTTTCTCTGAATTCCTAAATTTCTCTTTATTTTATCAATATATTTTTGGTACATTCCTCACATTCTATTTCATAAATTTTTTATTTCTGTTCTGTTGGTATAGTATCTTTTAATGTAGAACCTAGTAAATTTTGTATATTTGTTTTGATTATCTTATTCAATTTACTGGATAAAACTGATGATATGTGAGCTTTAAAATTTGCTATTTAATGCTCTCCAATGTGGAAACCCCTCTTATGTATTTGTCTTTCAAATATATTGATAATTTTAATTATTGTGTTTTTGTTGAAACCATTGAATATTGCTATATTAGTTATTTGTTGATATTTTATTTTGTATTCCATTGCTATGAGTGGAATGTTAACTATTCTGTATGCCAAGTTGTTGGGCATACCATAATCCATCCCACACAGATATTCCACAAAGGTGTTTCTTCAATTTGAGGGAAAGGAACAAGTCTCACAAGGCTAAACCTGGACTTTAGGGAGGGTGAGAGAGACACTTCACTTTGATTTTTGTTATATATTTAGCAACAGCATTTGCAAAATTTGTGTGTTCATTATTGTGGTGCAGTATCCAGATTGTTGCATGGAAATGTGGTCTTTTGCATGTGATATTATCTTGCATAATTTTAAGGACTTCTTTGCTGTTTGCTCTCTAAAATGAAATGAAATAGCCAAGTTTCATCAGCAGTTTCTTTGAAAGAAACTTCACATCTTTCTGTAACATCATCAACTGCTTGCAAACCTGCAGCGGCTTTGGAACCCACCATTCACAAGCACATCAAATATGCAACTTTTCAGTACCAATGTATGGATAGCACCCAGTGAAGTTTTTAGAATTTCTGAAAAAGTGTTCTAAATGTTATTCAGCAATCCTCTCTTACAATGACAGCAGCCATGTTAATGTTTTCTTCCTTAAAGCAAAACTGAAGTGCCCTCTACACCTTCCTTTAAAATTGATTGCCTTCTCTCTTTAAACCTCTTTGAGCTGTGCTATAAGGAAGATCAAGCTCTCCATAGGCCTCCTGTAACTTTGCATAGGCCTAAGCTGAAGATTAATTGAGAAGAAAGCAAATTTCATAGCAGCTTATATTTTGTCACATGTCATCTCCATTTAACTGTATGCCTCAACTTATGCACCTCTCACAATCAGCAACCAGAAGGGACAACAATGAAAGTAGCACCATAAGTACATTATACCTGTAAAAAAAATTATGAACATTCTTTATTGAACAACCCTGATAAGAATCGGTCCTGGTGGTGTAGTGGTTACCATACTTGCCTCCTAAACCCAAGATCGTGGGTTCGAAGACCGATGGATTTTTGGGGTGTAAAAATCCTAAGTATGGCTTCCTTTGGAAAGGAAGTAAAGCCGTGGGTCCTGTGTCATACATTTACGGCACGAAAAAGAACCTCAAGCCTGAAAGAGAGGCCTCTGAGAAAATTAGTCGGCCATTTCACGCCCTAAGTTGAATGGGATGCTGATGACCTTAGATGTTAAAGAACGTCCATAAATAAATCAATAAATAAAATAAAATCCCTGATAAGTGCACTATTCCAAAAGTGCCTCTTAATTTTATGACTAATGCTTTTAGAGTATTGTTGCCAATTATTATCCACCATTTCTTGAACACATGTCATATAAAATGTTTCCTTCCAAATTTTGCTTCATCTTAGAATTAGGTATCTAACATATAATCTTTTATACATTATTAGTTTCCACTTTTTCCAAAGTAATTACAGGTATTTCTTCACAAGGTTGAGGTGTAATTGCTATTAAACATGCTATAAGTTGCTTTGTAGTTGCATTAGCCTTTAGCCATTACTTAAGAGCCTTTAGCCATTAAGGGAAGAAAAGAATTATGTGTACTTGTCTTAAAAGTTGATATAATCAAATACATCATAAATATATGTTGTATTAATGGTTTTATATAGTGATAAGTATATAATATATTGAAATGCTTTTACAGGTGATCATGGTACGAAGTCTTTTTGATGATAAATCTCGAATTAATCGTTTATGGAAGAACAGCTTCACATCCTGATGGCAGCAAATTCTTTTTTTCTGTTCTTTTTTTTCATGAATGCTGTGAAGTTAATTTTAATGGGTTTGTAATGACATTTTAAATCTCTTTGGTATATGTAATTTATACCGAAGACTGTTATAATTCTTTATATCCAGTGCCATAAACTCATAATTATTTGTTTGTTGTTGTCATATTATGTCAAAAGAGATTATAACTAATACCAGAGTTCCTATAAAACACTTATATGGTAAAGAAAATCTTAACCATTTATGCCTATAGGAACACATTTTTTCCTCTTTTTTTTTTTTTAAACCTACTGCTTTTGAGAGTAGAGTGCAAGAGAGGAAAAATACCATTAAAGTGAATATTCATTTGAAAGCTTTTAAAATTTCATAAAGTAATGTAGTACTTTATGATTGATACAATGAATCCAAGTACCAAAGAGAGGGAGTATGAAAGAAAAAAAAATAAAGAAAATTAAAACAAACATGTAGAAAGTGTGATCAGTAATAAAAAGATAAATATATTTAATAAGATTTCTCAGGTTATCATCCATGTAATGTGGTTAATAGCCTGAGAAGCCTTATTAAGAATCAATGTCCTAAAGCTTCAAGCCGTGTACTCTCATTGACTATGATCAATTAAGCACACCTCCCTCTTTCTATGCTATAATAGTAGAACATTTCCCAATGTACATCAGTTCCTGATGAAGGCCACAGAGTTCATGAATGCCCAAACCTCGACTTTTGACATGGCTGATAACCTGAGAGGGTTTATTAAGTAATCAATACTGCAAAAGCTTTAAGTCTTGTAGAAAAAATACTGTCACAGTATCCATTAAGTTTCTATTTCTTAGGTATGCATGAGTTTTTCTTAAGCATAGTGAGCATCAACCAAGAGTTTATTACAAGCACTCTAACAGAATGGCAAATGTAGTAGCAATGACTAAGGGCTCTGGGGCTCAAATGTATTTCCTTCCCTTGATATAAGATAGTAAAGATTGTTCTGTTCTTCACTGAGCAGAACAAATGAAAGTTTTACAAAATATTAAAAAAATGCAAAAACTAAACAAATTTCATTATAATTTTCAATAGCTTTCTCAGTCTGAACAATTTTTCATTTTAATAATGCACATTTTTGTTGAGACAAGTAAAGATTGTTCTGTTCTTTACTGAGCAGAACAAAGGAGAGTTTTTACAAAATATTAAAAAAGTATATAAACTAGACAAATAAATTTCATTATAATTTTCAATAGTTTTTCTCAGTCCCCAAAATTTTTCATTTTAATAAAATAATGCCCATTTCATTTTAATAAAATAATGCCCATTATTGTTGAGACACCTTGCAAGTTCAAAAATAAAGAAGTTTGGTAACACTCATAAATGGGCTTCTGTAATTTTATTGATCTCACTCCTATTTTTGTTTTCTGAGGAATCAACCGTTGGAATATTGACCAAAAATTCCTTATCACAATATATAGAAAGGGCCAGTAAGACATTTTGGAATGTCCACCCACCGCTACATAACATACATACCAGGAAAAGTAATAGTCTTATTCATCTGCTGGGTGTAAAAACAAAGCTCAGAATGCAAACAATTCAATCGAATGTAGGCAGTTGTTTTTTGTAGTGTAATATATTGGAAGAAATTTTTGTGTTTACTAGTGTAAATGTTGCAAAAACTTGGAAAAATAACTCTAGAGAAATTGATGCACTTTATTTTATAGGCAGATTATATTTATTTAATAAAGTAAATAGTAACAAATATCTCTTCTGAGTCAAAATATTTAGAACACTAATTAAAATGTAAATTGGAACTTGCACAGTGAAGCCAATCATATAATTGATTTTGTTGTATGATTTAGTTGAACTACACACTCTTAATGCTTCACTTACTTGTAATAAGATATAGAACTGGTTTCGAGAACAATTCGTTCTCTTCATGACTTGGCTAAAATTCAAATGAGCATTAAGAGTCTGTAGTTCAACTAAATCATACAATAATATCAATTTAGAACACTCTTTATGGTTTCACTTATATGAGATTTAATCAGGACATGTAAGTGAAACCATAAAGAGTGTTCTAAATATTTTGACTTGGAAGAGATTATTAATGCGTGTTTCACCGTGTTTGATTCCAAATTGAATTAATATTGAAAGTAACAAAAATATTTACCTAAAAGAACATTTTTAAAAAATTGTCACAAGTAATAGCACAAGAAGATCTGAGATTGCCGACTCATTCAGGAACATAGTGAGTGAATTTATCTGGAAAGCTCAGACCCTCGAGTTATTAGGACTATTTCACTTACAAAATAATTTAAATATAATTCTCTTAAACTTGGCCTACAGTGTTGTAATAATTGTGCATTTATATTATGAATATTTAGGCTTTTAAAGCCATCTGGCAACAGACGAATGTTGATGCCAATAGGGAAGAACCAATTTACAGGTTTCGGACTATTTCAGGAATAGAATTAGAATAAAAGTAATGTATATATATATTTGAAATTTGCATACAGATTATTAACAATTGTATAAAATGTTATACTTATGAATACCTACCTATTCAGAAATCATGAGAATGAAATAGTCAGAACTTTACTATTAAGATCGTTACTGTTCGATTTACTAATACCAACTGAGAAAAATAAAACAGAGAATACATTTTACCATTGTGAACAGTGTGCTTATTAAGATTTATGGTTATTTAGGCAGATATTGTTACATAATTTACAAAATGATTCCAGACTGTTGGACTGAATATGCAGAAAAGTGGTCAGTGATGAATGCTCAGGAATTACATAGCAGAGGTATACAGTTAGTTACACTGACCACAAGACAAATGCATATCGCATGATAAAATGGATTTGATAATTTGGTCAAAATTCAAAATTTTTTGTTTTGTTTTTTTGGTTTTTTAAGATGCCATATAAGTGAAACAACCAAAGTAATTGTCATATAACAATAAATAAGTACTAAGGCACTATGCAGTCATGGGTTCAAATGTTGACCAATGGCAGAAGCATAATCAGCTTGACCAATACTAGATTAACAGAGGAGAAGCTTGATGAAATAATCTATCATGTACAAAGCTCTCCTTGAAAGTCTTCAACACTAATAGCCCGCAAGTTGGTGTATCTGTTGGCATTGCATATAAAGCCACTCAGTTGTGCATCTTCATCCATATAAGGTTACTACTGTACCCTAAATAAAACCCAAAATCCATGGGTGGACTTTGAAAAAGAATGAGGTTATGTAACTGGTTATTAATCATGTGCACGAAAGATTTCTTGATCCCAATGTAACATTTTTAACAGATGAAACTGATTTCAATTTCTCAGGATATGTGAACTTGCAAAACAACAGGTACTCTGAAGTATTGTGAATCTGGGTCAAATAATTAATTTCCACTTAATGAACAAAAGATAGGCATGTGATGTGCTATATGTGCAAGCTGCATCACTGAGCCCAAAAGTTGTTAAGGTACTCTTAATGCTCACCGGTACATAAATGAGATATTGAATTCATTTTTTAACTAATTTGGCACCTGCAGAAAAAGAGTATGGGTATTTTAAATTAAATAAATTGTACTTACGAAGCTATAGAAATGGAGTGGTAATATATCCAGCACTAATGTAATCAAATTCACACTAGCTCTATTTACTTACATAACACTAGGACATGTTTTTAAGCACTAGCTCCCTTCATCAGCAGTTAGTCAATAGCTGATAAGAGCAAGTGGTTACAAAATGTGTCCTAGTTCTATATAAGTAAATGGAGTGTAAGATATGGGTATTTTATGCAAGATGATGGAATTTTGCACTCGGGTAGAGAAACTCTCCTAACATCGTGTGGATGGAGCAAGTGGGGAGGCTAGAATTATTAGCATAGGTTTGTGCCTCTTAGATTCCCAGGTTTAAATCTTTGCAATTTCTATTTGTGAGGAAAACTCATAAATATAGTTATGCCAAAAATCAATGTTATTTGGAGGCACTGAAACAAAATATCTGGGAGGCAGTTTACAATATTCATAAGTGTGAATTGCAGTGAGTGTCTCAAAATCTGTTCATAAGTATTAAGGCTTCTCTCACATTGGAGGACAAGCACTTCAAGCATCTACTATGATGACCAATACGATATTAATTACATTTACTACTGATAAGTAATGAAAGAAATAAGAAATTCATGTTATGAGTTCTGACCATGTTACTTTATTTCCCTCAGTAGGTGGTGAGGCTGCTACCAGAAAATTCAATTTCCAATTGCATAGTGGAATGAGGACCCTGTATGAACCTCTATTTCCATCATGAAGGGAGGCTTATATGCAAAATGCCAAAATGACATGCATAAAATGGAGATGGGCATCCACTAATCTGAAACCAGGCCTCATTACCCATAATTAGAAGAAATGGATTGATGTTTCTATCATACAAAAATTGCAACATATGATGATAGAAGTCAATTCAGGCAGCAGAATCTGTCACATTTAGTTGGGCATAAATGATTTTTTATAAGTAAAATTTAAGTATTTTAAACGCATTAAATACTAAGATATGCAAAATACCTATTCCTGTGTCATTCAGTAACTCATTCTTAGTTTTAAGCCTTACTCTTTATATATTTAGGTGTGTTCTGTAAGGACTTATTTCATGCTACTTTTTGCACAAACACAAATATACAGCTTTGATGGTATATACTGAAAATTCTTTTTGCAAAACTTTTGTACACACTTTTATGAGACTTGTGTTTTAAGAGATATGTCTCACATATAAATACTCTATGCTCAGAACATATTTAATGATGAATATGAAGTACATATTTTAAAGGCTTGATAATGCAGCTAAAGGCTGCACATGTTAAGAGGTTAGAGGAGGGGACAGAAAAAGTGTTGTCCTAACTACTGGAGTGTTCCCATAAATTTTTGGTTGGTGTGCACTCTACTATCATAATTTTCATGTATAGTTTTAGCATGTGAATTGCATTTTTAAAAAGCGAATTCTCACTTGTCCAAAATAAAATGCTTAATCATAAAACTAAATAAACTACCTGTAGGAAATGTTATGGAATTATGAAAGTGGGTTTCCATTAATGATATAGATGCAATTGTGAACAATATTATGAAAATGGCTGTTAGAAATTCACATAAGATATACCCCAGCTCCCTCTCCAACATAGTTTTGAAGCATTGTTCAGTTATTTTACAGTAATTATTTTGGGCAATGCATCTATGGTTGCATTCTAAGAATTTTCACTATTCTAATAGATCCACTCGGGAGTAAATATGGTTCTTCATGAACCTGTTAGCATCAAGGAATTTGCCTGGGGTTTGATTGAAATTTTTTTCAGGTTTTCCTCAGTCATAAATTGCTAACGCCAGCGATGTACCCTAAATTTAGGGCTGGAACACTTCCTTCCTTTAAGTAAAAAAGAAAAAGCTTTTCTTATTCATAGTTGCATCTTGGTATCACTTATGTTTATTGCCTGTGATGCTTGGGTGGGAAAAATGGGCATTAAACACTATCAAAAAATTCAAAGACTTTGCACTACTGGAGAGCTTTCAATAATAGCAAATGAATGAACCAGCAGGAGATATAGTTATACAATAAAACAGTGCTATCAAGAAATTTCAAAATAATAGGTTTTGAGTTTTGTGATGGTTGTATTTACTCAATTTATGGGATTGAATACATTTTGATAACATGTATTTTTGCACTATGGACAGCAGTGAAAAATAGTTGATCATGGAATAAAAATATTATCTTTGTAAAAGTTAAAAAGAAATATTTTTGGAATTTTAAAAGAATTTGGTGAATGAATTTATAGCAACATTGAATGAAAACTTTCATTTTTCTGAATCTTAGTGATTTCAGCGATTAAAATATGTCCAGTAGGTAGTCTTAGTAGAATAGTTGAAGAGTCCACTGTAAAAATAGTGCTTGTAACTCAGCCTTGTTTTTTAAGACTTTGCCGCTCTTTTTTATTAATTGAGTAGTATTATGCCAAATACTGAGATTATAGTCAAAGAATTGTCAGTCATTGAAAAGGTTTTATTTTTTTTTATTATGATCTTTATTAATTTCTTAACTGATAGTAAAAACTAAAAATCTCTGCTTTAACACATATCGGTATCTCAGTCATTTTTTCACCATCTGAGTTGCAGTTTATGGGAATAAGCATAATTAGACATTTTTTAAGATTTTGCAACTCATTTTTACTAACGAGGAAGCATTTATGCCAAAAACTTGACAAAGAATTGTCAACCATTAAAAGGATTTTATTTTATTTGTGTAATCTCTATTAATTTCTTAACTTGTAGTAGAAACTAAATAATACACAAAATTCTCTGTAATAAATTTTTTTAAAAACTGGTGAGCATTTAGTTTGAAACAATTGGCTCAATACTTGGTTTTTATCTCTAACAATCATTTTGCTTTAACACATACTGATATCTCAGTCATTTTTCACAATTTGAGATTTTGAGTTTATGGGAATAAGTGTTAATATGGAATAATTAGAAGTTTGCTGACTGTGAGGTAATATAAAGCTGAATTTGTAACCAATAATTAACTAATTAGCATTACAACCTATTTTGAAAGCCTTGCTCTCAGCTTCAGCAGGTGACTGACTATGCAAAATCCATAGTCAATCATCAGCTGAAGTTGAGAGCAAGGGCTTCCACAACATATTCTGCAAAAATTGCTAGTTAGTATAGTATTATGGTATTTTCCATGGAATTCAAAAGGAGTAATAGAACAAAAGCTTAAAAATAGACATCAATTTAATTAGTTCTGCTTACAAGATTTATGCAAAAATAATAATATTCAGATTTAATAATATAATGGAAGCAGTTCTTGTGAAAGAGGAAAGGGGATTTAGATGAGGAAGAGGTTGCATTTATAATATCTTCACTTTTGCACAAATTGTAGAAAAAATTTAATACAATAATTTAGAGACATATTTTTATTAATAGAATGTAAATAGTGTCAAGACTAAGAATGCCAAGAGCTTTAGAAAGTAAAAGGCATACCATAGCTAATAGAAGTATGTTTGATGGATCAAAAATGAAAATAAATTAATGAAACTCGGCAGAAATCAATGAAGGTCAAAAATGAGACTATTCATTATTAAATGCTATTTTCCATTCAGTTTTATATTGTGATGCAAGAATTCTGAAAAATATAGTATGGTCAAAGCAGTTACAGCTTTATAAATGCTTAGGTTTGTAAATTATTTATTGACTGCTAATGAAAATTATTTACAAATAATGCTCCATTGTTTAAATATATTTCCAATAAATTTAAAATTATGATATTTCCTAATAAAACAAAAGCAATGGCCTTCAAAAGATCATACAAAATTAGATGAAAAGTAATCATGAATAACACAGTCATGGGACAGGTTTCACAATTTACTTATTTAGGGTATATTATCTTGTTATAAGGTAATATACATTTATCAATAATACACATTTCTAATAATATTTTAGCTCAGTTTAGTTGCTTACTGTCCT
This sequence comes from Metallyticus violacea, assembly GCA_030762175.1. Classification (NCBI taxonomy): domain Eukaryota; kingdom Metazoa; phylum Arthropoda; class Insecta; order Mantodea; family Metallyticidae; genus Metallyticus; species Metallyticus violacea. The sequence continues at coordinate 317,479,521 of CM060846.1, read as the reverse complement.
ATTGATCCAAAAGCTATAACACTTTGGTTATTAGGAAATAGGAATCATTTACAGAATTAAAAATATTCTTTATTAGTTTCCTACTAATTTATTTCTTTTTCTTATTTATTGATATCCCTCAACCATTTCTTCCTCACTTGCTTTAAATAATTTCATATTTCTTTAAAGTTTTTTCTATGTGCTTAAACTCATTTTCTTATTTCCAACTACTTTTGTTGAAATATTCCATTTCTCCAAAAGTGATTTCTCTCTCAATAACTTGGTTTTGTTACACTCTAATAAACTATGCCAGATATTATCCTTCTCTCCACATATTAAACATATCTCTGTATTGAACCTTCCACCTACTCCTTTCAACTTTATAACTCCAGTTCTGACCCATGCAAATCCTCTGTCATCCTTATTATAGCAATCAACATATTTTTCCATAGTCCAAGTATCAAGGTAATATAAGCACAACAATAAATGAATATAGCCATATAACAGGAACTGTAAAGATCACATTAAAGCTTAAAGCTCAGAAAGATAACAAAATTATGCAAACCAATGGCAAGAGAAACATATTTGTCATACTACATATAGCCAATGATTGCAAAACACACTTTCAAATAAAATCTGTATAATGACATTTCATATGTCCATGGTATACAGAATTTGACAAAAAATTGACACAGAACCATAGTTTCTTAGGTAACATTGCATAATGTTTAGCTGTATAATTATGTTGGATGAAAATAAATTTTACTTATACTTTGTAATATACATAAATGTACCTTTATTTAACTACACTAGGGTGTCAAATAAGTGTACTTACGAAGCTGTTGACAATGGAGTGGTATATATATATAAACAATGTATACAGTTTTTTTCACACTAACTCCATTCACTTACATAAATTTGGAACATATGTTTCGGGAGCGATCCCTCCCATCTTCAGCCTGTTGACAAACTGTCGTTAAACGTGGCGGTTGGGTCTCTTGATGTTCTTGTGGCGGCATCTGTTGGTATTATTAGGAATTTGCTGAGTTCATCCAAAGGAGGGATATCGAAATTCATCAAATTATCCTTATTTTTTGTAATGAAAATGTTTTCCCAAGTGGAAAGTTCTATTGCATTATGAAGTTGTTTAAGTAGTTTTATCTCTGATTTAATTTCATGATTTTTATTCCAAGAGTGCGCTGCTATTGCTGATTTATCAATTTGGCAATAAGAGATGTTTCCACTCTTAAAAGTGCCAAAGAAAGGTACAAATTCAAAAGTTTCACATATCACCCAATTTATCACAATAAGTTCAAAAAGATATTCAAAGAACAAGGAATTATGTTAGCCCCAAAGAACAATTTTAATATAAAAAACTTATTAGGTTGCAGAGTAAAGGACTACATGCCAACAGAACAAAAGTCAGGTATTTATGAAATAGAATGTGCAGATTGCGACAAAAAATACATTGGAAAAACGAAGAGGAATTTGGGAATCCGGAAAAAAGAACACTTCAGAAATATTCGCTTAAAACAAATTGATAAATCAGCAATAGCAGCGCACTCTTGGAATAAAAATCATGAAATTAAATCAGAGATAAAACTACTTAAACAACTTCATAATGCAATAGAACTTTCCACTTGGGAAAACATTTTCATTACAAAAAATAAGGATAATTTGATGAATTTCGATATCCCTCCTTTGGATGAACTCAGCAAATTCCTAATAATACCAACAGATGCCGCCACAAGAACATCAAGAGACCCAACCGCCACGTTTAACGACAGTTTGTCAACAGGCTGAAGATGGGAGGGATCGCTCCCGAAACATATGTTCCAAATTTATGTAAGTGAATGGAGTTAGTGTGAAAAAAACTGTATACATTGTTTATATATACACTAGGGTGTGCTTGTACATGCACATATGCCAATGTGTACGTCATATGCATTCTGCCACCAGGTACAGTGTTGCTTACTACAAAAAATGTGGCAAAACTCGAATACCATAAAGTTGACTGAAATCTACTTGAATGTTCTGAAAGCTTTCTAGTGCACCTGGCTCAAAATATGGTAGATCCATCTCTAATTATAAGTAAATGACGGCCTCCTGAGGATGGTAGAAATTCAATTGTAGCATGTATTTAACAGGGTAATAGTGAGTATAATATTAATATATTTTAATTTAGATAAGGGTAATGTGCGCTTATCTTTTACGGAAACTGAGTTACAGTGCTTTAAAATTATATATAGGCTAAAATAGTACAGTTTCAATCTAGTTTACCAGCAGATATAAACGTTATTCAGCATTTAAAAATATTGAAGGCAAATAATATAAATAAAAATTAGAGACAACAGAGACAGAACTAGCAATAAATTTTAAGAAAAGGGTCTTATAGCATCAAGAAACCACTGGAGACCAAAGAAAAAATAGTTTAAAAATAATGATGCCAGAGCAAATGCAATCCATTTATTATAGAAGAAGAAGAGAAAAAATTCCCAAGGTACCATTTGGGAAGTAACAGACAATATATTCTAATAACTATAACTTACATAAACCATCCAATGAAACAAAATTTAGTGAGATACTAATAATAGTAAGGCAAATAAATTGGGAAACATGCAAGGATGATAGACTGCACTTTTACTGTGCCTGCAACTCGCTCATAATTTTTTTCCTATATAGGTAAACTTTAAATTACTATTACTCAAAGACTACAAGTTTCTTTTTGTAAAACTCTTGGATCATTCTACACACTTAAAGCTTTGTATTGCCAACTTTAACTCATTTTCGGTTTAAAAGTGCATCCATAATTTTTGCAATGGGCTCTTCAGTTAATGTGGTACAGCTAATGATTTACATTATCTAAAAATATTAGTAACTAATGATTGATGTCTATTTGTGGCTGCTGGGGGGATAACTGTTCTTGGCAGTGCAATGCTGCCATTGCATTTTTGTAGCCTAAACACATATAGGTATACTAATGCTCTGCACTTACCATTAAAAGCATGTCAGTTAAACAAATTTGTAAGACACTATGGCACTTTGTATACTTCTGGGTATTGGAAACAGCTATTGGGACTGCAACTCTTTCAGTCCGCAACCTGATACATTGTTCATTTTCTTGGTTTCTATTATTCATTATTGGCTGATATTTGCATATTACTTTGTCATAACAAGGACTTCTTGCAATAATACTACACTATACATACACAAGTGATAAGTCATAAGTCATAGCAACTCTTTTTTTTTTTGAACAAGGGACAACACAAAAAATCGTAAGATATACAATTGAAAGTGTATGGAATTTACTTTCAAATGAAGACACCAGATGGGGTGTGTGAGTAGGGCTGCTTGTCTCAGCATGCCCTGAAGTTCAGTTGTTGAGTGACACTGGTCAGGAATGGAGATCACGAAGAGTGAACAAGATGAGTATGTAAAAATAAAATTTCTCCATGGCTGGAATGCATAAGAATGCCACCCAGAGCTATGGGAAGCACTGGGTGCATGTGCCCTGTCCTACCAAATAGTGGCTAGGTGAACAGAGACCTTCAAACCAGGCAGAAAGTGTACTGCCGATCTGCCATGCAGTGGGCATCCTGTATCTGTGGATAAGGATGTACAGGTGATATGGTGGAACGATGCTTATACTATGTTAGGTGCTCGACCCTTTTGGAATTTGAAGAATAAACAGAAATTCCAGCAAAATCAGCACACAGTATTTTACGGGAGGACCTGAACATCAAAAAATGTGTGCAAAGTGGATGTTATATCAAATAAGTGAGTTGTGGTACAGAAGTGGACTCGCTGCAAAATATGTTGCATCAATCTGGTGAGATTTCAGGAAGAAGGGGATGCCATGTTGTGAATAAGGGCATATGAACCAGAACCCAAGTGACAGTCAAGGAATGGTATCACCATGAGTCACCACACAAACTGAAATTTTGCCATACTCTTTCACCAACAAAATCCATGGTCATTCTGTCATATGACTGTCCAGGTGTGCATGTGTATCATCCAGTGGATGAGGGAAACCCTGTGATTGCCCAGTATTACAGGTCTTTTTTGGTATCCATTTCATATACTTTCAATCATATATCTTAAATTTTTTATGTTGTCCCTTGTTTGCGAGAAAAAAAATTACCATGACTTATCCCTCGTATTATACAGAAAGGAAACTGTGCACTAATAATGTCATGACAACATGTGAACTTAGCAACACTAGCATCTCCAATGGTTACAATCTAAAACTACATAGTCACTGCATTTATGCATTTGCAAAAATAAAGTAAGCAGTAAATAAAATAAGTTCATAAATTTGTTCATTTTCACATATCTGAAGTTTTGCTTCATAAAGAATAAGGAATACATTGATGTTTCATTTAAGATTAAAATTTAAATTGTTAAAATAAACCAGCTCTGTGGGCTTTATTTATTTGAAAATTAAAATAGCATCTTAAATTAAATTTGGTAAAGATTTGGTTTTTGGTAATGCATATACTTCACTTACTTTATTCTTTTATTTGGACATGTTTCAGTAGCCCTCACTTTAGTCCTCAGCAGAAGACTAACACTTAATAAATCTCTTAATAACTCTTAATAAAGCTTCATAAATATTCAATCAATACAACTAAAATATTATGAAACTACAATATGAGTACTCTGCAGATTATTTATGTTGTTGTAATCAATATATATGCACAAAATAGGAAAATCTTACCTAAAAGTACAGTTCTCTTCCTATTTCTCTGCAGCACAAAATATAGGTTCAAAATAACAACTGTAAATTTTCAACCTCAACATCCCATTTCCTCCATTTCCTCTCTTTTTCTGCAAACTTTCTGTTGAGCTCTGCATTTACAAATGTTCTGAGAGTTGATGATAAGAGCGATTGCCCCTAAAACATGTCCTAATGTTGTTTAAGCAGGAGGAGTTAATGTAAACATATTTAATACATTCTTATAGAATATATTACCTCTGCATTGTCTGTAACTTTGTAGTACAATTGAATTAATCATTAAAGATGTTTCATCCATTGATAGGCCACTAGCTTATCATCTCTTAAGGAAAATATTCTCTTTTAACAAAAAAATTACATTTTCATTTTTACCTGCATGTATCTTTAATCCTTGCCAATTTTGTAATGTTCTCACAGTAAGAAGATGAAACTGTTCAGCAATGAACTGATAAGCTGGCCTATTTTTAAACAGAATGTTCAGAGCAAAAGGTTTATCCTAAGTTGTTCATTATCATCCCTATTTCTTATATTCTGGTATTTTCATTTGTAACAAAAAATGCAGTGTAGAATCACTTAAATATTTTTATGCAATGATACTTAGACTTTTTATGTTTTTTGTTGCTTTAATTTTTCATTTACAGTAGCATTATGTTCTCCTCAACTTAATTCATTAATTTTTTTTATCATAATGTACATTTTAATTTTTGTACCTCCCCATCACTCTTCTTGTCCCATTGACTTGAATGACTACTACAGCACTCACTATGCACTAGTTCCACTTCCATACTTGATGTTCCTGCTGGCACATTATTTGCTAAAATATGTTTTACACTTTCTATAGCCTGGCTTAATTTGAACTTCTTAATAATAGTGGGTAGAATTCTTGGTGGTGGCAGTATCAATTTTCTCCACTATCAGCTTAGGAGCATTAGGAAATCAGAATACCATAGGAACAAGAGTTTTAATTAATGAATTCTGTTAAAATTCTAAATTGATTGCTCTCAAAATGAGCAGCAGTACATGTTATAGGCTGATGTATCTTTTTATCAAGCCCTCCCCTCAGCTATTAATAATTTTTTTAAAACATCTGAAAGCATTTAAACATTATAAAACAATACTTCAGCAAAATAAAAAGATAAATTAACAGACTAAACCAGTTTGAGATAAAAATTAAATAAAACAAACCATGTTCACAACAAAAGTCTTATAACCTATGAAATTGTATATTTAGTTCCTTAACTGTCTGGGTCCTTGGAAAAAGTGAAAAAATGCACTTCTAGATTTTATTTTCTGTTGTTACTGCAATTCATGGTATAATAATAAGATCTTTTTGAAAACCTCATTTTCTTATGAGAAATAGCTGAGTTTCCTTACTATATTTTATATATATACTGGTTAGTGTGCCCTTATAGCTAATGCAACCTAGAAGTGGATCTTCATATAGGTCAATTTTCCGTAGAATTCCTGTTTAGTATCAAGTGCTTTTTTACTTGCTATTTTGGATGTATGAGTCTTGTTTGCCTAGATAATAGTATGAGGGGGCATTCAGAAAAGTTTCAAGGAATATATAGAAAATGGGAGAGTTGTGTGGTGGGGAATTTGTAGTGTCATGTGACTAGTCAGCATGGCAATCCTCATGACCTTGCATTTAGGCTGAAAGTAGCTAAGGATGGATGATAAACTTGTAATTTGCACCAGAGAAGAACAAAGATCTGTTATATGATTTTTGAGGGTAGAAGGTGTTCTAAGAGTAAAAATATATTGTTGCATATTGGCACATTGTGGGGACAATGCTGTCTCTTGTACAGCCATCTGTGAATGGATTCCTGTGTTTGATCAAGGCTGTTATGAGCATGACTGATATGAAGCAATCTGGACATCCAGTCACAGCCAGAACCATGCCAAATGAAAACAGTGTTGTAACTCATTGCATAAACATAATTGAAATTGCAGATATCCTGAATGTCAGCATTGGACAACCTTTTGCAAAGTGTGTACTAGATGGGTACCTAAGGAACTGGCAAATGAGCTTAAGCACGGGTGTTTAGAAATTTATTCCTGTCATTTGGCCCATTATCAATCTTCTTCTGATTTCATTTTCTGCATTTTGAACAGCATATATTACATGTGAAATATATATTTATATTATTGTGCTATTTAGTAGGATTTCTGTGTGCGGAGTTAGTTAGAGCCTTTGTTTTGATAGCATCACCTTCAAACCTACTTCTTCACTCCTTTGGCCTATATCAGTATTTTTTACAGTTCTCTACCTGATCTAGCAAACAAAACTATATCATCTGCATCAGAGGTTCGTTAGTTTTCTTCCACTTATACATGGACCAAAGTTTTTTATTATACCAAGTCATCTCCCTAAACAGTTTCTAGCACACATAAGAGAATAGTTTTGGTGAGATAGGACTCACATGTTCACACAGTCATTAAATAGTTTCGAGAATGGGTATGCCCCTATCTTTATGACAAGCATTTTGTAACGGCTCCAGAGGAGATGGCTGGAGCAATCTACTTCTAAACCAATATTGAAAAAAAAATCCCGCAATGGTTTGATGATTTTTGTTGTGAGAGTAGGGATGATTAAGCTTGTTTTATACTCCTTAAATCAAGGCTTAAGACTACTGGCCAGGTAATATTGTAGCACTGTCATCTTGAAAATTTCATCATTGCTAAGTAATATTTACATCACAGGCAGGACTAGTTCCCTAGAATTTGCAAGTAGTTAGTGATAAACAATTATAGGACTAGCTGAACACCAACATATTCTGCCCAGATCTGAGAATGTCCCTCTGCTTATTAAATATTTTTAATCAGGAGTTCAGAATCATGTGCTTCCATTGGGCATTCCTTAAATATAAACTTGGCCTGATGTGGTAAATGATGACTCGTGTAGCCATCTCACCCTTCTTCAGTGGGTGGCAGTCCAGGTTTAACCCCCCTAAATCCACTATCCGGAGATAATTCCAGCACAATAATTTTGCAAAAAATTACTACCTCAAATTAATTCAGCCTTCTGTTTTTTCTATTTCCTCAGATGCTATCCCATGTATACTTGACAGAGTACATACTTACAGCACTAGTTTGTGTATGTGATATTTGCTTTTGTTTTTTCACTGTTAGATGGCAGTTGTAGTTGCTAACCCTGTGGCATGAAAATAGCCATTCTTAGCCAAAATATGACGCCATGTATCACATCATTGTGCTTAAAGCATTTTAAATATGGAAGGTGATCAGACATTTCTAAGCAATAGTGATACATTTTTTTTCAGAAATTGGCCGCTATTCTTTGTAATTTTTATTCTCAAAAGAAGACAGTAACTGATGTATACCAATTCTGAGGCTTTGGCAACTGAGCATGCCATCATACCAGTAAAGTATCAATAAAAATATTTTCCTGCCTTAATATGTTAAGAAATCAAGTTAAACTCTTATGAGCAATAAATTATGTAAAAGTTCAAATAAGTGTAGTTACGAAGCTGTTGACAATGGAGTGGTATATATATAAACAATGTATACAGTTTTTTTCACACTAACTCCATTCACTTACATAAATTTGGAACATATGTTTCGGGAGCGATCCCTCCCATCTTCAGCCTGTTGACAAACTGTTGTTAAACGTGGCGGTTGGGTCTCTTGATGTTCTTGTGGCGGCATCTGTTGGTTCTATTAGGAATTTGCTGAGTTCATCCAATGGAGCGATATCGAAATTCATCAAATTATCCTTATTTTTTGTAATGAAAATGTTTTCCCAAGTGGAAAGTTCTATTGCATCATGAAGTTGTTTAAGTAGTTTTATCTCTGATTTAATTTCATGATTTTTATTCCAAAAGTGCGCTGCTATTGCTGATTTATCAATTTGTTTTAAGCGAATATTTCTGAAGTGTTCTTTTTTCCGGATTCCCAAATTCCTCTTCGTTTTTCCAATGTATTTTTTGTCGCACTCTGCACATTCTATTTCGTAAATACATGACTTTTGTTCTGTTGGCATGTAGTCCTTTACTCTGCAACCTAATAAGTTCTTTATATTAAAATTGTTCTTTGGGACTAACATAATTCCTTGTTCTTTGAATATCTTTTTGAACTTATTGTGATAAATTGGGTGGTATGTGAAACTTTTGAATTTGTACCTTTCTTTGGCACTTTTAAGAGTGGAAACATCTCTTATTGCCTTTTGTTTTTTGGTTTTATTGATGATTTTTATTACTGTGTCTTTGTTGTATCCATTAGTTTCTCCTATCTTTATGATTTGTTGGTATTCCAATTTGTACTCTGTTTCTGTGAGTGGAATGTTAACTAATCTGTGTGCTAAACTATAAAACACTGCATATTTATGTGGAATGGGGTTAAAACTGTCATTTTTTATGTAATTTTCTGTGTGAGTATCCTTTCTATGAATTCCAAATGTAAGATAGTTTTCATTTCTTATGATTTTTACATCTAGGAAGGGGACATATCCCCTTCTTTCTTCCTCTATGGTGAAATTTATAGATTTGTGCTGCAAATTCAGAAGTTTTAGTGCATCCATTGTATGTTTTTTCGGAATTATTGCAAATATGTCATCCACATACCTATACCATGTTTTGAAGATTAGAGGGAAGGCTTTGGTGATATGCATTTCAAACGAACTCATATTTCTATCCATTTCTAGCAGATTTTTTTATGAGTTCGTTCGAGTTCGTGTCAGGTATTATACATGGCCAAATGAAAGTATATTGGTCTAAAGTTATTTTGAGTGCGTTATTCACATGAGGTAAAAGAGGAAACAAAACATTAAAGAACTTAATTATATGATTGTTAATATATGCCTAAGCCTATGTGAACAGCCAGCATATACTTCACATTTACAGATGGGTTGAGGGGTAAGAAGTTTTACATTTCATCACTTAAAATATTAAAGTATATCAGCCTCCTGTAATGATCTGAAATAGCAATATTAATATTTTCCAGTGTTGTTGATCTTTCTGTTGTAAGAAAGTTACAATGAAGTGTGATATTAGAACATTGTGTACTGTAAAAACTTAAATGTAATATTGGTAATTTGCAAGAATACATATGGAAATGTATAATGGTTGTAAATGATGTTTATGATGCATCAACCACAAATAAGTAGGTTTGATGGCTCTGTTGGTGAGAAAGTTACTGTAAAGCTAAAATGGTGTGAATCTTGTTTGGGTTAAGATTCTCAGTTGAGGTGTTTAACACTAGAACACTCAATGGTGGTCAATTGACCCCTTTTGAATTTCAAAAGCTCATATTTTCACTGTTTGTAGAAGTACTTTTCTATGATTATGTGACTTTTAACCCCTTTCAATGGCATTGGCTCATCAAATTTTTTTTTCCATTTCAAGTATAGCTTTTTAAAATAATAGCAAATTTACTATCGGTTGCTGGAGGTGGTCAATTGACCACATCCTTACCCACTTTTTTACCTGATTTATTGCATAGTTGTAACCGACAATAATCATCACTGCACAACAAACATGTTTCAAACTCATTTTAGCATAGTGCACGAGTCATTTATCAGCTGTTGTATCCATGTCTAAAATTTTGCTTAGCTTTACATTTTCATGTAGCTTTCATTGACTACTGTCACCATCATTCATTGCTGATTATAGGGATGAAGGAACATCTAAGGCTGTTAAATGCAAGACATGTCAAATAGGGTTATATTAGAAAAACAAAACCAAAGACAGTTGTTCGACATGTAAAAAAATTGCATGTGGTTCTTGTATAATCAAAAACTGTGCAATATGTGTCATTCCAATATCTCTGAATGTTTCAATGTAACAGCTTTCTATATAGATATAATTTATTTTTGTCTAACATGTCTTTTTTGTACAAATAATTTGGTACTACCTAGCATAGAGCAAACACAATTCGCATAATTACAATTTCTTATTTTCAAGGAAACATGCGCTTAAACTTTAAATAAAAATAAATAACCCTTTTTTTTGGCGCTAAAACCATTTAGCTTGAGATGACCCATAAAAGATGAATAAAAGAATGAACAAACAAATATGTGAATGCATCATTGAGTTACCAACAAATCAAATGAATAGGCACCTGGGAACATAAACAGCTAAACATACGTGAGCAAAATCTATGGACATAAAAATATCTGAAACCAGATGCTTGATTCCAGCTGGATTAGAACCTGATTCACAGATCAGAAGCCATATTGTTCCCTCCACATCTACAATCATCTGGTAAGTAAGAAATTTCATCATTCTGAGTCAGAAGAACACTTAAATATGTGATACTGAGCAGACACCAAGTATATACAAACTCACTCTGGAAGGTAAATGCAAACTGGATACAAATTTAGAAGGAAAATCATTTCCTCTATACCATCACAGTAGGCTAGAAGGTGATAAGAAAAAAAAATTCATAGTTTTCAGTAAGAAAAATGATTAAAAATGTATTAACAGATGGATACTTGAAGCTTGGGTGTTCTAGTGTAACCAACATTTTGGTTAGCAATAGAATGAATATTGAATAGTTTTAGTTTGCGTGCTCATTGGCTCCTATTATGCAAATATTCATGCATTACAATCACTGTACACCACCTTAAGATCTAAGTAGCTCGGTATAGAAAGTTAATAGCAATTAAAATACCAGGTATATTAAATATAACATTTAATTTCGTGTCGGAACGATTACAGTGAAGTGATTATTATGTTCTTAATTATCTAGTGAGTTGATTTGATAATCTTATGCTCCACTTACTGTTGAATTATGCAAAACTAGTTTTGCATAATTTAACAGTAAGTGGAGCATAAGAGTATCAAATCGACTCACTAGATAATTAAGAACCAGGTATATGTTTGCATGTGTATTCACATTCTTTGACTTTTGTCAGTATTTAAGGATAGTACCAAAAGCACTGATTAATGGGGTGAATGTAGGAATGTATTTTTTTTTTTTTGATATTGTTTAATGCCCATTTTTACTGGTGAGGCACCACAGGTGGTAGGAATTCATATGATTGACCAAAGGCTAAACATACAGTTAGGATGCTGTAAGGTGTCACTTGACAGCTCTGAGTTAAGTTGTTTACTGGTTAATAACAAATGAAAACCACTATGCTTTTTTACATCTAAGCCATTTTACAGATCAAATGTAACAAACAAGACAGGAAGCAATGCAGTGTTGTCATACATGCCCTATAGAGACCATAAGTTTTGTATTATATTGCCTGTGACATCATTTATAAAAAATGTTCTTCAAAATGTTGGTGTTGCATTCCAATGTCCCATGAACAATTGAATTCATTGGAGCTAAAAGGCATTTTCTCAGTTTTAAAACTTTTCAGGAAAAAGAAAAAACATAAATTAAAACGAGGTTGTAATAAAATTAGAGAAACATTCTTTTCTATAGAATACTGGCAGATACAACATATTAATTGTTGCATAGATGTGAATAAATTAATATTTTATAAAATTGACTAAATAACTTTTACCACTGAAATTGGTTTCAAATCATTAATTGAACATGGAATTTAATATAACACCCCCAGAAAAAGTATACTGCTTTAACATGTATAAAAAAGCACAAAAATATAGTATTGTAAGGAAAAGGGCAAAAAGTTAAAATACAGTGTTTTACATTTCCTGCCCAATGCTATCTGAATTCTTTCATAGTATCATGAGTAGGCTATTTCAAAATTTCCTCATAAAAGCTCAGTGCTTCATATTCCACATACTTCACTAGCTTTTGAATATTCTGGATCTTTTTAGGATTGAAAGGATTTTTTCATCATAATAAGCTTTATTTTGGGGCATTGTACAGATAAGAGGTTTTCCAAGATTGAAAGTGTGCTTTATTGGAGAATTTATATATATATATATATATATATATATAAACAGTTTGAGCTTCCCCTGGCCTATTACTGAAATATTTATGCTCCTTAAATGAAGCTGGGGTGGACGCTTGCTTTTCTTTCTTTTAAGTTCTTTATTTTCAATAGTTTTATGAGTAGTTTAAGCCACCAGCATCAAAATTTCATCTTGCTCAATGAAATTCATCTTTTTTGCTTTTTTCTTTGTATAAATCTACTTCAAACCAGTTAAAACTTCTTTTCCAAGGGAAAGTTTAAAATTTTTAAATGGTTAAAATATTCAACACTCTTGAGCATTTCACTCTTTAAATTACTAAAATTCAGGACATGTTTCATGAACTGACCTTCACATTGTCAACTGACACAACTAACGAGTCATGCTGGGTTGAAGAGGCAGGGGGGGGGGGGGCTTTGGTGGTCCATGAAAGAACTTATACAGAATGTTGTCCACTTCCGTTATACTGATTAATTTTTTTTTGAAATTTATATTTCAATTGTGGTTGGTAAGTGAACTTTTTGTAGATCTTATCTTTAGATAAAGCACTCAATGTGGTAATTTGTTTAATTTTCCTTTGTCTCTGAAATCTTGCAATTTTTTGATCTATCATCTGTTTTTTAAAACGATTAGAAATGGCTGTGTCTATTATGTACTGGTATTCCTTCTTATATTCAATACTGTAGAGTGGCACATTAATTAATCGGTATATCATACTGTTGAATGCTGCTTCTTTATGGGTTCTTGGATTGAAACCATTGGCCTTAATATAATTATCTGTATCCTTTCTGTAGATGTAAAATTCTAGTCTGTCCTTACTTTTAATTACCTTTAAATCCAAAAATGGTGAAACATTGTCCGTTTCCATTTCTGTTATAAATTTTATTGTAGATTCTTGTAAATTTAACAGTTTAAGTACTTCCTCTACGTGTCTTTTTTGAACAATGCAAATGTAGCATCCACATATCTGTACCAAATCTTGAAAATATATGGAAAGGCTTTTGTAATATGTGTTTCAAATGCACTCATAAATGGATCAGCTAGAAAAGGTGACAGAGGACTACTCAGGACTAATCCAAATTTTTGTTTGAAAACTTCTCCTTCCAAAGTGAAATAAGCTTGATTCAAACATATTTCTGTAAGATTAATGTGTTCATTAATGTGCTTCTCTGTTAGATTAAAGGATGTTAGCCACTTTTGAAAAATACTTAAGACTTTGTTTTGTGGTATGCGAGGGAACAGATCTTTGACATCAAAAGAAATTAAAGTGTCTTTTGGAGATAGTTTATAATCTTTAATTCCCTTGATGAGATCCATTGAGTTTTTCAAACTTAGGCTTTTAAATCTAGAAAATGTATTGAACCGTAAAATTAACCAATTTGCTAAATTATAGCAAGGATGATGATGATTATTATTATTATTAATTATATGGTTTTAAAAACAGATAATAGATTAAAAAACTGTTAGATTTCAAAGACAAAAGAAAATTAAACAAATTACCGCATTGAGTGGTTTATCTAAATATAAGGTTCACAAAAAGTTCACTTACCATCCACAAGTGAATAATAAATTTAAAAAAAAATTGAATCATTACAATATTATATTAGCTCCTCTAAATAGATATAGTGTCTGGAAGTTGTTGAAACTAAATAAAGTAGATGGCAGACCCAAGGAGGAAGAGTCAGAGATGATAAATCAGATCAGATAAATAAATCAGATAAATTGTAAGGACTGAAAAGGTGCATAGGAAAAAGTAAGAGAAACATAGGTATCAGAATGAAGGAACACATGAGAAACATTAGACACAAACAGATAGAAAAATCAGCTGTAGCAGCATATTTTTGGAATGAGCACCATGAAATCATAAAAGATATTAATTTACTGGGAGCCATCCGATTTCCTAAAGAACTGAGCATATGGGAGAACATCTTTATTAAGAAAAATGAACACAGACTTATGATTAAAATTTTTTAAAAATTGTAAAAAATTTAAAAAAAAATTTCATATGGAACTAATAAGAGAAGAGTGTTAAATGACAGATTTAACAGACTTATGAAATTTGAAATTTCAGAAGTGGACAACATTCTGTATAAATTCTTTCATAGACCACCAGAGCCCCTTAAAAGTTATCTGCCTTTCCAACCCAGCATGACTCGTTAGTTGTGTCAGTTGACAATATGAACGACATTTCACGAAACATGTCCTGAATTTTAGTAATTTTAAGAGTGAAACTCCCAAGAGTGATGAATATTTTAACCATTTCAAAATGTTAAACTTTCCTTTGGGAAAGAAGTTTTAACTGGTTTGAAATAGGTTTATACGTAGAAATTACATACACTTTACTGTGTTGATTCCTAATGAGTTTCATATTGTTTATATCTTTTGCTATTTGCATTAAGCTCTACATGCTCTCCGACTGTGTACACTCTGTCAACCTTGTTTATTTTTTTCTTAAAAACACTGAAATTCCTGCCACAAGGCAGAAAAGGGTGTCTGTGTTCAGGAAAATGTGTTCTGGTATGAAATCTTTCTGTAGCTTTTAATGCCATGTACAACCTAACCATGGTGTGCTTTTTGTTCTGTCCAGGACAGCTGTCAAAAATAAGTTCAAGTTCTTGATACTCTGTGGAATGTAGTGCTGCATATATTGATAGAGGAAGGAAGGAACTTAAATAGTGCCCTTTTTGCGTTGTCCTTCATGATGTAAGTTCACTATAGACTTTCCACTTAGTAAATCATATACTTTGAAAATGTGTACCCACAGCTGATGTAAGTGGAATGTTTCTTGCAGTGGAATGTTCAGCAGTGGGAGGTTCTGCATGAAATCAAATTTTTTATGCCATACATGTTAACTTTGACTGGCTGCATTATGGTCATTTAGAGACTTTGAGAGTTTTCTATATCTTCATAAATTTACCTCCAACTCAGGCTTTGCTACACATTGAGATTTTCATTAATATGGGGGTTTTTCAGCTTTTCATTTAGTTCTTCACATAGCGAACAAGTATGTATCTGCGGTCTTCCAAATCTATAAATGTAATTTTGATGGAAATATTCCTTTTTATAATTATATTTTACTGTAGAATTAGTACACTTGGTACAGTAGATATCATACATTGATTTAATAGTAAGGCAAGCATCTAAATAATGTCTTCGCTCTGCCAACATAATGAGAAGATTTAAGGGTGAAGGACTTAATATGATTGTATATGGAATTCTGAATTTCATCAGAAATTTTATTTACAGCAGGAGCCATACTACATCTATCCTTTGGCATTTCTCCTTGAAGAAGACTGAGTTATATTGTAGACTTTCTTCACGCCAACAGTGTGCAGCCTACAAAAAGCTCTCAGACACACTTGCTTCTTTTGAGACTCACTAATGAAGATTTTAAATCTTGAACTGTGTTCATTCCTTTCCCTTGGATTCCATGGATATGTGCTGCTTTATAGGAACTGCTTCTATTAAACCATATAAATAGATATCTTGTGCATTTTTATTTAGCAGATCATGAAACTTTGTTAGGATCATGTTTGTTTCATCTTCACTAGACATTCAAAACATTTCTTCCTACACCTACAAATTAAAATGCAACAATCAGTACTCCCATTCAGTTATATATTGATGCAACCAATACAATAATCTTAAGTTCTGTAACACTAAATGAAAATAAAAATATGGTATTGTAACACTATGTTAGTTTATTCTTAATTATCTATTCAGTGGATTTGATAATCTTATGCTCCACTTACTGTTTATATATGCAAGGATGATAAGTGAATTTCATGTGGATGATAGATTCTTTTATTGCTGTCATTGTTGTAACCTGCTTTAACCTCGTGTTTTGTTTTGTTTTGTAAAAGCAGGTTATAACAATGACAGCAATAAGAGGATCTACCATCCACATGAAATTCACTTATTATCCTTGGGCCACCAAAAATTCCAAAAAATACTTAGAGAGTTTGGGATTACTTTGTCCCCAGTGTACAAGTTTAACCTAAAAAATGTGCTCAATTCTGGTGATAATGATAGAATACCTTAGGAGAAGAAGCCAGGAATATATAAAAACAACTGTTCAGAATGTAACAAAGTATATATATTGGAAAAACAAAAAGAAGCATTGGAATCAGGCTGAAGGAACTAGAGAAACATCAGGTATTATAATCAAATAGATAAATCAGCGGTTGCACATCACTTTTGTAGAGATAAACACGATATAGAAATGGGAGTGAAATTATTGAAATTCGTAGATCGGCCTATGCAGCTGGGAATGTGGGAAAAAATGTATATAAAAAAATATGAGGATATGGTTATGAACTTTGAGATCCCAACAGAAGACAAATTAATCCAGAAGTTCATAAAATATCCACGAGAGTTACACCAAGTCCAGCCAACCAACAAGAAGTCAGACAGTCAACTTGCAACTAAGGATGCAGACTAAAGCCTGCAAAACTAGTTTTGCATAATTTAACAGTAAGTGGAGCATAAAATTATCAAATCGACTGACTAGATAATTAAGAATATATTAGTTGCTTCACTGTATTGGTTCCGACACAAAACTAAATTTTATATTTAATACTGTGTTAGTTACTAAGCTGCAATCTTATCCTTCTTTCTTTTCATCCATATGTCATCCTCCATGATTTGCATATGCCAGACCTTTGGCAGTAATATTTCTAATAACATTTTGTTTGTGACCTACTTCATTTCTATTCATTTTTGGAGATATGTCTCACAAAATTCAGTACACAATATTATAACAGCAACCTTTCTCACTTATAGAATAAGCACTGTTAATTACATATGATAAAGCACAGGAAATTACTAGCGCAGGAAAGTAATGTAAGTTAGGTCTGTGACACTATGGTTTAGATTTGTGACACTTAATGGCATGTTGTCTGTGACATGTTGCTTTCTTCCTCCATATGCACTGATTGGAATTTTAATTTCTAGCACAAGGAGTGATCTGAAAAATATTTTTCTTTCACTGTATGATGTATCTGAATTAAAAAAACAGCATTAAATAATAAAACAAAAATCACATTTTTTGACAAAATGCCTTTTAGCTCCATACAAATTGCTTTCAACAGCTTAGTCAAAAGTATCTGTTAGGGAAGTAGCAAGCGGGCATGTAACGGAAAACAGCTCAATCAAAAGACAACAGTTTCTCATGTAAAGGAGTGACAGTAAATACTCAGGTTATGCAAATAGTGAGAAAAAATGACTATATTTGTGAAACCAAAATTGTTTGTGTCTTGCAAATAATAAACCATTTAACTTCACTGAATTGGAGAGACTTTTCCACAAAATTGTGGTGAGAGCAGCCATGGAGCATGTACATGGTTTATTAAAGGAGGCACAGAAGGTAGATAACATTATTAGTGTTTATGAAGCAAATAATACCCGATAATTATGTCTGTGTCTGTGAGTTGAATTTGGGAACTCTAATTTCTGATGAACTGGAAGGCATTATGCATTATCTTTACAAAATAGTTAAGTAAATACTAAACAAATAAATTAATAAAAAAAAATAATGTGGGCATAAGAACAAAGCCACATTATACTAACTGTGAAATTGACTTGAGTATTATTGTTGCAGCTTTAACTGTGAGCTTACTGCAGTTTATAATATACTAAAAGTCAACATTATCACAAAATGGAGCTGACAACTGACACCTTGTAGCAGTTGGACTGTAGAATGAATCTAGTTTAACTGGGACTTCTGCAATATGTTAATTTGGGAAGTTAGCTAGTAGTCTTGTAGCAGCCCTTTTGCTGGAAGTATGTCATTTCATAGACTCTACGTTAGCTAATGAGTCAGTTCAAGCTGCTCTTTTGTTATGGCCAGAAATGTTACTGTTATGATGGGATTAAGATTCATTTCTAATTATCAATGTGGTTTGTCACTGTAAAATGCAGTAGCATAAACATTATACATGCTGTACATTAGTTATGTCATGACTGATTAAATCACAGGATTTTTATGTATGATTATGTAATTAACAGCAGCAGGAAGGTAGTTTATAAGGAAATACTATAGATTATCTGCTCTATCATAAAAAAATGGTAATTTGTTTAAAAAAGTGGATCTGCCTCATTAAGAAGCTAAATGTAAACGTTTGTGTGCTCATTTGGGAGAAACCTTTGTAAAATTTTAAAAAAATTGGAAAATATTCCACTGAAATCTCCGCTTGTACAATATACATAAACTGAAATTTTAAGCCTGGAAAGATACCTGCATTTAAAATTTAAATAATATCAAGTGACAGTTTCCCAGGAATAACAGTCATGTGATAAAATTAAGTAAATATTCATATCCAGTTTTCCAGAATGTGAGTGATATGTAGTTGAGTCACATTTAATATCTGCTCCTTGAACAGATCTTGGTTCATTAAATGATAAACACTAGGCTATGTTATATAAGATTACTGGACAAAATATTAGAGTCTTAGGTAATTGGTCCACCCTTTGAGTAAATAATAGTAGCAGTCTACCTTGGCATGGACATGACAAGTGTGTGAGTGAGGTTTGCATTGATTTGAACCCTTTCTATCATTAACCAGTTCTGAATTTCAACTATTGTCCTGGCATGCCTATGGTTTCACTTGATCCATTGTTCCAGGTGGTCCCAGAGATTTTCAATAGGATTTAAGTCCAAGGATTTTGCTGACCATGCAAAATGAGAGAGCTCCTTAGAATGTTCGTTGTACAGTCAGGCCAAATTAAACATGATCATTCTGAAAAATGGAAATGTCCAGAGCTGAATTGTCAGTGAGATGTGGCCATAAGATGGCACTTGATCATGAAGCAGAATGTGTCCATATTGGTTCAAGTGAATATTAACTATAACAAGAGGGCCCACTTCAGTATAAATGAAAAACCCCCAAACATAACAGACCCTCTCCTGCTTGTACACACCTTGTACAGTCTTTATGGAATGCTTAATGTTGTCTGCAGTGCCTTTGGTATGGCAGGATTCATCAGACCAGATGATCCATTTCAAGTGCTCTGCTGTCCAGTTCTTTTGGTGTTTAGCCTACCGAAGTCATGCTTTTTTTGGTTAGAAATGTTAGTAGTGGCCTCTTATAGGGTAGCCTGCTCCAGATGTGCAAGGAATGCAATTCCCTGCATAGTGTACATTCTGGAATTGCCATATGTGGAACGATGTCCAGCAATTGTTGCCTCATTTTCAAAATATTAGTGTTCACTCAATTAAATGTACTTACGAAGCTGTTGCCAATGGAGTGGTATATATATATAAAACCAATGTATTAAAGTTTGTTCACACTAACTCCATTCACTTACATAAAAATTGGACATATGTTTCAGGAGTGATCCCTCCCATCTTCTGCCTGTAGACAAACTAAGTCTACAGGCTGAAGATGGGAGATGGAGTATTTTTAACCACACATTTGACGCACAAGTAAAGTTAGCCACCTCCTGTACACTGTCCTTTTGACTCTCCAAATGCAATCTTGCCTTTCTACCAATATGTAACATTCTTGTTGCATCCCATCCTGCGAGACACTGAGCATACAGTCGCCAATCAACATAATGAAGTTAGTGAAGGTCATGTACCGAACAACCTGCTTATCATCATAGTATGGTGCCTCTAGCAATGACAAACGTGAGTACATATTCTCCATGAGGGTTTTGTGTGGTATACCAGTCAGGACTGGTGTGGTTTATATCTGTGGAGGAACTTGAAAAATATAGTGTGTAGCACTTATCTATATAGTACAGAACAAACCTTGATGACCTTTTCTCGTGGAACTTAAAATGCAGTTATCTAGCTTATTTATGTCACATTGATATATGTTTGAGAAATGAGGTGCATCAGAGTTTACTCAGGAAAACAACAGTCACATCTCTGCAATCTCTTTCAATACATGTTTAATGCTAACAGAGATCAGGTGAAGTGAGAGTAAATAATTTATTTATATATTCTTTTGTTATTAATTAAGGCACCCTCAGATATTCTTAATAATATGAGAAACAGTAAATGTATTAAATATATCATTTCTGCTCAATCTTTGATGTACAAAAATAACTGGCAATGCTGGAGAATTACCAGGTGTTTCTTAGCAGTACTGTTTAGACAAAAGCAATAACACTATACACTCAGAACTTGATGGTGGGGCTAGGTTATTAAGATTTATCCCATACTTTATATAAGAACTGAGGTAGAGCATAATAAAAGAAATTGCAGTCACTTCAGAAGATGAATTGATGTGTATAAATGTCAGTTTTCTGAGACCAAATGGGATCATATTAGTCAAGGATAACATTTTCAACATCTAGCAAATATTGATGCTTACTGTAATTGTGAAATATGTCCATTAAAAGAAAGTGCAATACTTGTTAGGTACTCTGATAAGTGTCCGCATACACCATGGACTTACAGGCCAACTTCTAATTGCTAACAAATAGGCCTAGTGGTATTTTGAAGTATTTGCTCGGCTCAGTATGTTAGCATCTCAAGCTTCTTTCTTAACAAAGTGCATGTAGTTAATGTGAATACTGAAAGACAAAGTTAGTTTCTATTTAAAACAGTGTACATATCTGTAAGAGGTGAAGGTTTTGCCAACTAGTATTGTGGGTTTTTTTTATCCTGTTATCTGGTCTTATAAAATCTAAAGCTTAAATGGGATTAATAATTGGAACAATTATCATTGATTTGCAGTAATGCTTAACTAATTGTTGTTTAATATCAGTCAGTTTGTATCCATTTACATTATTACCTACTATATATATATTTATGGCATATTGCTGCATTTATCAGCTGTTAGGGCAGTTGAAAATAGCTCATTTTAAATAATAACTAAAATCTTATTATTATGTACTAGTTTTAGGTATAACTTTAAATGGTTAAATTACTGCCACAGAAAAAGATTCTGTGCTTTGTTCAGTTCTTCTTTATAAGTAGACTGTGCATTTGGTACACCAATTAACTGATTGTCTCTAGAACATGTAGATTATATCAGCCAAAGATATTCGACCTTAAAATATTTGCTAACTGAAATCATTTTATACTATTTCTTTCAGTTGCCAAGTGATATTGACAATTTTTTTCTTGTATAACTTGAACTGGTGGTAGGCACTTGTGCAAAATGATCTAGTTAATGCATATATATAGCTTTGAAACTGTACGCCTGCAAATTCTGATATATTTCTAAACCTCATGTTACATACCAAAATAAGAGAATAAATTTTTAATTTCCTTAATCCGCATATTTTGAAATTAAGTATGTTGTAATGCAAATAATTTGTAAAAACATTATTTTGTGAGTTACCAATTAAATATTATTTTTATATATTTGCTTTACATTCATTAACCAAAATCATAGGTAGGTGTGTCTCCAACACAAGTGAAACGTCTCTCAGGAACAATTCTAATCCATGTCTTAATAATGCAGGAAATGGTATAAACTGCCTTAGCATATCGATATACTAGTCTGATTATTTAATTACAGTTTTCTTTTATTCATTAAAAGAGCTTCCAAGGGATAGTCAAGAGAAGGCTTTAGCCAAGCTTAGCTTGCACATTTTAATCTTTTTTGATGCTTTGTAAATGTCAATCCTGAGGCTTTTATGGGATATTTGTTAGGGCTCTGTATCCTTTAACCATCACTAGTCACTCCAGTATCATAGAATTTCTTAAGTTTATATGAGACAGAAATAAATAAAATCAATAGGGCAGTTTTTTCTTAAAACAAGAATGTGAAGTGGGTTCAGTAAAATATGCTGTTCACCAAATAGGATTTTTTTTTTGAAAATGAATTAAAAATCTCTGAGATGTATTGTATTTAGTATAAAAATGTTTGACAGAAAGAATATATCACTTTGTAACTATAATCAAATGTGTGATATTTCAAGAGACAATTTTTTGTTCAAATTGTTCTGTTCTGTACATGATGCATACTTTGCATTCATAGTAAATACTGTTCTTGTTCTCTTTTTAGTCGAGTTCACTATTTGTGCACCCAACTTATGCATTTCTAGTTAGTAAATAAACAGCTTCATAGTAAAGAAAATCTGTGTATTCATTAACAGTTTGCATGATTGAAAAACTTTCATTGGTTTTTTTTCTTTACAACAATTTCTCACTGTTATACATGTAATTAGCCCATGTGTGTGCACATAAGTGAGAGAGAGAGAGAGAGAGAGAGAGAGGATTTGATCATTTGATCATTTCCTCTCTTTGGGAGCTGTGGGTCATTATATGAGTGTAACATGAGTGATCCTTACTATGAAAAAGTGAAGTTATCAGCATTGAAACAGCCAATTAGTGTAACAGGTCAGTATGTTGAACTGCTGCTTTGCTCATAAAGCAAGTAAAACTAAACTAGATGATAAATGCATAAAAGTAAGAAATACCTCCCCCCTCCAAAAAAGCATTGCTATTTTAATAGTTTATGGATGTAAATATATTGATTTTTGGATATTATGTGTCATGAAAAGAAATGAAATTGTTTTCTAAAATCGATCAGAAAAACAAATTAATTTTATTGTTTTTTTATTACCATTGAACATGAGTGGTGTTTGATCAGTGATGCTCTAACTTTACCATATGAAAATGTTTATGAAATCTGTATACAAAAAAATATGATGCTGTTGTTTAAGTATAAATAAAAGCAGCTATTGTGCATCATATTCATTCTTTTTTTTTTGTAATGCATGGATCTTAAGTTATTTCAAACAAAGCATTTTATCACAGTATTGTTAACATTGGCAATATAAAAATAAACTTTCTTGTGCCTATTGGTGTGTAAGAAGGAATGAAAGTTTAAAAAAATTATAGAAAAAATGGTATATTTATGTTAATGTATACATGCTGTAATAAAGTAGGTATATGCAAGCTTTGGAGTACATCTTTTTCCTTATTTCATAATCAGAAATGTTAGTTGTTTCTGTTATCTGCAGAAACAAAT
Organism: Metallyticus violacea; assembly: GCA_030762175.1. NCBI lineage: Eukaryota > Metazoa > Arthropoda > Insecta > Mantodea > Metallyticidae > Metallyticus > Metallyticus violacea. The sequence continues at coordinate 317,456,032 of CM060846.1, read as the reverse complement.
AATGACAATAATACAAATGTAAATTGGAACTTGCACAGTGAAGCTAATCATATTAATTGATATTATTGTATGATGATTCAGTTGAACTACACACTCCTAAAGCTTCACCTACTTTTCATAAATGTAAAGTTCAATGAACTTTAGCCTGGCTGAAGATGGGAACTAAATGTTCTCGAAACTGGTTCCATACATTTATGAAAAGTAGGTGAAGCTTTAAGAGTGTGTAGTTCAACTGAATCATACAATGATATCAATTAAAATGACAATAATGTTTAGTGTAGTCTGGCAGATCAGATAGTGATTGCTAGGACTGGTCAATGATATTAATTCAATACTGGATGAAGCTACTTATTCCACTACATCATGAAGACGCAGGATGGCAACTAGTCACTTTGAGCAGATGAGTTTGTTATTATCAAACTGATGCCAGTACTGCACAGTTGTGCTTCCTAACATCTGTGCATGTTAACTTGACAATTATGGATTGGATTGGAAATTGCCAGCATTAGTAATTGTATTATCACCTTAGGTAACCTAATCATTTCATGAAATATGATGTGTAAGGTATTAAGGTACTCTTCACATCTGCTGGATTTTCAAGAAAACAGTGTACAATTATGTAAACAGTAATATTACCTATCAGGAGCTCTTTGTAAATTCATAAAAATTATAGCGGTTAATATGTTTTAATATTAATTCAATTTGGAATCTAACACAGTAAAATGTGCATTAATAATCTCTTCTGAGGTAAACTATTCAGAACACTCTTTTTGGTTTCACTTACTGGAAATTTACTCAGGACATGTTTCTTGGACCCTTGTCCACCTCTAACTGTTAAACGACTGACAGTGAGGATGTGGACAAGGGTCCACAAAACATGTCCTGAGTAAATCTGCAGTAAGTGAAACCAAATAGAGTGTTCTAAATAGTTTGACTCAGAAGAGCTAATATATTCCTTGCTTTTCACTTTGTGCCACATTCACCACAAGCCTACTACATTCATGTAGTAATGGTTATTATTAGGGTTCAAATTCTTAGGTAAATATTTTATTTGCACTGCTAAAGGAACTCCCAAGCATCTTCAAAACTGTAGATTTGGTAAACTTGGCTTATATTTTAATTAATATACCACATAAAAATTCATTTCTTTAAATATACTCGGTGTCTCACCTTAACCTGCAACTTCAAATATTTTTTAAATAAAACAAGATGTGAAAAATCTAGTTGTGCAGGAATGTACCCATGTCAGGGCCTCACACAACTGTAGGGTATGCACAATCCAGAACATTACAAATATATTGTTTTCAACTCAAAGTTGTATTTTTTTCCACATAGAACATATGTTTTTTCTAGTGAACCGAAAACTAGAGTTTAGTGATTACAGAATGGTTTCACTATTCTAAGCTACATACCTTCTGAAATAGGTAAATTTTTAAAGAGTGGGAATGGACATACTGTTTGTAGTGTTATGCAAAGAGTGTAGTCTATATATAGAGCATGAGTTGCTTGCAATATATCTGTGCTAAAAGCTTGCAGTAAGCAAACCTTTAAGTGTCTAGCACATTCCACTACTCAGTGTACCAGTGTCTCCTGATCTGATACATATTGATATTTGGAAGCAGTTGAAAGATAATGTATTCTTAAATAATATATATTGTTTAGGGTGAAGCTCGTTCACAAATCATGGAAATGTGAATTTAAGCTTGCAATACTGGTCCATGCAAAATTCTACTGACTTTGTGAGATTGCTCATCAATAACAGTGCAGTGTCAATGTTTGGTGTGTTATATTGGCAACCATGTTGTAGGTCCCTATTTTTATCAGGGAACATTAAACTGACAGAGACACATGTCATTTCTGCAAGACACTCAACTCCTTCTGATGAGGATGTGGAATTGGAAATGCATCTGTCAATGTGGTTCCAGCATGATGGGTGCCTTCCACACTTTGACCATGTTCCTAGAGAAGTTGTGAATGCAAAGTTTACAAATCGTGGATAGGACGGGATGGTCCTGTGAGATGGCCAGCTCGGTGCCTCAATTAGATGCCATTATATAAAATATAGTGAACTTTTGTAACAGTGGTGTCAAATATTAACATTTTAAAAAATTGAGTCGAAATTGTAATTTCGACTCAATTTTTTAAAATGTTTAGATGCCATTAGACTACTTTTTCTGAGGCGCAGTGAAATAAAATATTCTAATGATAATAGAGAATATGAAACAGCATATTACCATGGCATGTGCAGCAATCTGTGCAACAATTGCTTGTTAACCATTTCCACAAGTGTATTGATGCAAACTGTCATTTTGAACATCTGTTGAAGCGACACAGTTTCATCAGATAAGAGGTTACTAATTATTTGTTGGTGTATTTTCTGAGCTGAATATAATTATAATTTACAAACATGATGTCTCTTTGAGCTATAGACAACTAGTAATTTTGTTTAGGAAAGTAAAACCAACTGTTATCACTAATTGTACCTCTAGTTTTCAGTTTTCTAGATAAAAACATATATGTTTCATTTAAAAAAATGTAACTGTGAGTTGAAAATGGTACTTTTTTAATGTTCTGGATTGTTTATACTCTCCCATTGTGTGAGCCCCTGACATGGGTACATTCCTGCTCAACTAGATTTTTCACATCTTGTTTCATTTCAAAAATGTTTGAGGTATCAGAGTTAGGTGAGACACCTGGTACACATAAGTAAATATTTTCAAATATGTGCATAAAATGCATAAAATTCAATTTTAATTAAATAACCTTTAACAAAAAACCAATTTAAGACTTATATTTGCAGGAGCAGGATTATCCTTTGCCTTTTGTTTCATATCATGTAGCTGGCTTAACAGTATTGCCAAACACAGAGTAACATTGATATAAACATCTGGAAGTGAATACTATTTTGATTATTAGAATTGTGCTGTACCTATCATGGACTGCTCTGTTTATAATTATTTTAGTGGAAGGAGCTTTGTATGCATTGCCTCTTCGCTATGCTTCTTTCTCTCCTTGGCAGACAATAAAGTGCAGTTAATAGAGTGTGTGGACTATACTAACTGCAAAATATCTGGTTTTTCAGACCTTCAGATCTTGGCTCATTGCAAATCCACATGATACTCAGACCTTCTATGTCTCCATTAATAAAAAATGTCTAATGAATCTGGTGCTAATTGTATATTTAAGAGAACACTATCTTTACATAGGTATTAGATATTTGTAATATCTGCTGCATGACAATGTTGATGCATTTCAAAAATTTGATACAATAAAGTGGTGGTATGAAAGAGACCCATTTTGTTCTCCACCAACAGTGTTTGAATTCTGAGCGAATATCACTCGATTAATTTTTGGTGTTGTGAGGTGATAGTTTTCACAGTTATCTTTCTTTAGTGTATTACAATGTCCAAAGCAAAAGCAACCACAAGTTATCATTTATAGCAATTTAGGATATTTTAGTTCTTCAGGAAATGTTAAGTGACAAGTGTTAAAAAACAACTTGGCATTTGTAAACTTAATAGAAAATAGAAAAAGTGAAGTTCATTGATTATACACATAAAGAAGTTGTATTAGGTGGCATTATACTTCACTAACTGAATAGTATAGTGTCACCTAATACCGACTTCTTTACTTGTATAATCAATCAACTAAACTGTTTCTAACTTCTATAAAGTTTATTAATTAATATGAGCTTACAAGCCATTGAGAAGTACTACAAGTTTAAATAAACCAATAACATGTATGTACAGCAGATATACAAGATGGTCATCATTGAGGTAGGATCTAACTAGGCATTTATCTCACTAATTTATTTTTCTTCTGCAATGCAATTGAAAACTGTAAACAGGAGGAATCCTACTGTCAGAAGTAGTGCAGCCAGATCATGATGGAGAAAAAAGTGTACAGACTTAGTGGATTACATCGCATGTGTTAAAAAAGGTACAGGGAAGAATTTGAGAAAAAATTTTCACTTCACACTGTGTATAAAATTAGGTATAGTAATGTGGTAATTCCATCGCCCAGTGGTTGCATCACTGCTGTCAGTAACTTTGGAGCTCTAATTCTTCCTTCTTAATGCCTCCAAGGTCTTTTTTTTTTAGAATGTTATTGCTTTTACTAGTGCCAATCGGTCTCTTTCTTTTATTTTTTCTATTTAACCTTTCTTGGACAATTTATTTTTTGTATTTCACTTTAATTTTTTAAATGCAATCCCAAGGTGTAAAGCTGATGGGAATCATGGCACATGAGTGATGAGTGATGTGTGTCTAACTGAGCCTCTGGATTACCAAGACATTCTTTTGGAGTATTTAGACTCACCCAGATATGCGGGGCTCTGCTTGGGCTGAATTCTTTTTCATACTAAGTTCTGTTTGCAAATATATATATAAAAATTCTGAGGACAACGTAATGTGGAGGATTTAGTAATAATTGTTCCAGCTGACAAGGCAGCTCTTATGGAGCAAACCCCTGAGGCCAAGGAGATGGTTGGTACCTCCTGAAATATAACCTAAACAGTTGTCATTGAAAACATTGATGTCAAGGTTGCTGCAAGTAAAACTTTTAATAAGGCAACATCAGCTCCCTTTTGTGAACAAATCATTAAGAGAGAACATTGATATATTACTCAAGAGCCTTGGATTAACAAGGAATGAGTTACAGCTAGGAAATATCAAAGGAAAGGAAATTCATAACCATTTAATGCAGAATGTAAGCACATAAGTTTAGAATAACTGAGTCGACTTTGTAACACTTACATCACTAATAGTTTTTAAAAGAGGAAAACTAAGTTTCTAAAGCTAATCGCTCCAGAGGAAAAGACAGGAAGAAAAATCAGCAGTATCTTGGCATTTTGGAATGAAAAACAATATAAACAGGAATCCCAAACTATTTAAAAACATTACAGGGAAAACAGAACTCGCCATCTGGGAAAACATTTATATCTGGAAGAACAAATGTAGCATTTTCAACTTTGAAATCCCACCAAGTGACGTCTTAATACAGAAGTTCATCCAATCACCACCAGAGACAAACCAAACCACCACAAAGAACAAGGCCAGCAGTTGAACTGGAACTGAAGATGGGAGTGATTAGCTCCAGAAACTTAGTTTTCCTCTTTTAAAGACTATTAGTGATGTAAGTGTTACAAAGTCGACTCATTTATTCTAAACTTATATTAAACATCACTGTTACAAACGTCCACCATATTTAACTAATGTAAGCACATGTTTAATTGTGTCAAACAAAATGCAATGCTTACCAGTACTAGGATTCTGTTCTAGAGATATTGCCACAATGAAGATAAATTATCATAAGGAAATCTTTAATGGAGACCTGATAGTGAGCTCCATACCATATGATTGTAGTGAACTTCTTCCAACCAAGAGCTAGAGCTACTGGTAGAGTACTCTACAGTCAGCATCTTTTAATAAGTTGCATCTAATACTCCTTATATTACTAATAATTTGGAAATCCTAAATTTTTCTATTTTTAATCACTAGAGTTTGAGAAGAAGCTCTTGACATTACAGTATGCACAAAGTACATGTATTCTGGTAGAAAATTGGCACACCTCTGACAGAACATTCTTTCAGATCACTATCACTTTTGCTTTCAGCTTAATGTAGACAGTGTAGAAATTCCAATTAGGAATCCAAAAAGATCAGACTGGTCTTCATACTCTTGAGGCTCTGGCAGTGATGATCAGATCAATTCCAAGGGTAAGAAATTTTCCTGACATTGACAGTACAACAAATCAATTTGATGATGGTATACTGTATGCATACAGGAAAAAAAACTGCCCTGTCTCTACAAGGTCTAGATTAACAAGAGTTAGGTGGTCTAAAAAACAAACCAGAGATTTACTTAGAATGCTCATCTTGACAGAGTCATACACAAAGCAAGGTGGTCACATAAGGAAAGCAGATGTATGTTTGGACATATACTGAGTCTCAAGTTAAGTATGTGCCATGACTGTATGTTGCAGTGGTGAGACCACAGATAACATTGAACTCTGTTGTGGAGGAAAAAGGTGCAACAAATAACTGCAAAATAAGCTTGCAAGTCTACAAAGACTCCCTTGCCTTTATATAACTGGCGTTTTACAGTACACTAACAACTGCATTGGAAATTTTACTGGAATTCTGCTTTTAGACCTATATATTAGAGCAGAGGCAAGAGTGGCAGCTTATAGAATTAATACTGTGGACAATTGGACAGAAACTTATCATAACACTAGCTCTTCAATAAGAAACACAGCATTACCTAATACAGTGCTTGACATGCTATCTAACATGTCTATAATGTACAGTTTTATGCAACAATTCAAAGTCAGAATTGGAGAACAATCTGATTGGATGAAAGAAAATTCACCTACTCTACCCAAGTGTCATCTATTCTTCTTTAACATGGCTCAAGAGTACGAAACTCTTCATGAGCTGGAGTTTATGGATTATCTTCAAAAGCAAAGATCTTGTAAGTCTTGGGAATTTTGTTACTGTTTTCCAGGCAGAAGTAATTGCCCTTCTCATCTGCTTAAACTTCCGTGAGAAGAGAATGTATGTTAATCAATGCATACTGGTTTTCACTGATGTTCAAGCTACACTTAGTGCAGTGAAATCTCATCAGTTAACTCTAGACTTGTATGTCTTCAAGCTCTCATTAATCTCTCCATAAAGAATGAATTAGAATAATGCAGTTTTTGCAAAAGGAAATTACTCAAATTTCACTAATTCTGTTCCACTTAATTGCACATGTCTTGAAGGCTGTTGCTTTCATCATCATTCCACTGTCAGTTTCCCAGTGTGGTATTCAGATGTGGCTCTGTAAGTTTTTTTGTTATGAATTTGATGGCGATGTTATTGTTGGTTAGAAGATCAAAATTAACTTAATTTTCTTTATATGTATAATTTTTGAAGCTGTTTACAGTGAAGTCATCATATTTAAAATGATATACTATGAGTAACTTATTAACACACTTCACTTACTATATTTTCCTAAGTTGGAACAATGTTTCGGGAACCAGCATTCCCATCCTCAGCCGTTGACCCAGTGGTTTTTTATGTTTGTGTTGGTTCCTTGCAAGTTGTTGTGTGAACTGTGGTGTCATCTGGTGGATCTGAAATGAATCTCGAAAGGTGATCCCACGGCGGAAGGTCAAAATTCATAGTGATTTTATGATATTTTAAAATGAAAATATTCTTCCAGGCGGTTAATTCAAATGGGTTCTTTATTTCTTTTAAAAGTTTTATCTCTGGGTTTATTTCATGATTTTGCCTCAATAATGATATGCTACAGCCAATTTTTCCATCTGTTTAAATTTGATGTTTCTAAAATGTTCTTTCTTCTGGATTGTCAGATTTCTCCTGGTTTTTCCTATGTATTTCAAATTACAGTCTAAGCATTCTATGGTGTATATTCCTGATTTCTTTTCTATGGGTATCTTGTCTTTTAATTTTGAGTTTAAGAGGTTCTTGATATTGTATCTGTTGATTGGGGCTAGCTTTATATTGAATTTTTTGAAAACCTTTTCAAATTTGTAGTGCAGTTGTGGGTTATATGTGAATTTGCAATATCTTGTAGTGTCTTTGATTACTTCTAAAGTCGATGTCTCTCTTATGGTTTTCTCGAGTTTGTATTTGTTGATCCTTTTTATTATGTTTGAGGTGTTAAAGTCATTGTTAATAGCTGTGTTCATGATGTATTCAAACTCATTCTTGTATTCTATGGCATTGAGCAGGATGTTGACCAGTCTAAACGTCAAACTATTGAATACTACATACTCTTAAGCTCAAAATTAAAAGACAAGATACCCATAGAAAAGAAATCAGGAATATATGCCATAGAATGCTTAGACTGTAATTTGAAATACATAGGAAAAACCAGGAGAAATCTGACAATCCGGAAGAAAGAACATTTTAGAAACATCAAATTTAAACAGATGGAAAAATTGGCAGTAGCACATCATTATTGGAGCCAAAATTATGAAATAAACCCAGAGATAAAACTTTTAAATGAAATAAAGAACCCATTTGAATTAACCGCCTGGGAGAATATTTTCATCTTAAAATATCATAAAATTGCTATGAATTTTGACCTTCCACCGTGGGATCACCTTTCGAGATTCATTTCAGATCCACCAGATGACACCACAGTTCACACAACAACTTGCAAGGAACCAACACAAACATCAGAAACCACTGGGTCAACAGCTGAGGATGGGAACGCTGGTTCCCGAAACATTGTTCCAACTTAGGAAAATATAGTCAGTGAAGTGTGTTAATAAGTTACCCATAGTATATCATTTTAAATTAATTTTCCGTGTTTATGAATATATACTCTCATGATGTTAATTCTATGGGTTTCTGAAGAGGTTTTAAAAGCTTTGGCTCATTTTGGATTTTTTTTGGGCCAGAAATGGTATGCTATAGTTGATTTTTCTGTATATATATATTTTTTTTTTTTTCATTTTTCGTGTTCCTTAAACTGTAGGGTAATGTATATTTTCATTTTGCCTATATATTTCATATTGCAATAAAAACAATAATGTTCTTCCCTTTCTGAATATAAAAATGATAAAAAATGGCAATATACTGGAATTTGGCATATTCAGAAAAGATACCCCATACAGATAATTGCATAAAACACAATGCTATTATTAAAAACAACATAAACTCATAGTAATCAACAACCTTGCATTCAAATTAACAAACCTTACCAATAAGCAAGACAGAATACAAATCATAGATATAGTGCAGAAAAATGACTATACAAAGATATGACCAATAAGAAAATATAAAAATTAAAAAAAACAAAACAAAAATAAAAGATATCACCATGCTAAAAAGCTACAAAGGTGATCATATATGCAAGAAATTTCATTCCATCTAAAAATTCCAGAATATGTTTAAAGATGTGAACAGTATTTTGATTCCAGTAAACAAATACCGTTTGAAAAAATTTCCCAAAAACCAATACAAAGGCAAAATTCTGGGAAAACAATCAGGCATTTACAAAATTAGTTACAAACACTAAGTGTATAATTATACTATATTTTACTTTGAAAAATTCCTTCTATTTAAAATTACAAATTAATTAGAACTTATTGCATGAGAACATGTTGCATAGATGGTAATGAAGGAGCAGATAAACTGGCTAAAGAAGGAACTAAAATTTACTTCACTGGATCTGAACCTTTCTGCAGCGTTAGCAATAAAACTGCTAGAACTGAAGTATCAATGGACTGAGAAAGAACATATAAGATGGAAGAACTTTCCTGGTCAAAAACTGGGTAAATCTTTATTAAAATATGTGGTAGTACCCTGGCTAAAGAACTATTGAATAGGGATGGGAAGCAAACCAGGAAAGCCATTGGAATGATTTCTGGACATTGGCCATTCCAGATACACCTACAGACAATGGAATTTTATAATGTAAAAATGCCAACTATGTGAGCAGTCTGCAAAGCACTTGTTACTAGAGTGTGAAGCTCTGGAATGACAAAGAGCATCACTATTAGAATACAATTTTTTAGGAGATGTATTTCCTAAGTTTGTAGGGAAGACTCTAGAGCTCAATGTAGCTCTAGATTTGAAACTACAAATTATGATTGAAGGTGTGCACAAAGGGACCCTGTGGCAGTTGGTCCTGGTGGTGTAGTGGTAACCGTACTTGCCTCCTAAACCCAAGATCACAGGTTCAAACCTGGCCAGGATCAATGGATTTTTTCGGGTGTAAAAATCCTAAGTATGACTTCCTTCGGAAGGGAAGTAAAGCCGTGGGTCCTATGTCGTACATTTATGGCAAGAAAAAGAACCTCAAGCCTGAAAAAAGAGGCCTCTGAGCAAAATTTGTCAGCCATTTCACGCTGTAAATTGAATGGGACGCTGATGACCTGAGGTGTTAAAGAGCGTCCATAAATAAACCAAATAATAATAAATGCTTTGGCTCAAATGCCAAGGTGTATCTTCATACTCCAACATCAATATAAATCCAAATCTAAATGTGTAAAATTTCAAATGTGTTGTAAGGTCAGCAAGAAGAGGATATTGCTGTTAAATGAATGACATACTAAGTTTTAAATTTTCTAAATTCACTTTTTGCGACGTGGAGCATTCTTATTTACAGTATAAGCCAATATTCCATAATAATTGTCAGACATTTCAGATGGATAACTTGAAGATGAGTCTCATTCTTTAGTAGTTGTGGGGGGGCATTGCATGCTGTTTATATTAACATAAAATATTTTTAAATTTTTGTCACATATTTCAAGCACATAAAAATTAATATTGATTTTTAGCACCTAAAAATCTAAGTCTTAGTTATCATATAAAAGTCTTTTACAATCAGCAGTACATATAAAGGCTTTCTTCATCAGGAAAGCACATTTAATTGTACTTGCAAACATTTTGCTGGTTGGGATTTATGTCGAATCAAGCCATACACTCTGATTCTGACATTTAAAAAATATAACACTTCTGGTGATCCATGCATACATGAACATAAAAACCTGAGGCTATGTTATTGCCTAATTTGCTTAAATAAACAACTAACAACATGACTGAGAAAATGACATGTGGTTAGTTGCATGCCTGAAAAATAAGTAGTTTTACCATTAATTTAAGCAATAGAAGTAATGCAGTTTTGTAAAGTCAAATTCACACTGACAAACAAAACTTTACCTAGAACACTGGAAATGTTACAGACTCAATTCACCTCCCATACATAATTTCTTATTGAAGTACTAAAATGTAAAATATCTGTTACACAATAAATATTTTTGAATGGCCCATGCAAAAAGAATTCCATAGGTATTTCCTCAGCCTGCCAAATATGCACTCAATATTTTCAAATGCAGAGCAGAGCTGAGCAAACCAAGACCTATGGGTATTATAATAGGTGTTCAGCAAAGAAGCATTAATAATGACAGAAATTGCAAAATACTAAACTTTTAAAAGCCAATGGACTCTGCAAATCTTATCATGTTTACTGAGATGGCTGATTCATTGACTTGAATATCTGCTTATTTTTATGGTGAGGTTTACAGCAACTCACTATTTTGCTTTTATGCTAAAATAAATAAAATGTTATCCATTCCATAGATTAAAAATGTACAGCAGACTGTGGAGTAAATCGGGTGCTACACATAACCTAAATACAAAAGTGCAAGAAATAAACATGTAAGAATGTAAACTAACTGACAAGAAACTAGTCACCGTGTATGTGTAAGGTGCCTGCAGAAGGCATTGAATGAAGAGAATTGGGAAATACCTACTGAGAATGAATGATCTGGGCTTCATACCTTGAGTGTAGGTAATATAGTTCAATGTCTAGTTTGCTGTGTATAAAATGGGGTGCAAAGCAGATGACACTGAGTTGCAAAAAAACAGTTATTGCATTTGGGCATGCCAAAGGCCATCCTGCAAAGGAAGTAGCAGAATTTTCAGGTTTATCAATGCATACAGTTATCCAAATCTACTAACAATGGCAAAAGTCTTAGACAACAGAATGCAGATGACCTGCGATTTTAAAGAGCATCCATAAATAAATCAAGCTACAGGTAATTCATTTCAGAATATGGCCAAAAGACAGTACTAATGGTGATGGAATAGGACTGCTGGCTTATTTTATGACTTGTGGAAAAAATAGCTTTGCTCTGAGCCAGAAACTGCTGCAAGATATCGCAGGACAATCCCAATGCATTTATGAAAGAACTTTGCAGGGAACTGCATTGCATAAACATTTGAGGCAGAGTGGCATATACAAGACCTTTGCCCATTTCTGCTCACAAAGTTGCAGGGTTATGATGGGAAAAGATAAACAGTGAACCATTGAGGCCTGGAAACATGTATCTAGTCATACAAATCATCTTTTTGCATGAACTGAAATGATGCTCAGGATTGTGTTCATTCAAGGAGCACTGTATTTAAGGTTTGGTGCAAGATGATGGAGGCTCTGTAATGTACTAGGGGTGATTTAATTATGTGGGAATGGGTCCTATGGTTGAGTTATCTAGTTTTTAAACTAGAATGCCTACATGAAGCTGCTAGAAAATCTGTTTTTGGCATTTTCCATTTATCTTAGCTAGGACCATAACATTCCCATCCAAGTCTTCCAGGATGACAATTTCCATATTCACCAAGCTGCAACTGTGACTTATTTGTAAGATGAAAATAAAAAAGCACTTGCATAACTGGAGTGGCCTACATAATGCTCTGATTTGAACCGTTCTGGAAAAGTGTGCCACACATCAAGCAAGGTATCTACTCAATCTGGTCAACCTTTGTAATTCTTTGATGCAAATGTGGTTAATCATTTATTTCTTCCACATGCAGAAGCTTGTCCAGTTTCTGCCACAGCAAATCATAGCTGTTATCCAGGCTCATGGGAGTATTACATGCTATTAGATATGCTCCCGTTCACGGTAATGTAATGTTTTGTCCTATGAGCTTATCTACATTTTATAAGCATTCCTCCATTTATTACATAAGATGCTAGTTGAATAAGTGTTTTTTCCAGCTAGTGTCTCACCAGGCTCTCAGAATACACTTTATCAGTAAAATTTTTACCAGAAAAGCTGAATTCAGTGCATTGCATAAACTTTGCATATGTAGACAAACATTATCCTAAGGAATGTACTAACAGTAATTTAAAATATATAATTGCACTATAAGTGAAAACTAGTATTAAACAATTGTGAAGATATAAATTACATATAATGATGTAAAATAAATGCTCATATTTGATTTTTAAACTGTGTTTCTCTTTGCCTTATTCCAGATGTCAACAGTACCAGGTACTCTTTATCATCCTATTAGCTGGTGAGGTCAGAACCATTTTTTGTGAAACAAATTAGTTTACTGTTCAAAATAATAATTTATCCTTATACATTTAAAGTATCTCAGGATATGTAATTTTCATTAGCATTTAAGTACAATGCATGATAACATCAACACATGTGGAGTTCATGCAACACATTATCATGAACTACATTGGAAGTTATTTCTCAGATTAATTACTAAAGCTTGCTTCATCCTGACATGAGCACATGCAACTTAAATACTGCATTTGTTTATTGCTCAACTTTTCTCAGTGCAGAAAACAGAGAAAGTCTTCAGTTTGTTCATTAACAGAGTTTGTTATTCTAGGTTATAACTTATTGGTATACTTCTTGCATATTTTCATGATCGTGGCAATACATCATCTTTTAGGTTGTGCCACATTCTTGCCAAGCCATACCTATGGTGCAAACATATTTAGCTAATCAGGGATGGGAATGCATACGGATATAGAGCTCTATATTTACATGTAGAGTAAAGTTAAAAGAAACACAGTTTAGGCACACATTAAATTCAGACAAATGGGCAGATCAATAGCAGCAGTAGCATTTTGAAAACATGAATTTGAAGAAAAAAACATATTTTCTGAAGTACATAGGTGCAAAATAGCAAAATTTAAAAATCTAGGAAAATATACACATGTCATCTAAATAAAAATCACGACTTTTGAATTTTTAGAATTTAACAGCAACTATTAGCATGCCTATATTGCTTTCAGCATCAACACTATTAGTTAGGAAAATTATGTAAAATGTTATGCTAGTTTATAAATATTGTACTTACAAAGCTGTTGACAATGGAGTGGTAATATATCCTAAACTTAGGTATAAATTTTTTATGCTAAACTTCATTTACTTACATAAAATAAGATGCGTTTCCGGAGAATCTCTCCCATCTTCAGTTGCTCACTGGACCGCCATTACTCGAAACATGAAATAAAACCAAAAATTAAACTGGTGAAACATCTTCACAACCCAATGGAGTTATCCACATGGGAAAAAATTTTCATTTTAAAAAATAAAGAAAACCTAATGAACTTCAAGTTTCCCTCTATGGATGAACTCAGCAATTTCCTACTTCAGCCAACAGATGCCAACACGGGACATCCGGGTGTCTAGCCATCGTTTCGAGTAACAGCAGTTCAGTGAGCAACTGAAGATGGGAGAGATTCTCCCAAAACGCATCTTACTTTATGTAAGTAAATGGAGTTTAGTGTAAAAAATGAATACCTAAGTTTAAGTTATGCTAGTTTTCCTGACATTTAGGGTCAATTTATTTTATGCATTTATTTGAAACTTTTTTTTTTCATATTAACAAAAGATGCACATTTTGTTGCTTTTTTTTTTTTTTTTGACCATCTTCATTCACTGTGAGATGTTGCAAGCTTTCTTAAATTCTGAAATTGCCCTTTGGCAACAGCATGTTTCTGCATAACTTGGGCAATAAATTCCTGCTCATAAATCTGAAACAATACACATATTTTCATCCATTAAAAGCAGTTTCTGTTTCTAAAATATAATACTTTATTAAATTCCAAGTTATGAATAATTGAATTACTCTCTTTATAGGTCCTGGGGTTTCTCTAATGATGAATTTCAAAGAAGTTAGATCTTAGCATAACTTCATATTTTTCATTTTACTCTGTATATCTGACATCTTCCATAATTTTCTCTTGTGGCAATAATACTCAAGGTTATTGCTAATGCAATGCTTTAAAACTCTACTTCTCTGGTCTTCGCTTTCTCTACAAACCAAACATATGGTTCACATACCTATGTTTATGTAGTGACTTTGGTGCCCTTCAGTAATCTTCCTCTTAACTTTGTTATGCTCTACATGTCTTTTCCAGCTTACTGTTCTGTAGATGTTTTCTTTTTATAATTATTGTATAGCTACCTGGTCTCCTTATATGTGACTGCACCATATTTTCTTGTCCTAGCAGCTATTGTTTCCCCCTAAACTCACACTTGATCCGCCACTTTATACTGCTTCAGAATGCTCTTGATACACTGAATAAATATTATACTTCATTATACATTATGTACATTTATTTCCTTTGCATTTTCCTCTGATAACACTAAATTGCTCACTTCAGCATAAATCTTTATTACAATTAAAATGTCAATATCCACTGCCATGTTTGAACACAAAGGGCTTGCATGCCAACTGGCAAGAACTTCATAGTTGGCAATTTAGTTTACTGCAGGAAGAATTCAGCAAGTATAATCAACACCAGCTTTCTAGAACATCAGTGATGTATATCCAATTTATTGCAAGCTTTAAAACTGAAGGGTCAGGGGGTAAATAATGGCATACCTGATATTTTGCAGAAAATAAATGAAAACAATCCTGAAGTATCTATAAGTAATATGATGGAATTATCCTAATTTTGCTGCACTAAACACTATGGGTAACAGTGTATAACATGAAGATTCCTACTAACCAGGAACAGATTTGCTAAAACATTTATAAAATAACACAAAATAAAATGTAACATATTTTTGCAAAAAGATGGCTTAATGCTGCAGTCAGTTATAAACCATTGTTACAAATTATTTCAACAACAATGGAAACTATAATATATTGCTTGAGAGTTAGATAAATTCTGATGTAGATGTAGAAATTGGAAAGGCATTGTGTGTGAACAGCAAACTGAAAGCAGACAAGAAAAATGTAAAATCTATTACAGTCAGTGATGCTAAAAACATGACTGAAAATATTTTCATTTTATTCAGAGATGTTGTACCTCCACTTGTAACACCAGGTATAGAGTTTTAAAGGAGAAATGTTATGTGTTGCAGCTTAGATGTTAAATAACTATACCAGGTGATCCACCATTCCCTTATAATTTGTTGTGCAACCTGTGGATTATAGACATTTTAAAAACATCAATCTCAGTTCCCATCCAGTATTATCAGAATAATATGCTTGAGCTGATGCTCTAGAAAATAGAAGTTATTGTTGCTGTAGGTTTAAATTCAACATTAGAAACTCTAATGAAATATGAGTATCACCACAAATGTGAACATACTTTTAGTATAGGGACATGGACAAGAGCAATGAGCTGCCTGCATGCTTTGAGGCATAAGCAGTAGCTCAGTTGGATAAAGTATGTGTCTGCTTGGATAAAAAGTAAGGCACATCAGTGCAGATTTAAATCTTCAACAGTTTGTTAGTTTCCCCAAAATCTGGACATCTGTTTTCCTTTATTTTGTTTTTCTTATTTTATTTTGTTTCTGTCATATTTTGCTCAGTATTTTATGAACCTCTTCCTACATTAAAACCTGATCAGAGCAAATAATAGTCTGATGCATATTAACTTGAACAGAAATTTGCAAACAATAGCTGTATAATGTTTGAAAATGCCATGAAATTATATAAAAAAAAATCCATGCTTCTAGAAGTAAAACAGGGTTACTAAGACAAGAAAAGATATGAGAAAAGTAACTTCAGTGTAAAACTTCAGCTGAGTAAAAAAACAGACCGCCTCTTTGGCCTAGTGATTAACGTTGCTAACTACTGGCCGGTAGGTCCTGGGTTCAATTCCTGGTACATGCTTAGAACTTTTTAAAGTTAGGGAGGCCTTGTACAGTGTCTGCCCAGCCTCATGATGATAATTGGGGATAGAAAGGTGGCATCCTTCAGTCTCAAAAGCCTTGTGATAGGCAACCAGCATAGTAACTATATGCTCACCTGCAATACTGCCCTCTATCAATGAAGTTGTAAAATGGAGATCTGAGAAATATTTTTTCTAAATATCTACTAGTATAGCATTTTAGAAAATTCAACAGGTATTCAAAACATGAATAAACTTCTTAAGAAATAGGTTTATTTTTCTTTTTATGAAGATATGCTCAAAATAATGGCCACCTTCATTGATACACATTTGAGCACATTGGTGTAATGACATGTAGCACATAATATATGAGGTGTAACCAATCTGTAGGCACAGTGATCAACTGCCAAAGATGATAAGGGTTCTAATGTTCCTGTGCATATATGATTTCTTTAAATGGTCCCATAGGAAGAAGTCAAGTGGCATAAGATCAGATGATCTGGCAGGACATGAGACAGGTCCTCCCTTTCCTAATCATTTTTCTGAATGTATTACCAGGGAGATAGCAGATCTATGTGATGGAGTTCCATTATTTTGAAACCACATCTTTTTCAAGAATGTGGTTTCAGCAGCTGAGGGAGGTGGTTTTCAAGGAAATGAAGGTAGTGTCTGATTAAATCATCACCCAAAATGCCACACCATACATTTACTTCCCACTGAACATAAAATTGTTCCTGTTTAACCCAATGACAGTTATGAACATTCCAGTAGTGCATGTTATGGCGATTCATGGTTCTATTGTGTGAAATCATGATTGATCCAAAAATAGAATTCTGAATTAAAAGGCTGCCTCACTATCCATGTTGCATAATACCCATTGACAGAAATCCACTTGAACTTCAAAGTCACGACCATGCAGCTCTGGTTATAGCTGAAGATGGTATGGATGGAATTTATTGCTACTCAATATTCATGTAACAGTTGACTGACTTATGTGGGTGTGTTATGCCAATGCTCCTGTGCTGATTTGCAGGCTATTTAGAACAGAATCCAAAAACATTTTCTTCATTATGGTCAGAGGTACTGGTGAATCTCTGACACAATGGCCAGAGGTGGCTGGTGAATCTCTAACAGGACCAGGCACATGGAAGCTCCTGCCATATGAAAATGTCATTCAGTATTATGAAAAGTGTAGGTTGTCTTCTATCTGGAAAACTATCTTGATACAGGCATTGTGCCTGTAATAAGTTATGTTGCATTTCTTTGTAAATGTGCAGCATTTCATGCACTCATCATTAGAAAACATTGTAAGAGATGGGCACTTTGTGCTGTGTTGTTGATAGAAGTGAAGGTTACATGGCATACACAGGTAATGCAATGTGTTCATATTGGGTATATTTAGTCGTATGTATATATGAATCAATGAACAAACAAAATAAATCATATGCATGTCCTGGAATTTGAGCCACTATATCCCAACTTATTCTGGAAGCAATACTGTATATGTACCCATTCAGCCACAGGGGACACATTTAGTTACCCCTTAGAACATGTGGATAGTCAGTCAGTCTTCACATAATATCCATTATAAACCTCTTTTTCAAGGTTTAAAGTGTTTATTTAATATTCTATTGTAGATCACATTGCAGAATCATCAAATTACACTCACATGCATTACATTAGCAGGCAAGGGTACCTGGTTTTGGAATGGACATAGCTACTGTTGCTAAGATCTATTTTCATTTAAACTAAAGGCTGGATTTACCTGGCCAGCTATAGGGGGCAAACATTGCAATATTGGTCGACATGATTTCAGAAGCTTGGAAGTGTTGCCTATTTAAAAAATTATAAGTTGCTGGTGAACCACTGGTGTTAGCTTGTAAAAGGTATGTTTCTAAGGAATAAGACTCTAGCCAGATAAAAAGTGGTGAAATTAAATCACTTTCATGGCTCAATTAATATTGGTTTGAAGCCAACTGCAATAGCAAAGCACACTCTTCAAATTCTCAGTGGGTCAAGTTGCCTGATTGCAGTTTTATAGTGTAGAAGACAGTTCAGTTCAGTGGCCTAACTTTTCTGTCCTAAGACTTGTAAAGCACAATCATTATTTATTAAAAAAAAAAATTAACATCCTGAAGGTCTGGGTACAGAATGTTAAAAGTTTAAAAAATAAAACATGAATTAATAGTTTTGTAATCAAATATGTGAATTCAACTGCTCATTATATTATCACTTTTCTGCTAACAACAACAACAACAACAACAACAACAACAACAATAATAATAATAATAATAATAATAATAATAATAAAAACAATTACATGCTAGAAGGTTATTATAAGCATCAAAATATTTTGCTCTACTAAATATTCTATAGGACTAGAACTGCTCAAATATTGAGAAATTTCAAAGAATTCACAACAGTAAGGTATATTAACACAACAGATAAATGTGAGTAATGCAAAAAATGCATAAAATTTAAAGTATGTGCAGAAAATGAAAAGATTAGTGTTAAAATCCTGCCAAATGCTGCAGTATAATTGGAAATTCAACAGAAAGTTAAAAATAGTGAAGTAGATTGATTATACATATAAAAAGTGGGCATAAGGTGACACCACACTTCACTAATTGATTAATTTGTCAGAACAAGTTTCAAGGGCTTTCATCTTATCCTCAGCTGTGGACCAACTAATCCTGGAAGATGATGATATGTCCTTTGATGGTTCCAATATAAACTGAATCAAGAAGTCTATTGGCAGTATGTCAAAGTTCATAACATGTGTTTATTTCTAAAAATGAAAATTTTTTCCCATTTTTCTAGTTCCTTGGGATTGTTGGTAGCTTTTGACAATTTGGTTTATTTCTTGTGATGGTATGGTTATTTGTCCAAAAAACTCTCTGCAACTGCTGATTTATCCACCTGTTTATATCTTACATTTCTAAATGTCCTTTTGCTCTTGTCTCTAAATTTCTTATAACCATAATGTAAGTTATTTGTTTTTTCCATTCCTTATTTGAAGATGCAAATGCCAAATAGTAGAGCATAGGGATTCAGGATTCATTTTCAACAAAATTAATTAGTTTAAATATCTTCATTTCATCATTTGAAAGCTATTTCGGCAGTTGTCATGGTATTTTGAAAAATCTAACAAGGAAAATGGGATCCTACATTACCTATTTCTAAGAATATGCCAGTGTGTCAGGTCTTACAATGTACTAGTCTTTTTTTTTTTTTTTAGCATTAATAACAGTGGCATTGTTTACACCGACAATATTAAGTGTGGCACTAAAAATTATAATGAAAGAATTAATACCTGATGTACATTTGTTATGTTTACATGGATTTTCATCTCATTTTCAGTGAGCAGAATGCAATTCCATGGTGACCAATTGTGGTTTATATCCCATCTGCATAGTCTGAGATTGAAAAGATTGCTATGTTTGCTGATTGCTGATTTGTTGTGCCATATGTTTGAAATAAGATGATAATAGTCTTCATCCTGGAAGCATTAAAACTGTGTTAACAATTTAAGCATAACCTTCATATAAAGGCTTCACTCTAAACAGAATGTATAACAAAAATATACCATCAATATTCTTAATTATTGTGAAAAAGAGAACAAAAAATTATTAATATTGGTAATTATATTAATTTCTTATTGATAATTAATTGCTTATTGTATACAGCATAAAAGCAATTATGTGAATATATGCATATCTACCATGTAGATGTACTCATTAATCAGACTGCTGGAATCAATACAGTGTGCTAGACTATTTTCAAAATAAAAGGTTAAATATGCAGTGTCAAAAGTAATCCTAGAGTGAATCATTAATAAATTAAAATGCAGACAGTCAGCAAAGAGAAGAGCACAGTCACGTGGTTTATGCCGCATTTAAGTGATTCTTTCTTGGCCAATAGTTTAAGGAGTAATCTTTAATTTTGTCGAAATAGAATGGCTCATAACTTTAGTGCTTAGGTAGGGTCTCTTATGGACTCCCAAACATTGAATGTAAAGGTAAACTGAACTAGACATCCAAGCTCTTCCCTCAGGGAGGCCATTTGGATGTGTTGAACTCAGTGATGAAGTACATTCTTGATACTCAGGGAAGATTGAGCATACTTCAGCAGGGTGAAGGGCAGCCTCAGTTTGCTCCAGAAACTAGCCTGGAGAATTCGAAGGCTTTTATTACATAGAGTGGCCAGGCCTGTAGTGTTTGGTAGCTGGTCTGGATGGCACTGTGCACATATAAGGAACATAACTTGCAACATTTTGTACTGCCAGTTTGAAGTTTTTATACACAGGCTTATGGAAAGATCAAAGCTGAAGGAAGCAACGTGAGTTTTTCAAATAATGCATATGCTTTATATGTAAAGTGTCAGAAGTCTTTTCATGGAGCTTATATTTAAAAAGTTTCTAACATAGGTTTTGATTTTTATCTGAGAACTGGTTAAATTTAACTGTAAAAATTCTTCACTGCTTTTGTCTTTATTGTAGTTGTGAAAGATATTGAAAATTTGAACAGAATTTTGAAAAGTACATTTTATGCCATTTGAAAAATTTCTTAGATTTGATTTTGCTTCTTACTTTATTGTCAGGTATAGCACTTTATAAGTTTATCTAACACCTATTAGATGTAATGTTATACCATTTTCAGAAAAGAGCTATGCTACTGGCAAAGTAAAAGTCATGGGCTAACATTATTAATATTATTTACATAACCATTCCCAGTAGCATAGTTTAAATTTTTAGCTTCATAGATGATGAAATTTCTAAAATAATAAATAAGATAATAAACAAAAGGAGAAGTATTATAAATGATGCTAAAGGCAAAGTATAAATATGAAAAAGATAATTTATAGTCAAGTGAGATTTACAAATTCCCTCTAATATTTTGATCCCCCCCAAAAAATAGTGTTCAACTTGCTGCTTCAAACAGTGATTTTGATGTATAGATATTGAGGCAAGATATCCCCCACTGGAACCCTGAGTAGGTATTATCTACATTTAATTTAAGTGTATCCACTTCACGTATATTTATATCTAACAATGTATTTTGCTATATATGTTTCATATTTATCTTGTTATGTTCCCTCAAGACGATCAGCTTGTATGCCATAAAAGGTTTATTATTCTCTAAGAACACTTTGCTTGTTGACGGAGGGACCAGAACCTGCCACCTGTTGCTACTATTTCTAAAAGACAACCCTAGTCCTTTTTGGAAGGAGAGAGAGAGAGGCTTTTGAAAATAACAAAACCATACTGCTAGAGCAGAATATCATTTGATGGACACTAGGGGGCCTTAATATTTTGTTATGCAACAGATCAGTAACCATCACCATCCATGGCCCGACACTCAAGCAGGGTTACCTGCAGCATGGCATTTACACTTGTGCACAGACAAACTATAGTCAAGCTACTCTTGATCATGGAGTTACATGGAGCCATTTATGTTGTTCAGCTAAGTATCTACTGTTCTTCACCCATTCAGATCATATGAAGGATGATTGCAGAGTATTTCCAGGCTTTTAAATCACATGATGAGCTGAGCTTGCATCACTTACTGCTGCATGGAAACATATGTATTAATGTCTGACCAGAGATACTAATGTACTAACATTGAAAATGGCAGAAACTCATGGTGTCTGGAATACCCATTTTTCATCAGTTTCCAATAACCCATGAATGAGAAAGATTGGTTTATTTTTTAGTGATATTTAACCTTGCAGTTTTATCATGAAAAATAAAAAATATGGTCTGCCAACAACCAATTACCATATAATGGTGTACGTTAATTCTTTCCAGCCAGCATAAAATAGCTGATCTAAGGCACAGGAAATTTTCAAAGAAAGAAAAGACAAACACCCTGATAAGAGAGAAGAAAATGCATATTAGAAAGAGGTGGGTGGAAAAATTTAAAAGATTGAATTACAGCTCTGTTTCTTATAATGTTCCAGACTGGCAAGGGGTATAGAGAAAGATTTATCTATATATTTGATATCTACATTTCAATGCTTACACTGTTCTTTACAAACTCACAGGGGGGTAAAAAACTTATTCTGACTTCAGAGTAAACAATGCACAACTGTTGCTTGAATCTGCAGTAATGTCTGAGTACTCCATTCCAGGCTGACCTTTTGCTACTTTGCAACTTTGCAACTGCAAGTCAAAAATTGGGTTCATTTTTTTAATGCAAATCACTCTTACACATAAAAAGAAAAATGTAACTGATATATGTATGATATGCAGGAGAGGAAAAAATATAAATACATAAATGATGATGATGATGATGATGATGATGATGATTATGATTATGATGATTTATTGCTTTAATAGACTCTTGTACACAAGTTTTAGACATTGTCAAAATCTAGAATTAACAAAGTTGTGTAATTCAATTAAATATGAATGTAGGAATCCACACAGTGAAACTATCATAAATTTTGTTGAATTAAAAGGTAAAATTGTATGATTAGTTGAACTACACACTCTTAAAGCTTCACTTACTTTTTATAAATGTATGGAGCTTTAAGAGTGTGTAGTTCAACTAATCATACAATGATATCCATTAATATGATTGGCTTCACTGTGTTTAAGTTCCAATTTTTCATTTAAGTAAAAGGTAAAACTTCTAAAATCATGTCAAAATATTAAACTCTCTTGATGTTTCACATTAAAACTTTTTTTTTATTAAAAAGTAAGTTGGGACTAGTTTTGTGAGTTACTTGCTCACATTGTCAACCAATTGATGACTTAATTAAAAAAAATAATTAAATTAAAATTAACTGAATTAAAAAAAAGTTTTAATGTGGAACATCAAGAGAGTTTAATATGTTGACATGATTTTAGAAGCTTTACCTTTTAATTCAACAAGACAAAGTTGTGTAAGTTTAAAACATTAGTTGAAATAATTCATAATATAATTATAAGGTATGGTATAAGAATAGCAAGGTTTAACAGAATCAAAATACAATAACTTATAAGTAGAATATTTTAGTATACAGTTACAAGAATTAAAGGAGATTTACACATTTTATCCACAATTCATCCATCCTGTACAGGCATTTCTCAATCAAGAATCATTTTAGATCTCTCTTAAATTTCTTCCCTTTTTTCAATTTAAAATCTCGGGTAGTTTGGTGTATAAAATTACATCTTTCATAAGTGGTTCAAATTCTGATGCTTTTTTGTTTAAGGTGACTTAATGTAGATGTTTCCCCATGTGTCTGGTATTGGTTATTACAGCTAGCATTCTTATTGCTATTTACAATTAATAGGATTAGTTTATATGCATATAGCAAGATCACAGTTAAGTTATTTTCTCTAAAGATTTTTTGACATTAATTTCTTTCATTAAGTCTGTAAATAATTCTTATACAGTGTCTTTGTAAAATTAATAGTCTATTTAGATTACCAATGAAAATGCATGGCAGCACAAAATATTAGGGTTGCTTTTCATTTGCTGGACTGCTTCAAGGTATACCTAGAAGGGTTTTTAAATATTATGCAAATCAGTTAAACCACCACTTCAAAATCAGAGGCTTGTCATACTAGATGTACATAATTGGTAAGTCAATAGTGTTCTTGCTTGGCATGAAAAATTTGAGACAAAAATCTTTAATAGTTTACTTTTTATGACCATTGTGTATGAATATGCTTTCCATAACCC
Source organism: Metallyticus violacea (assembly GCA_030762175.1). Taxonomy (NCBI): domain Eukaryota; kingdom Metazoa; phylum Arthropoda; class Insecta; order Mantodea; family Metallyticidae; genus Metallyticus; species Metallyticus violacea. The sequence goes on along the minus strand of CM060846.1, from coordinate 317,431,974 downwards.
TTAAGATCTATTTAAATATAATTTCTGTAGCCTGGGAAGGGTTTTTAAATATCACGCAAATGGGTTAAACCACCACTTCAAAATCAGAGGTGTGGCATAGAACATATTTAATTTTTGCACATCATTTCTGTAACTGTTACTCCTTACATGTTTGTTATTGCTAAAATATGTATGAATCTATTCAAGAATCTGAAAGCTGTGAAGAGAGCTCATAGTAAGGACAGTGGGAAATTTTGCAGAAACTGAAGAGCTACCAGATGTGCTACATTAAGTAAATCAGTAAAGCACACAAAGCTGTGCAATAGGTCATGTAAATTGTAACATAAAATACAAATTACTTTGAATTAATTTTTCTAAAAAAAAACACAATAAATAACAAAATGCTTTGAATTATTTGCATGTGTGCTTTTGTTGTCTATTGCCATAAGAGTGGATCTCCATCTCAATGTTTATTTGAATGGATATTCTCTCTAAATTCATAAAAATATTTACATCCATTTTCTGGATCACTTGTATGCTGATGACATGAGAAATTCCTTAAATGAACATGTCCATTGCTACCCTTATTCTTAAATAGGTAAAATGAAACTAAAATTGCTTTGTGTTATCCAATCTGACTGGCTGCTTGCTTGGGAAAGTTTAGGCTCATTAGCAAGACTGTTTTGGGTGCTAGAAATCACACACTGGGAATGAGGGGAAGCAATAGCTTATAAAGTTTAAAGGTGTTGAATTACAGTATCAGTTAATGGTTTTGATTTTAAATATTGAAAACTGGAAAATTGCATACTTCATTTCTGCATTTACCACAACAATTTCTTTTTCTAATTTATTCATCATATGTTGTAAAATTTACAAAGGATTCTTCAAAATATTTAAGTTTAAGATTATAAGGGAATATAAAATGAGAAATAAATATTATATATTATATAACAATATTATATAATTATATATAACAATATTATATAATTATTATATATATAACAATATTATATAATTATTATATATAACAATATTATATAATTATTATATATATAACAATATTATATAATTATTATATATATAACAATATTATATAATTATTATATATATATATATATAACCTGATGGTTAAGATATTGAAGATCCTCAATTTTGGTACTGCAAAACTTTAGGAGTTCTTGTATATTTATGTAAATTAAATTGTAATGTGGGCTGCTGCCAATGGATTGAAAATGTATAATTAGCAAATTGATGTAATTATGATATTATGTAAATAGTTGCAAAGGCAGCAAGAAAAAATGTAAATTTGAATGTATAATTATTTGGTAAAATAAATCATTCATATATGTATTAAATGTTATGATAATTATAATTATCAAAGTCAACTATTTACATTTATTTATTCCTTTAATTTTACTCTTCTACATTATAAAAATATTCTAAGGAAAGCTGAAGGAACAATGCCCATGTCAAGAAATGTGAGTAGCAACATGTAGCTAGTGCTTTGTATACTTATTTCCAGGTCTGTGCTTAAGCACATTCATAAACATACTATCGCAGATACACAAGGTAACCAGTACCAGCAAGTGATATTTGACAAATGATGCATTAGAAGACTTTATTGATGTTGTTTCTGCCAAAGATGTCAGTGATTGTCAGAGTGCAAATCTCCATAGCTTATGGGATATTGCAGTGTGGGATGAATTTATACAGAACTACATGTATTTAAAATCTGGACCAAATATAACCGATGAACAATTATTTCCCAGCAAAACTAGATGCCAATTTACTCATTTCATGCCATCAAAGCCTGATAACTATGAATAAAAGTTTTGGCTTGCTATGGATGTTGTTTCAGATAACTTCTAAATATCTTAGCAAGTATTTGCTCAACCTTAGAATTAGTGTGTGTTGGATTAAGTTATAATAAAGGCTATGGACAATTTTAATTAAGGCAAAAATTGTTTCGCATCCCTATACTCAGGTAAGTAATTGACAGAAAAGTTTGTTATAGTAGACAAGTAAGGAATCAAAGCAATCAAAGTTCCATTGCATTCTTCCATTCTAAGCATGATGGGGTATTATTGTATATTTAGTAGAAAATAGTCATATCAACACAAATGAAAAGAAAACTCCATAAACTATCAGTTGCAATTAAGTATGGTGTAGACAAAAAGATTAAAGAATATGGTATAAATATATATTTTTTACTTGTTTTTGAATATATTACAGATTTTAGAGTTATGTTTAATGATGTATATAATAGAGCTTTCTTGCACAAGAAGGGAATAAACCAACTAATAAATAGATAGCCACAATTGACAGAATTAGGCTATGTTGTGTTTGTGGGGATTACCATTTCATAATTTGTCATGTGATTAAAGATATACATATTGAAAAGTTTTAATATATGCATAAAACTTCCACAGCTGCTGTACACAAAATTCTGTACATTAGCTTAATGAAATATTTTATAAATATTTATGAAAATATTTTAAATCATTAAAATGAGTCATAACATTTTGACTCATTTTGACAATATATGGATCATTAAAATTAAACCTAGACTAGTTTAGTGAACAGAACATATTTTATTATTTATTTGTCCATATGTTTACAAAATATGTTCCTCATCTATTTAGCTAAGAGGTCTAGGAGTAGTAGGATCTAGTTATTTTACTGCATGATAATATGTATTTCATGTGCTGCATATAATGATGAACATTCTCAACACTTCTGTTGAACACCATTTTACAGTCCAGATCTCTCAGCCTTAGATTTTGGACTGCTAAAACAGTTGTAAATGGTCATTGTTTTACATTTGACCAAGAGATCTGTCATGAAGTGGAAGAGCAGTTGTGGCAGTAACCAATTAACTATTTAGCAACACATATAGAAAAATTTACTGACCATTGGGACTACTGACTAAACAGGGAGAACAACTATTATTAGGGTTAGTAGTCAAACAGCAGATGAATGTATTTTATAAACATATGGGTAAGTTAATAATTGAATAAATATATTTTTCATTTATATATACCCTATATACCTTTTAATAGACTATTCAAGATTATATTTATCAATAATATGCAGTTCCCTGATTCTTTAGTCCTTTATTTTTGTGCAGATACATACTTGCATAAGAAAGGCAATGGAGGCAAAACACTGCCTCTTTCTTTCATCCTCACGCAGCTGAAGAATTATATATTCATATGGTCTCATATCTGTCCTTGACCAACTGATGTTCTGCATAAAGGTGCAATAGATACACACCTTAAGATTTTTACCTTTGGTATAGTTCTTGAATGATGAATGTGGTAGCAGTCGACTACATAGATTACACACATACAGTTTGGCTTCTCGTTTCACCAATTGGTATGACTGAAAATAAACAATATATAACTTATAATAAACACGCTGTCTTTATTCTATTAAGAAACTTTTATTGCTTTGTAATCATGAAGATAATTGTGTAATGCCAGAGTAGATTATATTATACTTGATAAAAACAATGAAGCTGATGATGATAAGCATTTGGTAGATTGAGATGAGGGAAAGATAGTTCTATTGGAGAAAATCTTCCCAGAGTTCAGTTTGTCAGTCAGAAACTTAATGTCTGGCTGCTTTGATTATACTCAAATTTTACAGTTGAAAGGCAAGTAGTCATCACTCAGCCACATGCCACTTGTGATTGCTGCTAAATGGAATTACTTATTGGCAATGCAGGTGATAAATTCACATAGGGCCATTGAGTGCTTAAACCAATTCAGGACTGTAAACAGCAGATGTCATTACTCCTCATACTCCTTGCTTTATGAAGCATCAATTTGTGTTTGTATTACTGCACCTTCTTAATTAGGCAAGGTCAATAAAGGTTGTAGAATTTTTTTAATAGTGTTTAATTCCATTTTTATATGTTATATTGCATAAGATGAAATGAAAAACTGGTCAAGGAATTTTGGAAAGGAAGTGTTACAGGCCTAAGTTTAGGATACCTCCATTGCATTTGCAATTGATGGAAACTGAGGAAAACCAGGAAATACTTGAGTAAGGAAAGATGGTTCTGATTGAATTCAAACCCTGGACCTCCCATTCGTAAGTCTATGCCTTATTAATCTTGGCCATGTTGGTTATGGGATTGGTCTTGTTATAACTACCTTAGCTCTACTGCAGCAGACAGTTATTACTCACAGCCATCTATTATACAGGCCTTTTAATCTCTAAATTTTAATACTTTTATGGCTATAAATTACTGGGCTGCTGTGACTTAAAATTATGAGTCCGTTTCATTAAATTGGTGGTGTTAACCATGTGCTTTAGTTACCTATGCAAATTTCAAGGGATTGTTACTGATTTCAAATTCAATGATTAATTATGATTTATGTATATTAGTAAATAGAATAGAGATCAAGAACTTTCAAAATTAAATGTGCAGATTGTCATAAAAAATATATTTGATAAATGAAGAGAAATTTATCAATTCAGAGAAAGGAGCACTTTAGGCATATTCATTTTAAACAAATTAAAAAATCAGCAGTGCAGCTCACTTTTGGACCCAAAATTACATAATTGAACCAGAGGCTAAGCTGCTAAAAGAACTTCACAACTCAATAGAACTATCTACTTGTGAAAAAATTTTCATCCTGAAAAATACAAAAAACTTAATAAATTTCACCCATGATGAACTCAGCAAGTTCCTCTTTGAACCATCAGAGACCACCACAGAAGCACCTTGAGATCCAGTCACCATATTGAGAATTGGTCAACAGCTGATGATGGTAACAATGTAGCAAGATGATAGTTGGAGACTAGGAATGCAGGTGATGCTGGTAGTGAAAGCTATGAAAAATATAATTTTCCAGGCATTACAACCCACAGTTCTATATTTTTACAAGCTTTAATAGAGTTATATGCAGCATTTTTTTCTAGGGAAAAAAAATGCAGGAACACTAAATTTTCCACAAAATGATTTACGAGGGTTACTGGATAAGTTTTGAGCCATGCACACACCAGTACTCAAAATTTAATTTCAACCATTACATTTTTTCAAAGTACTCTCCTTGGCATTCTATGCAATATTGCATCTTCTGGACCCATCTCTAGAAGCAATCATGACACTGATTTTCTGGCACAGCACTCAACTTCTCTTCATAGACTGTAACAGCCTCTTCTGGACTGTAAAATCTTTCACATAAGCAATCTTCATGGTTGGGAACAGGAAGAAGATGCAGAGTGCTAGGTTGGAGCCTTATACATATTGTCCTCAGAGGGGTGTGCTCAAGTAATGTGATTGTTGCATTTGGCATGTGAGCAGATGCATTGTCATAATGCAGCAGAATAGAATACCTTCCAGACCTGTCCTTGGTCATCTATCCTGGATGCTAGAGAGGACCTTTGCAAGGCAAACTTCTGTAAACTATTTTGCTGCTATTTTATAATTTTCAAGCACAGTGGTCACAATATGCCCATTTTTTGCAAAGAAATTTGCCACTATTATCTTCCTAACACTTTGTCGTCTCTTGACTTTGTGGGAAGTTGGTCATGTGGAAGGACTCAGACCAATGACTGCTGGATCAAATTGGTATATCCAGGTCTCAGCACCCATGACTATGTCTGACACAGTCTGAAAGTTCCTATTTTTAAAATGTCCCAACATCTCTGTGCACTATTCCATCATTGTGCACTTCTGGCACTCATTGAGAAGAAATTTTCCTCACTCTAAGGTGATTATGCAGGATGTTTAAAACACTTGACAAACTAATCCCCAGGACTTACTCAACGCCCTTGTAGGTCAATTCTAAGTTTTTGTTGATCTTCTCTGGTGTCATTATCAAGTTCATTTGGAAAAAATCTCTCTCACACTTACTGGAAGATATTGTAATATTGCTGAAAATGCACTTTAACTTCAAAATTTTCTCAGAAACTACTTTTGGTGAACCCACATATTATCTGAAGACTGGTCATTTATCTTTCAGAAATTTAAATTTGTGAGGGAGTTGATAACTTCTCCTTCTCTGAAAAGAATATTCCTATTGCTTTCTGCAGGTGGAGCACCATTGCACATTTTAACAACTCCAGGTCATCATGGTAAAAATAAAGCTTAGTGCTATAGAATTATTCAAGCTCTCTTAAAAGTCACTTTGGAAAATTGCTGGATTTGTAATTTATTTTCTGTTATGAATATCAGTATCACAGATTTTAAGTCATTTTGTAGCTTAAATGGCCTGCTTGTATGCAGAGTATGAAGTAGTTTTTCTATCCAGTTTTTAATACATTCAGGAATCACACACAGTTCTTCTAGTTAAAATATTTAAAATATTCAAAACACTGTTCATGGTTTCACTCTCAAAAATTAAAAAAACCAGGACATCTTGTAGAATTAAAAGTAAAACTTCTAAAATCATGTCAATATATTAAACTCTCTTGACGTTTCACATTAAAACTTTTTTTATTAAAAAGTAAGCTGGGACTAGTTTCCTGAGTCACTTGCTCACATTGTCAACCAATTGACAACTAACAGATCTCTTCAAGTCATATGTATACTTGGTAATTGTATAGATCCTACCTTGTATTCCATGTTATTACAGTATAATATTTGATTTGAGTTGTCTTGTTCCTGATGGCTAGAAAGTCGTTACAATTCAATTAAAAATGAATGTGTACATCCTACTTGAAGAGATGCATTAGTCATCAATTGGTTGAAAATGTGAGCAAGTGACTCACGAAACTAGTCCAAACTTACTTTTTAATTAAAAAAGTTTTAATGCGAAACGTCAAGAGAGTTTAATATATTGACATGATTTTAGAAGTTTTACTTTTAATTCAACAAGATTATGATAGTTTCACTGTGTGGATTCCTACATTCATTTTTAATTAAACCAGGACATGTTTCATGAAGAATTTGTTCACATCGTCAACTATTAAAGAACTGATGGATCACTGGTTGAAGTTGGAAAAGTAGGTATATGCAAGAACTCTGGTGCTCTAGTGATGAACCTAATGCGAGGACTCTGGTGGTCTAGTGATGAACCTAAACAGTGTGCTGTCTACTACCAGAATATTAAAACTCATGAGTTTATGCTCATGGAAATTATGGAAAATATAAATTACAAAAATGCAATAACTCACCAGGTTTAATTTTGTGGATACTGTTTTGAAGTAATGTAGTTATATACAGTGAACAAAACTTATATGGATTATTTAGCTTTATGTTTGATTCATAGAGGTCAAATTTATTATGAATGCATGTTATTTAAATATAAATTCTGCTCTTCTACTATGAGATATAATTTCATTTATAACATCATCATAAAATGAAGGCAATTATTTTATGTTTAGTAGTAGTATTTTCCCAGTGAATAATGTGCCAGGTGAACTTTTTCTTTTTTATGATTTAGTTGCTCTAAAATAAGTATTTATTCTTTTTAAAGCTGAAAAAATTATTCATAGATGCATTTAAGGCAGATATTATCAGAATTAGTGAAGCCAACTGTTGTTTCACTCATAATATTAAGAATATTTTTGGTATTCATATACAGTATTAATACATATAAAAGTTGTCTTCAAACTCAGAGAAAGTGTACAAAGTAATCAGCTCATTTTTTAGCTTGACAAAATCAAACAATTTGCTGTATTCGGTAGCATTTAGCTTCTGCAGCATTTGCCATAAGCCTCAGCCATGGAGGGTTGTCCTGGTGGGAATTGAACCCTAGGCCTCTTGCAAAGTGCATGGAAAATTTTATTTATATGAAGAGAACTTCTCTTCATTCAAAAGTGTCATGAACTGAAGCTTACTTAGAGACCCATCTCTCTGTGATGTTTTGTTAGATATGTTATCTATGATTTCACAGTGCAATTGCATGATTTAATTTTTTTAATAACTGTACTTTTTGAAGAATTCTTACTCAACTGCTGTGCATTGCATTTTCTTGTACAGTTTCAAAGTCATTTCTTTGTTGATAAAGAATTTCCTGAAATCTTAAAATCTTTTTATGACAGTATATACACTAGCCAGGGTTTACTTTTGGAGTACCTCAAAAAGAACATTCAAATAACAAAATATTCTTGAAAATATCTCCAGAAGAAAAGAGTTCTTGAATCCAGTGAGAAATTAATGAACCTGAAAACCTGTGCAATACCCACGGGGCCTCATTTTTCACAATTCTCTATAATATTTTGAAAAAACCACTATCAAAGACTTTCTCATTTCTTGCAATGGGCTGACAAGCAATGAACAGAAGTTTCATCCAGTTGATGCAACTCTAGGCCTTTTTCTTTATTAATTTTTTAAGTGAATGTGTTCTTTTTGAAGCTGTGGAGAAAATGCAGATATGCCAGATAGTGTTTTAAAAAAAAATTATGACACTTTCTAATGAAGAAATGATACAAATAGATTGTTGCAAAATCAAATTTACTACATGAATGTAGCAGTGAGTGAAAATGGTTTGTGAAGATATTTCCTGAACTTGTTTCTTCTAAACCATTTATTTGTCCTTCCTAACTGTTACTCTGTTGCAGGTTTGACCAACTAATTTTGATTCAAAATTAAAACCTTTTGCAGCTTTGACAACATGTCCACAAAATGCTTCTGTAGTGTGCTCTGCACTTATATCAAAAAACCTATGAATACTTCTTTGGGTTTTCTTTTATCATTTATATATCTACAGCAAGTAGATTAATGTGATTTACTGTTATAGTCTGTAGTCTCATCCAGAAGTATCAAAACAAATTCATGGTTTGCTATTTCTTTCTTAACAGAGCTTATAAGTACTATTCAAATGCATTTTATGATTAATTTTGAATGACTGGAGATGTGCTATGGAAAACTATACTTTCCTTCAGGTGATTTGCTAGTTCAATATATTAATGTAACAGATGAAGCAACTGTATGTAATTAACTCTAATTGAGGATTTAGCAGAACTCATCATGGCCTCTAAATGGTACCTCTTGTTTTTGCTAAGAAGTATACATAATCTATTAGTCACTTCAGGATTTCCCTGTTCTTTGCTATCTTGTCATTATGAAGCTTCACAGATATTTTGCTCTGCTGATTTAACTAAAATAAAGTTCATTTCTAGGCAAAGTAATGGTGGAACAGCTTGAGAACAACTTATTATTTGTTGTTGTTGATATTATTATTATTATTATTATTATTATTATTATTATTATTATTATTATTATTATTATTATTATTATTATTATTATTATTATTATTATTATTATTTTTATTATTATTATTATTATTATTATTATTATTATTATTATTATTATTATTATTATTTATGATTGTAAGGCATGCATCAATGTTACACCTATGCTTGGTAACCTGTGTTTGCCATTCTGGTTCATAACCTTTGTAGAGTGTTTCATCAGATCAAGTTTTATGTAGAGGGGCAGTAGCAGGATTTTTCACAGTTCTACCAGTAATATGTATTTCACATTCTCTCTTTGACATTCACATAATTCCTTGAAGACCAATCTCTCCTCTTAAATTGCAATGACTGCTCAACTAACAAATTCACACAAAAAAACAGCAGTAATTTGTATGTATCTCAGTTGCAGACCCATACCTTTACTTTTAAGTCATCTTTAAGTCACCACAGATATGCAAGTCTAACTTGATGTATTGAAGACAAACAAACAGGTGTTTTAGATTGTTATAGGTTTCTTTCATCTACACAGCACGTCAGGTTGAAATAGATGGAAACTGATTTCCATTATGTATCAACACCACTTTGAGACTCAATTTGTAGTAGTATGAATTGCTGCTATTCTTATGTATCAAGTTTCATTTGAAGGTATTCATAAGGCCAACTACATTGTTACAGAACACAATCTTCTTTATGAAATTTGGTGCAAACTGCATATGGCAAGTGGGAAATGAAGTTACTCGGACATTTTCTACAAGGTACTTCCACTGTTGAAACTCTGTAGTAACTCTGATTTCTCCTTTGATAGGTCCAAATAATGAAAAAGATAATTTCTTCTTGTATTACATTATATTGAGGAAATGATTCACCCTGGTCAACATATGGATCATCATCAGATTCTGTAGACATTAATTTGCCCCTCTCCTCCTCATCTTTTGAACTAATGCAAAAATTTTTAGGAGGTTTGGGAACTGTAAGTTCTTCACTGTATAGAACTGGTCTAAGGACAGACAGTATATTTGGGTACACTATTGTCCATTTCTTTTTCCTCTTAATGCCTCCAGAAACAGGTGTACCATACAAAAGTTGCAGTCGCTTAAATGATTACTTGACTCTCTCCACATGATCAGAACAGAAATTGACATTCACGCTTCACCACCCTTCAACCATTTTGCAAGATTCATAGTACATGTAATGCAAGAATTGTGTGGGTTCTAGAGCTTGTTCTGGTTCCCAATCTTGCATCCAAAATATAGGTGATATGCCTTTTTCACATTGGAGTTATAGCCTTCTGCCTAGCAATAGTCACCTCACCATCAATGTAACAAAAGTTATTCGAATAATTATTAAGACAGTTACCAGGCAATACTGCTAGATATTCTCTGCAATATTTACTTGTAAGAATGAAAAAGTAGATGGAAATCTGGCTTGGGAAATGCACAAGGACTTGTTGACATTACAAGAGATGCCTCAATACTAAATGCACAGACAAATGACTTGACACTACAAGAGATTACTCAGTACTGAATTATTTACTTACTTTGAGGTGCTAAACATGAAAATGACAATAAAACCTGCTTGTTGGCTCTAAATTAGCTGATACACATACCCTTCAAAATACTCAGTACAAAATGAATACTTAATCATCATTTATCAACTCTTTATTTCAATCTAATGTTGGTGACAAATACCAGAATGTACAATGTGAACTGAGTATATTGAATATTAGAGATATATGTATCAGCTAATCTAGAGCCAACCACCAGGTTTTATTGCCATTTTCATGTTTAGCACCTCAAAATTAATAAATATTTCAAATTTTCATTGCCAGGATGAAATGCATGTTGGCCAGTGTTATTATATAATGTTACAATGATAAAAATAGTTGTAATCTGCTTTGGTATGCCTCATTTGGAAATTAAATAAGAAGTTCCTAATTTGCAACATGAATCTATACAATTTACCATAGAAGAAGAAAGAAATGGGTGGCTATGATTTCTAGATTTAAAAATTATAAGAAATGGAGATTGTTTGAATTTTGGAATTTACAGAAAAGAAACACACACAGAAAACTACATAAAAAATGAGTTATAACCCCATTCCACATAAATATGCAGTTTTTCACAGTTTGGCACACAGATAGATGAACATTCCACTCACAGAAACAGAGTACAAAATAGAATACAAACAAATAATAAAGACAGCTATAATTAATGGTTTCAACAATGACACAGTGATAAAAATTATCAATAAATCTAAAAGACAAAAAGGAATAAGAGAAGTTTCCACACTGAAAAACACAAAAGAAGAATACAAATTCAAAAGTTTCACCTACCATACAATTTACCACAACAAGTTCAAGAAAATCTTCAAAGAACATGGGATAATGTTAGCCCCAAAGAACAGAGACAACATCAAGAATTTATTAGGTTGCACAGTAAAAGACTCCATACCAACAGAATAGAAATCAGGAATTTACAAAATAAAATGTGCAGATCGTGAACAGAGCTACATAGGCTAAACAAAAACAAATTTGGAAATTCGGATGATGATGATGATGATGATGATTATTATTATTATTATTATTATTATTATTATTATTATTATTATTATTATTATTATTATTATTATTATTATTATTGCTTAAGGATGCAAAACAGCTATGGTCATTAGTGCCCAAATGGATGGAAATTCAGAGGAAAGAACATTTTAGGAATATTCAGTTTAAACAGGTGGATAAATCAGCAGTAGCAGCTCACTTTTGGACCAAAAATAATGAAATAAAACCAGGAATTAAACTGCTGAAACATCTTCACAACCCACTAGAATTATCCACTTGGGAAAATATTTTCATATTAAAAAATAGAGAAAAACCTAATGAATTTCGAGTTTCCTCCTATGGATGAACTCAACAACTTCCTACTTCAACCAACAGAGGACACCACAGGAACATCCGGTTGTCTATCCATCATTTCGAGTAACAGCGGTTCAGTGAACAACTGAAGATGGGAGGGATTCTCCCAAAGTGCATTTTACTTTTACGTAAGTAAGTAGAGTTTAGTGTAAAAAATGAATACCTAAGTTTAGGTTATATTCAATTTTTTGTTGCTAAATTATCTTTCGTTACTTTCCAGTGTTTAAATATTCTTTTATTTGAGGACATTCTTTAACACCTTTGTTCATTAGTGTTCATTTCAAATCAGGGCATGAAACAGCCAGTAAATTTTGCTCAGAGGCTTCTTTTTTCATGCTTGAGGTTCTTCTATGTGCCATAAATCTACAATATGGGACTAATAGTTTTACTTCCCTTCTGAAGGAAGGCAAACTTAGGATTTTTATGCCCTAAAAACTTCTCATCACCAATAGCAACCAGCACTAAATAAGGTTATTGAATTATTTACCTAAAAGCAATATCATAACAGTCAACTTGCTATAGTGGGAGTGGAAAAATATGTTTAGACTCTCCTCCTTTATCTTTCTAAGAACACAAGCTCTAGAATATAACAGAAAAGTATGAATGCCTATTGCATTGACTATTTGCATTTATATTACATTTGTGTAAAAGAATCCTGTGTAGTATGCTCAAATTAATAACCAATTCCTTTGAGTATTCAGGTTTTAAATTGACAAGAAATAAAGAATATTTTATGAGTTAGTTGAACTACATACTTATATTGATTCCACATACTTGTTTATAATTAAATGTTTCACAGGATTACCTGCATCCTTGCTAACTCTCAACTGCTGGATAATTCCCAGTGTTCCTTTGGTGATGCATATCCTGCTCTGGTGGAAGTATGGTGAACTTTAAGTTTATGTTTTCATCTGCAGAAGTTTCAAAGTTCATTAATCTGTTTCTGTATTTATAAATGTAGATTTTCTCCAAAGTTGCTAGCTCTGTGGGTCCCTGTACTGACTTTAATAATTTTGCTTTTTTCACCATGTCACAGTTTCTGTTCAGAAATAAGGTGCCATCACTGATTTTTCCATTTGTTTATATTTTATGTTACTGAAGTATTCTTTTAACTATGTATCTATGTTTCTCTTTGTTTTTCCAATATAGATTTTTTTGGCCAGTGCTTTTTTCTCAAGTGGAATACTTTCATTAATATTGTCATTCAGGAGGGTTTTAATATTAAATATGTTTTATGGTATCAATATTATATTAAAATCTTTTAGAATATTTTTAAATTTGTGCATAGCCCATGGATGGCATGTGCATTTTTTAAAATTATCTTATCTTTTCCTGCTAAAAGTGTTGTGATTTCTTTAATTAGTTTTTTCCTCTTGAAGTTCTATACTTTTTGTGAACCAGTTCTTTGCTAAATTCATTTTTAATTGCTTTTCTTTCTATTTGCTTGTTTTCTTCAGAGTATTCTTTCTTGTTAATGGGTAGGTTAACAAGTCTGTGCATTAAACTGTTAATTACTGCATGTTTATGTGTTTTTTGGGTTCATTCTACCACTTTGATGACATTGTCTGCATGTGTGTTCTTTCGGTATTAAAATAATGTTTTATTATTTTAATGTCCAAGAATGGTAGCATGTAATCTGCTTCTGTTTGGTATGTGAATGCTTAATATAAATTTGCAAGTAGCTGATGGTGTGGACAAAGGTACAGGAAACATATTCTAATGAAATAGTAAGTTAGTGAAGATGCAAAAGTGTATAGGTTCACTAATCACAACACAATAATAATTATTAAAATATAATTTAATTCAAATTTAATTTCTGTACCCTTAATTCCCACCTAATGACTAGTCCACCAAAGCAAAGGATACATGGTGAGCATTATGCTCTCAAATACCTGATCACATTTTTAAACAACACCAATCCCTTTATAATGGCAGATCATTCCCCTCTCCCCCAATTTTGGCATCCAATTGCTGCTCTGTAAAGAAATACAGTTACCTAAGATCTACTTGCTCAGAATTTTTTTTAACTAACAAAGTTAATGTTTAATTATACCACTTTTGTGTTTTAGCCTCTATTTATCTTCATGAACATTTTCCCTTTGATTCAAATACATAAACAAACAAGTAAGTAAACTTCTGTGCCTTCAGTTTATTTCTGCAACACCCACTATGTTTTCCATTACATGTATGAGGTGTAAAAGAATTATCTTACTGTATTGTGTTTAGCTGCCTCAGGATTGAAATCTGGATCTTTTATAAGCTGGGAAAACAGTTTTTTTGTTCTTTGATGTAGGGAACTGATATCTTTACTTTTCATTCCTCTGGACAGCAGAACATATTCCCGATCCAGTAGTGCATTCAGTTCTTCAGTCAGAGAATTGCTAAATGCACGTAGCTGAATAAAAACATATTACATTAATTATTAAATGAAATACAGATATTAATCTTCAACATTAATTATTTATAATTATTAAGAAACATTTCATAACAGTGACCTTATGTAAAGCAAATATTTAGCAGGTAAATATATACAAAGTGAACAACCTAAAACCACCATCATCACCACCATAACCACAAGAGGTGCTATTGATGTGATATTTCCACTGAATTGAAGTTCAAACTAGGACCCATCAATGAAGTGGCCCTTAGAAAGATTCCAACAATTATTAGAAGTTGGTTATTAAAAAGTTATATTTTCATATAAAACAATAACTATTGACTTCAAGAAAATAACCAATTAGAATGGCAATGGAGTTTTTTTAAATGATTTAAGCCAAGTGTTTACAAGGTGTCTTATGTAGGGCTTGGACATTCAGTCTCTTTTTAAAGAATTCCTGTGATCGTTAGACAAAAAGTAATTCATTCTCTCAGTTATTAGGCAAAAACAGTACATATCTATTTACATTTTGTCTACAATTAATGGAAAGTATTAACAATGCATTACAGTTTACCTTGAATAGATATAAAATTTCAAGTCATAGTCATATGAAACTTTTAAAAAGTTATGTGCCCCATTTAACATCTTGGGGTACTAGACTGGAAATGTATCATATGGTACTGCCTAATGTGCCGTTCTTCTTCTTCTTCTTCTTCTTCTTCTTCTTCTTCTTCTTCTTCTTCTTCTTCTTCTTCTTCTTCTGCTTCTTGATTCACTGAATTTACACATGGCAGATTTCCATTTCAGTACCTAAGCAGTTAAATGAGACAGAAAATTTTGAAAAAGTTTTATATGATTCGGGCATGAAATTTTAGACACATCCAGGATAATCAGCAACAACAGCAAATTATTGATAATTTACATAAATTTTAGACAAAATGCAAACAGACAAGGACTGTTTTTGCATAACAATTTGGGGAATGTATTACTTTCTGCCTAATGATCATTGGAATTCTCTAAAAAGGGTCAGAAAGTTCAAGTCCTGTATAAGATGTTATCTTATAAACCATTTGGCCAGAATCATGCTGAAAACCCCTATGATATTCTAATTTCATCTAGTTTTATTTTCTTGAAGTCTTTAGGCATTGTCCCATCTAAACTTTGTGCT
This sequence comes from Metallyticus violacea, assembly GCA_030762175.1. Taxonomy (NCBI): domain Eukaryota; kingdom Metazoa; phylum Arthropoda; class Insecta; order Mantodea; family Metallyticidae; genus Metallyticus; species Metallyticus violacea. The sequence continues at coordinate 317,416,386 of CM060846.1, read as the reverse complement.
ATAAATTCACTTTCTAATAATTATTTGAATCTTTCTATGGGCTACATTGTTGGGCCCTAGTCTGAATTTCAGGTTCATTGAAAATACATTAATACACAAATAGCACCTTTCATTTCATATATATTTATGGCAGTATTTTTAGGTGATTTGCACTGTATAATTATAAACACTTTTAAGAATAGATTCATCTGCTCATAAAATAATAATCAGCTCTTGAATATAAAGTTAAAAACTAGTAAGATACACAGCTCTCTATCATTGGGTAGAAGTTGCTTAACCTAATGAATTTATTGTGCATGCATTTTATCATTAGCCTATATTTCTATAAATAAGCATGTGTACTCCATATTGTCATAAGTTATGGCTTATTTAGTTCATTGTTTTTGGAATTGCTGAATTTTGCAGTAGTGTATACTCTCCAATTAAAACTGCATAATATAAAGAGGTAATATAATAGAATGTTGTTCCTGTAGGACTGATAGAATTATAGGGTCAAAAATTAAGCTCTTCATGCCTCTAGGTGATGTCCTTAACAAACATGCCTATATAAGGTTCTAGCCTAAGTCATTCAGAAATAATTTTAGGCATCTGACACAACTCTATGGGGAATAAACCTTCTTATCTTTAAATAATTTTAGGAAAACTGTTACAATAATTTGAGCATTTAATATGTGTATAGAAATGAATGATTTATGTTTGCAAGGAGGACTGATTGATTGATTTCTTTATAGCTTATATTTATAACAATCTGAGCAGTGCAATAACTATGCATTGCAAATATATGTGCATCTCTTAGATTAGTTGATAGATCACAGCCAGTGTAATGAACTTAAAAAAATTAATAGTTTAAATGTGATTTTTATTTTTCACTCAAGCCAGTATAAGGTAAAGGTTTGGATTCAGAGTCAGATAGAAAAGTTTGAGGTTCTATAGAATTTTTAAATAGGTAATTCTTAACTAGAAATCTTAATTGGGACTTATACAGTGAAGCTAATCATATAATTAAGATCATTATATGATTGAGTTGAACGCACACTCTTATTGCTCCACTTACTTGTTCATAATTTGTAGAACTAGTTTCATGAACCCTTTGTTTGCATTATCAGCTAACCCTTGACTGCTGGATAATTTGTTATGCTGTGGGAATGCATATTCTGCTCTGGTGGAGGTGTGATGAATCTAAAGTTTATGTTTTCATCCCCATAAGTGTCAAAGTTCATTAAACTGTCTTTGTATTTTTAAATGTATATTTTCTCCCACATTGCAAATTCTGTAGGTCCTTGTACGATTTTAATAATTTTGCTTTATTCACCATGTTTCATAGTTTTCTCTCCAGAAATGAGATGGTATTGCTGATTCCCATTTACTTGTATTTTATGTTCCAGAAATGTTCTTTTAAGTATGTGTTATTTTTTGTTTTTTCAATGTAGATTTTTTTCACAATCTGCACTACTTTTTTCTCCTGTGGAATACTATCATTTGTTAGCCAATGGATGATATGTAATTTTTTTAAAAATTAGCTTATCTTTTTCTGCTGAAAGTGTTGTGGTTTCTTTAATAAGTTTTTCCTCTTAAATTTCTGTATTTTTTGTGTGTACTAGTTTTAAAAAATTCACATATCATCCATGGGCTACAAAAAATTTCAAAATATTCCTAACGATTTTAATAATTGTTGGCACCTGTAAACAGATACAATGTTAAATCTCCTAATAGACAATGTTAAAATGTCATATTTGAAACTGACAGAACTTTTTGGTTAGCTTATATTTAAAAGTTAATAACCATAAAGTAAAAAATTATAAAAAATAAAACCATTGGTAGATAGTAGCATTATACATCACTTTGTATTTTAATACAGAACATGCTCCCAACATCTGCTATAATCTAACTTGATTGTTGGTGGGCAATCTGGAGACATTTGGTGGTTCCACTATGAGCTGACCCAAGTTTTACATTGGTGGACTTTAAAATGCTTACCCAGTCTTTACTTTCAGAATAAGAATCCCCTCTCAAATTGTTAATTCTATAGGGTTCAATTTCAATAATTTTGCTTCAATTATAAATTTGCGATTTTTTGTCCAGAAATATGCAGTAACTGCTGATTTGTCTATTTATTATCTTAGGCTAACATTTTAGAAACAAATAGTCATCATACATAGATAATGTCATATCCAGTCATATCTCTACGCATGTTCTTTGCTCTATTGATTTCCTGTAAGATAACAATATGCAAAACTCATCTATTCTCCTTCAACCCTAAGGTAGCATTTCTAAAGTAATGAACTTATAATGAAAAGAAAAATTATAACTGCTAAATGTATTGCAAACTCACAGTGTACTTAAGCGTAATAATAACATCTAGTCGCTTATCTCTTGGAAGCTGTTCTTGGCAGAGAATAAGATAAAGCTCTTGCAACTCTCTTGCTCTTTGTACACCAATAGTTTCCATGGATACTGTTGTACCTTTGTTGCTTATCCATGTGATTGGTCTTGCACACTGAAAATAAAAATATATTTATATATGAATATATGAGTGATGCAGGATTTCTTAACTATTTATCCAGATAACTCACAAAATTCTGGTCTGGCCATGGCAAGCTAGCCTTGACCATGCATACAGTCAAGGCCATAAGGTGTCAGATTTGGGCCATTCTGTACATAGAATTTACAAAAGTGAAGCAATTTTCATGGTGTAACATGTAAGTCTGTAAGTAATTCACCTAGTAATTTGAAATCCTTGAGATATCATTACTCTTACCCCCCATTTTAGTGACATACAGAAAGCTTAATTAGAGAGGAAAACTTTTAACAGAACTTAAAAAAAAAAACCTGTGGCAATACCTTATCAATGAGCAATTACAACCAATTTCTGGCTAGCATTTTAATTCATGCTTATCTACTTCTATTTTCCTATTATATTATGGACTTTATGTGGGGCTGAGTGGGGGTCATTGCATAACAAGTTATGAAAAAATGAGTCAAGAAAAGGAAAGCGAGAGAAAGAAAAAACTGTTTACAAACTGTGGAGCACATAATGTATGAGTGCGAATTAGTTAAAAATGAAAGAGAAAAATTGCAGAAATTTGTAAAATACTCGAAAGAAAAGTGACTGATTGACAATAATGAACTCATGGACAAATCTTTGAAACAATTTCAATCTTTTGTTAATAGTGTTGGATTTTATAAACAGCAACATATTGAATAGCAATCAACTCATAGACTAGTAACTTAATGATAATACAATATTTACATGTAAATGTAAATAACATACAAGCAAACAAAGTGCATGTAATGTTACAATATTGTAATGGAGCATGCTGGGAAAATGAAATATTAAAAATTATACACATACTCACACAAGTTCCTGCAACATCTTGAATCTTTCAAGACTTTTAATATGCTGGACCACCAAGCTGCATTAAATGCCCCAGGCTGAATACTACTGTGTACTTTTTCATCTGTGAGAGTGAAGAAAATATCAAGCATAGACTTAATACTTATGGGAAAAGACAGAGAATTAGAATATTTTCTGATAGCCAAGCAAAGAGAATCGCTATGAAACTACAGATAGACATAATGAAGCAGAGGTTACTGGAGGTGTGAAGCCTGCTGCTCCAATAGAAGTGAGAAGTGGTCATTGAAGACATGGACCAAGCATGTAGAGAGCTAGGAAATAACACTGTCTTGATAATAATCAGTGCAACAAACAACATTGCAAAAAATGAAGATGTTTGTGGCAGCAACTATTGGCAGACATATGCTGATGACCTGAGATGTTAAAGAGCATCCATAAATAAACAGAATTGGCAGACATGAGCAAAAGCATAGGAAAATAAATATTATTGTTGTTGATGTCCCCAAAAGATATAATTTACATGTAAATTCTTGTGTGAAACAGGCAGTCAAAGCATGTAATAAGCAAATTAGAAAACTAAGCACTCTGTGAAATGTAAGCATTTTAGAAAGATATCAAACTGGATAGCAGTTGCCAAACAAAGTATGGATTGCACTTAAATGGAAAAGGGAAAAATGAAACTATAAATAAAATTTGCAAAATGATTGAATAATGTAATACCAGAATAGTACTTCAACAGTCATTTAACCTCTGAGGATGTCAAAAATTTCCAATATTTTTTGCACTGATTCATAGCTGGCAAATCCAGTATATTTTACTACAAATCAAATATTGCCCATTTGCTTTTTGGTCCTTGAAGTTATTTTAATCCATGAAACAAATGCAGTCTTCTTCTTCTTCTTCTTCTTCTTCTTCTTCTTCTTCTTCTTCTTCTTCTTCTTCTTCCTCCTCCTCCTCCTCCTCCTCCTCCTTCTTCTTCTTCTTCTTCTTCTCCTCCTCCTCTTATTCTTCTTCTCCTCCTCCTCTTATTCTTCTTCCTCCTCCTCCTGTCATCATCATCATCATCATCATCATCATCATTAATGTTGTTGTTGTTGTTGCTGTTATTCTGTTTATTCTTAATCCTCTTCTTGAAAATATCTTATCTTTGCTCAGTATGAAAGCATTCCATAATATACTGACATACAAGGGTAGGTCCATAAGTTTCTGGCCTCGCCAATATGGATTGTTGCCTTCACAAAACCCTTATCTGATGTCATACCTTACCTATTAAGTAAATAATTGCAGCTGTAACTTCCATTCCACTGTATTCAGTTGTTCAGATATAGTTGCATAAAGAAGGCTATGTGTAGAAGATTGTGACATGTTCAAAATGGAGTATCAAGGTGTTATTAAGTTCTTCACAAAAGAAGGACTTACCCCAGATGAAATTAAACAGTGATTGGATGGTGTATATGGGAAAGCATACTCCTCATATAATGGGCCAAACTTTTACAAATGGGCCGAGAAAACATTGATGACGAAGAACTTGCAGATTGGTCTTTGGAGGTGCTCACTCCTGAACACATTGCCCATGTGGAAGGAGAAATTATGGAAGACTAGCTGCTCAAAGTTATAGAAATAGCAGCAAGGTTGGGCCTTTCTAAAACAACAGTCTTTCAAATTATTCATGAACATTTAAACATAATGTTAGTGGAAAATGGGTGCCTAGATTTCTTTTTTCAGTCCTAAAGTAGCAATGAGTCAAATGTTTTCAGGCATTTTTTGGAGCTCTGTTGTGGTAACAAGAGAGAATTTCTGCAAATCATTGTTATAGGAGATGAAACTATGCTCCTCTGTTATGATCCTTTGTCCAAAAGAGAATCAATGGAGTGGCATAAACCTGGCGAAGCACCGCTCTAAAGGCCAAGATCACTCAATCAACCAAGAACATCATGGTCACAATCTTTTGGCACTGTGCAGGAATACTCTCCATTGACTTCAAGGAGATGGACACCACAGTAAATAGGGAGTACTGTGCTGGACTATTGCACAGACTATGTGCTTCAATCAAAGAGAAAAGACGAGGAAAGCTGAGTGGTGGTGTGCTCTTTCTTTGTGACAATGTGCCGATGCAAAGGAAGAAATGTGGATTCAAGGAGATGGACCATCCCCCCTACAGACCATATCTGGCTCCCAGTGACTATTTCCTCTTCTCAAAACTCAGGACCTTCGACGAAGGAAATTTAAGTATGAGGAAGAATTGATGGATGCTGTTTATACTTATTTTGCTGACAAGACTTCCGACTAGTTTTGGGGGGGGGGATTGAAATGTTAATTTAAAGATGTTGGAAGTGTATTGCAATAAAGGGTAACTATATTGAAAAATGAAATATAGTTTTTGTCTTTATCATACCGAATGGTTAGACCAGAAACTTGTGGACCTACCCTCCAATATGACTGAGATTGTTTAGGTATGGATTCATGAAAAGGAAGTCTGTGGTTCATTGTCCACCAGGACCATCCTCCCTGATTGAGGTTTTTTCCAGGCTTCCCTTGGTCTTCCTCCTTGGCAAATGCTGGGGAGGTACCTTAAGCGCCTCATTCTGGATAGCTTCCTTAAAAATACCTTTCCTAATTTGTCATTTCATCTCATATATCATCAATGTTCACTACCTATGATGCCTCAGTAGTAAAAATGGACATTAATAGCTATAAAAAGTATTCTATGATATCATTAGCTTCCACACAGAATACATACTTTTCTTTCTTTTCATTTATAATTTTTCTGTTAAAATGTTATCTACATTAGCCTCAACTCACAGCTTTCATTTTATTCATCTGTTAGCTGAAATTCCTTTTTAACAGAGAAATGTTCTCTTCTTATCACCTCAGTTCTAAAATTCTAATATTTAACTAATGGTAATTAAGATAAAATAAAAATAGCATACTTTCAGCATAATAGTTATAAAAATGAACAAGATACCATCTTGACCAGAAAAGTAAACAGAGCATATGTGTGCATATTTATTCATATGTAAGTACATGAAAGTGCTTTTGGATAAATGATTACACTCACCTTAGCTAAAAATTTGCTATCTGTTTTCTCCAATTTTTCTTTTCTGGCTTCTATTCGGTATTTTTCAATGCATAATAGAAGCTGTACTTCCCTCTCAAGCAAAGACATAAATTCTGCCCTTCTAGGACCTTCACATTTTAGGGTGCTTATTCGCATTATTTCAGCTTTATGCCATCTATCTAACATTGAATATAACATTTCAAAGTCAGCTTTTGTGTGGGGATATGCTTTTTGAACCAACTGCTGCAAATGTTGTTCTTCTTCAGGTGCTTTCTGTATGATTTGGGCATTCTGCATTTTCCAGTACTGCTGAAACATTTTTTTCTGTTCTGTGATTCCCAAGCGCACTTTGTATTGCCGCCAATATTTTTGTATAACACGTACCTGTAAGACAGATAAATTACATTTTCAATTGCTAAAAGCAGCCTGTGAGCAGGGGCAGGTTCTTGAATCCTAAGTTGATTAGTAAGTCTAAGTCTAAGTTGACTATATGCAACTGAAAGCAAGCTTTAAAGAACTGCAGAAATGATCACATGTAAAACAGGCATATATTTAAAAACACCATAGAGGAAAGCAAATACTGAATTGCCTTTAAAAATGCAAACTGATTAATTTTTAATTTAACAATATGCCCACAGTAGAGATTCCTTGCATGGCTATTTGCTTTTTATATTATTACTAGTTATTTTTGTTTTGAGTCTAAAAATATGCTTCATAAATATAAACAAAATTATTTTAATACAAAAGTAGGCTAGTACATTACTTTTGAATCAGTGCAAAACATGTTAATAATAAATAAGCTGTTCACTTATATTTATAGCTTATTTTCTATGTGTAATATAACGTTTCCTTGCTGTTGGCCTACAACCTTTATAAATAGGTGTGTAGGCCATTTTTTTATTGATTTATTTATGGATGATCTTTAACATCTCAGGTCATGAGCATCCTGTTCAATTCAGGGTGAGAAATGACCAACAAATTTTGCTCAGAGGCCTCTTCTTTCAGGCTAGAGGTTCTTTATCATGCTGTGAATTTATGATATTGGACCCATAACTTTACTACCTTCCCGAAGTAAGCCATACTTACAATTTTTATGCCCAAAAAATCCATTGATCCCAGCGGGGTTTGAACCTACAATCTTGAGTTTAGGAGGCAAGTATGGTTACCACTACACCACCAGGACCGACACATAGGCCATGTATTTACATAAAAGTAAACCAGTATGCAAAGTTATTAATGTACCAGTCTTTAAGAGGATGTACCTATGAGATATTTTGATAATTTGTATATAGTGCATCAACAATGTACAAGATAGCTGGAAGCACTAATGTGTATGATCTTACAGTTAAACAGAAACATACTGCTCTCTGAAATCCAGGCAGTAATTTCCTGTTCATGCTGAAAGCACAAGGACTTGATACCATAAACTGTGGTATATATTAATTTGCAGGTTTGCAAACATGCATATTGAGATCATAACATCTTTATCTGCAAATTATTACTATACAATATTATTTTAAGATGTGTTTACTGTATTGTAAGTTATTTTATTTTCAATAAACTATTTACCTAGTTACAAAGTAAAAAAAAAAAAAAAAAAAAAAATAGACTATAAATACCATTATGATCCAAATAGCACTCCATGTCTTATTATTTATTATTAGACCTGGGCTCTGAATAATGTTATTGTATTTAAGTAGCCCTCTTTTCTGGGCTGTTACCTTACTATGAAATTATCAGTCTATATATACTTATATATACTTATATACCCTGTGAACCTTAGCACAAAAAATTAAATAATTGTCTTACTCTTCCTGACTGTAATATTTCAAAGAACTTGAGGCAAGTAAGGAGATGAAGAGTCACCAAAGACCAACAAAGGAAGTATCAAATCTTGGATGCCAAAACCTACTTTGAAATTTTGATTATAGAAAGGATTTATCATCAAAAGACTGCATGCAAATAATAAACTGCCAATTTCAATTGCAATGCTTCAAAGTTAAGCATCAAATCATCCATTAAAATCACAGGGAAACAATGCATGCATTTATTCAAATTGCACCTGGAAGCCGTAGATAATGAAGTTATGATATATTTATTAGAATTTATTAAAACACTAACTCCACTTACTTATATAACATTACAACAATTTTCAAGAGCAAATGCTCCCATCATTAGCTGTTGACTGCTACCATCTAGGGATCCATTCACAACATTCAGTACTCAGTCAAGGATGGAAGTGAATGCCTCTGAAACATGTCTTAATGCTATATAAGTAAATGGGGTTAGTATCAATATGTTTTAATAAATTATAATAGAAACTACCTCTGCTAATAAGCTACACTGGTGGCCCTGATAGTCAGGGTGAAAGTTGCAGGGGGTGAAAAGAGGAGAGTGAGCTATGTGAAAGTGTACAATGCACTTGAACTTCTTGCTGTGCTCCACTCCACTTCAAGTAGGAATATTCATCACTTACTGGATTCTGTGTGATTTTGAGACCTGGCAGTTATTTTTTTGTATGTGACTTTTATATGACAAATTGCTTCTGTAACAAAATTAAAAGGTAGGTTTTGAAATGTAAGGTATAATATTTTTCTTGTAAGCAAAAGATTACAATGCAAAAAGCATTCTGGAAGCTATGCTCGCAATTTATGCATTCATATTATGAATATATTATAATAATTAAATTTATTAGTTATAAGAATAGACTACCATTTTGTCTTGTTAGTCATTCAAAAAATGGTAAAATAGGTAGATGGCAATGACACTCACTTCTCACTTATTTGCTTGATTACTTGCTCATTCATTCAGGGAAAATATTTGAAGTTAAATGTGTCATCCATGAAGCTAGGATAGTACAGAGGTGATACAGATATCAGTAGATTGCCCAATATTACATTTATAATTCACCTTGGCTACTTGATTTCACCATATCTTAGCAATAAAAGTTCTTGCCAACATTTTGTATAACTGGCAGCCTAGATAAGTTACATTGAAACCAGCCAATGGAAACTTGAGAAAACATTTAATATTATATTTATTCATGTAATCTAGTATTGAGTAAACAGTTGTGAAATATAACTTCAAATGAAATTTTGTTCCTCACAAAAGCAGCTATAGGAGTTACTTAAAAATAAAAACTGCCAATGGCATCAGCAATCAAATGAGCAGTATGTAAATGATTAAGAATGGAAACACCTTGCTTGATACCAAAGAATTAAAGTGTAAGGAAGAACTTCTTGGTCATTTCGGACTTCACATACCTTTTTAATAAAAGTATGGTAATTCTGCACTCAAAATCAGTGATTTGGCTGTTTTAGAATGAAATGCCCCAAAAAAGCTACCGATACCACTGAGGGGACCCACACAAACCCATGCACACAACTTGCACACACTTACTGACACACATACACAAACTACACCTTTAAGTAAACTATCCCCTTTCACAGCTGTGCTACAAAATATTACTACGTTATTGAAAACAACTTAAAAATTAAAACAAATATTTAAATTCTGCTTAGGTCAACTTTCTTGATTGAGATTGTGCTGGATGAATTTTTCCTTACTATAAAAAGGTGAATGCAAGGAAACTTGTTGTCACCAGTGCCTTTTGGTCTTATTTGCATCATCATTAATTATTTTATTCCATGTCCACTGGCCTGACTCAGATCCCAGCATTTTTGCTTGTAAATGGCAGGTATGGGTTCAATTTCTGGTCAAGATATATTGCATGGCTAAGATTTTTTCTGAAGTTTTTCCTTGCTCTGAAAAGGTGAATACTAGAAACTTTAAGCACCAGTAGACTCCAGGTTCATTTGTGTCATATTTTATTAATTCCATAATTATCTAAATACCTGTACTGACTGGAGACTGTAAAACATAAAAATTAATTCCATTAATCATCTTGAAAGCCTGGCAGTTGGCATGGTCATTGCACAATCATAAAACAAATTAACTGTATTCTCAACAATGTTTATTTTCCATATATAGCTTTCTAATACCTTGGCAATTACATACACCCTTCCCAGACTAACCACATATTAGTTTACTTGAATCTTTTCATTTTGTTATTATAAACTTTACAGGATAATTTAATATTGCTTATATATAATTCATTCAGCCTATTTGCAAAAACACAGTGCATTTAATTAATTCTTAGAAATTAGTCATTAACAAGAAACTTCTGATTAAAGTGGGAGATCCAATTGATGTGTAACAAGTTGCATCATCTTGATAAAACTTTCTCTGGTGAGTTGAATGTCATCCAACTGTTGAAAAATTCCTCAAGTATGTATTTGTAGCAGTATGTATTAAAAAAATGCCACTATTTGACCTTCCAAAACTGCAACCCAAGGTACAATCTTCTGTGAGCACAAGAGCAATTCAAAATTAGTGTAGGTTACATGAGGTCAAAATTTTGGGAATTCACATATCCAGACTATCATTACTATATTTAGTGTAACGACCTAACTGTGATTCCTTAGACTATTACATTAGGGGTGTTGGTCAAGGTAGGCTCTTAACATATTTAGAATACTGTTTTCCATTAATTCCATTAATATAATTTAATATAAATGTGAATATAAATGAATACATAAACTACAAGCAAGAATTGATAAGATAGGTTAAGATGTAACTTATATGACTGGGGTACCCATGGTTTCAGAAATTGATGCATTTCCAAGGTTAGCCCTGCAGGCTGACTGCCTCCATCGCAGACCCTCAACAACATACACACCCAACTAACAAATACTGCTATTATAGAGAACTATATATATGTGAATTAGAAAGCTAGAAAAGTAAATTATGTTTATGTGAATGTATGGTAGGCTAGCCTTACTCATTCCACACATTACATGACTATTAGGAAATGATTAAACTGGTGCATGTCAAGCTTGGCATAATATTCTACAATGCTAAGTCATCAGCCTGACATTTTATAAAAATACAATCTAATATGGAATTTAGAATTTTGTATAAATCGGCTTCATATGTTACTTTTTCCTCCAGGTCAAAAAAAATTACACAGCCACTGTGTGTAAAATACAAAAGTGGGAAAGAGGGAAAGAAACAAAAGTTACATAATTGCAAATATACAAAAACAAAAAGAGTCATATGAGAGAGTGTGTAATTTAATTACAAGACATATTAATATATGCATGGTTTCAACCATCTTGAGTTCCCATCAAATCACAGGCAGTATAACAAAATGCTACAACATGAATGTAAAAATGCCAAACAGCAAGTCTTTCGTTTTTTCTCTAGTGTACATTATTTTGCAATGCTTCCACAGGCCTAACATGAGTTCACTGGGAGACCGCACTGGGGAACACACGATAACATACTCAGCAGGAAGTCACCGATGATAAGCGCACATTCCAAGCTTTAAGAATGTCCTTGGATCAGTTGCATTGCTATGAAGGAATCTTAGGTCTGCGTATGACTATAAAGCGAATGTTTTGTAGTATCACACTGTAATAAAACCATGTTAAACAGATTGCCGCCGCAGCAGTGAATCTTAGTGGAAAACTGCTGCATGCGTGGTCGATATAGAGTCTTTCCCAAAGAACGTACACAAGCAACCTGAGTTCGATGTTATGAGGCCGGCAATCATTCTCACAGGTGAAAGCCGAATTGCAACAAACAATAGGGTGCGGTGCATTGCAGGTGTCGTATGAACACCATGAGTTTGATCACTGGCAATTGTGTGTTCACACTTGGATACCAATCTCACGTGCCTTTGGCCATGTGGTCAGCATGATACACGCAACATGTCAATCACGAAAACAAACAACAGACTATAAGAAATAACCATGACTCTGAATTTAGAAATAAGAGAGACAGAGAGACAAACACAGAGAGAGAGAGAGAGAGAGAGAGAGAGAGAGAGAGAGAAATCAGTACTACTTACTTGAATTCATACATTGAAAATAAATCCGGATAAGCATGTCCTGAGTAACCATCATAAAAATGGCTTGCTTGTAATAATTACAGAGTTAACTTTAACATTAAATATATGGATCAATATTACTCTGACGAATGATTTAGCTGTAGAAAATTTTAAACTATAATATGAAACATTTTTTTGCGTTTGATGCAAACAAAAAATTCAATATGGAAATTTACTAATAACTATAGAAGCATACTAATGTGTGTGTGTATTATGGATATACCCATATAAACACAAAAACTTTATCTTTATTTACATCGGGTCGCAATATGACTCAAATATTGTTCCTGCTGTGAAATTCTTTACCACAACAGTTGCTAGAAAAGCATAATTAACTAATTTGTTTTGGAGTTCAAATGGAAACAATCCAAATCATAATGGGCGTTAATGTACAGATATTTTTAACTTCCATAAAATTCAGGAGCCAAAGTCAACACTATCATACATTTGTTGGTACAAAAAAAAAAAAAATCACCATGATTGTTACTTAAACAATACAATATTTACATTTATTTATTCAACTACCAATGAACCAACAATAGCATTGTTCAGTAATAAACAACTGGATAAAACACAAGGCATCCAAGGCTCTCTTTAGGCTCACAAAATACAGAACAAAAATGCGTTCTACTTTATGGAGGCATCCATTTTTCAGTCTACAACATCAAAGTTAATAAATTAACTATTACTTATTTATCATTACCTGTGCACTATAGAGGGTGCATTCTCATTACACAATCATTTATCACTTTATTTAAATATCTATTTTATTGCTGTCATAGGGACCATCTAGCAAACTGTAGGAATAACCATTTGTTTTAAAACCAAAACAATCAGCATAGTCATAACGCATCCACAGGGCCATCAAGCATTCCTGTAGGGCTAATTAAAACAACACAGCACATTGAACCTCAAGGTAGTCCCATATTTAACATAGAATAAAATAATAAATCCAGTACTAATTTAAACTAAGGAAGTTAACGTAAGGAGTTTAAATTTAGGAAGCGCTTCTGTATCTAACACTAAACTAAGAGCTAACATTACGGGAGTACTTCATATCTTAAGGGACAGGAGATATAGAATTAGATGATTTCGTGAGAAAGTGTTCCAATTAGTTATTATTAGTAGTACTGTTATCTTCTTATTATCACCGTAGCTGCAAGAACATAAGAAACATGTGTTCTTTTCCTTATTTGGTATTAAAGACGTGACCCATAGTCACAGTTTAATTATATAGGATTATGTTCGGTGGTTTATTTTACCACCACCACCACCACCGCCGCCACCACCGCCACCACCACATACTTTTTAGATGAATTGGGTGGTGTTATGCACAAGATAGTTTCGTAATTACTTCATTTTTATATTTGTTAAAAAGAGAAGGAGGAATTTATTACCATTATTTCCAAGTCAGTTCACTGACCCCGTATGACTTGTGGAAAATTATAAACTCCAAAAGGTTAATGAAATGCGTAATATCGTGCTACAGTTAGGAAGTCAGGCCCAAACTTTTAGTTACACCAGCTTTTGCTCATGATTTGCTGCTTGGAATGGATTTTCTTCGGCGGTGTAAAGCAAATATCAACCTAATGAATTCTAAAATCGTTTTACAAACATCCATATCATCCAATTGAAATATTTTGCAATGAAAAGTATGGTTGCCCTTTAGCTCAGATTACACTGCAACCGGATGTTGATGACATCTGTGAGTGGAAATGAGCGTGTGTACAGGCCGTAAGACTTTAGCACATCGCAAGTTAATGTAAAGGTCGCTTTGCCACTCCTAGGTTTGCTTCTACTGGAACCATCGGTAGCAACAATGAAAAAGAAACAAACTGAGATTACAATCCCCATTTATAACACAGCTGTACCTCAGGTACTGTTTTCCAAGACAACACTTGCTCATGTGCAGAAAGTTGAATTAATTGTAACTGCTAACTGGAATAAGCAAGACACTTGTGATGTTAATGTTAAAAATGCTAATTTTCACCTCAGTTCTAAATTGTCATAGCCAACGCTGATCAATTGACATCGCTTGTGGACAAATATAGACACGTTTTTGCTACAATAATTAGGTACTACAAACCTAGACGAATTTAATATTAAACTTCTTGACCCCTCACACATTAAACAACGACCTTATCATGTCTCACAGAAACACCGAGATATTATCAATGCTCAGGTACAAGAAATGAAAGATGCCAAAATCATTAGAGATTGTACTAGCCCTTTTGCATCTTCGGTAGTTTTTGTTCGAAATAAAGACAGTGAATTTCGCTTTTGTGTAGACTATCAAAAAATAAATGCATTCATAGAAAAGTCATCGTTTCCACTTACACTAGATGCTCCTTTAAGTTATTTAGGCAATTCCAAATGGTACTGCATCTTGGATTTACTCAGTGTTTATTTTCAGGTACCTTTGCAGAAGACAGTAAGCGATATACAGCATTAGTTACCCTAGAAGGTCATTACGAATTTAATCGCTTATCTTTCTGTTTAAACAATGCACCTCGCCATTTTCAATTTATTCCGACCGGTTATAAGATGACCTGAAATATAAGAAAGCACTGGTGTATTTAGATGACGTTCTCACGGTGTCACGGGCCTCGGGGATGACCTGATGCTTGAGGAAACTCATGAAGGCTGGGTCTTCTGACCCCGCCCAAATCATGACCAGAAAAACTTCAATTAAGCGACGATCAGGTTCGACCTATAACTTGTGCGGTCTTGCATCTATGTGACCCCTTTAAAAATCCAGACTCTGTTTTCTACCCCAGTTCATCAATGGCCGTCATTTTACTCCTCTATGCGTAGTAAAGATGCTTAAAGGTATGACCGCTAGTGAAATAAACGACCTTTGCCCTTACCAATGTCACACGACTTATAAGCTCATAATTACTGAAATTGCACGTGATGAGTGTATCATTTGATTTATTTATGGACGCTCTTTAACATCTTAGGTCATCAGCGTTGAGTATATCATAACACATTCATGAACCCTATTAAACTTATATGTGGTAATACCACTCACACCATTCCAACACTAGCCCGAGGCATCACTGGTGCATTACAAATCCCTCTTCCTTGTATTTGCGAACTGAAAATAGGAGTTATACGAATACATAAACGATTTCCTTGTGCTGATTTGCCAGTACTAAAACCTCTCAACCGTTACATTTAATTCTGGCCGAATGGTCTACCCTTGCATCACTTAAAATTAAGCCGTTTGTAAACTCTAACCAGCTTATATTTACTAATTTTTCTCAATGCTTGATCACTAATTGGTCTGGAGATTTGGCGCATTTGAATTTGTCCCAAATTTCCAAAATAGTTGAATTGCATTACCAATTATCTGCTGTCATCACCAATAATTTTCTGTTCCACTTAGTTAACTTTTCGTTCTCACTTTCACATTTATAATAGTTTCTTTCTTCTTTGACTGCTTTTTAACATTTTGTGAGTTGCTTTTAATTTCATCCTCTTTTTAAAAAGGATTTTAACAATGACTTCACCATGGAACAAAAGTCTGTTTTTTAATAAGAAATGTCAATCTTTCTGACAAAAATAACGGGTCACTAGGGATCTTTCTTGCAGAAAATTAATGTAACAAGGGCTCTTTTTATAGAATGCACAATATGGTCATGTTTTGCTAAAACTACTACCACTATCATATAGTTCACCATTCACTCTATAATATATTATCAATATCACTATTTTTTTCTTTTTTTTTTGGCCAGGGTTGCTCTGTTTCTAACAAGCACTTCATTTTACAAACAGGCTTTTTTCAAGTTTAAGGCAAAAGTTTTAATCAGGAGTATGTAGAGGTTGAGAAGTTTGTTACTGTGATATATAGGATATATAATATCTGGAAAAAGATATATATCTTCTTTGGACAATGATATTTAAAATATAATTTTGGAGATAACTAATAAATATATTTAAGGTTAAATACAGATAGGTGTAAATTATTGATAAGTTTATGACAAATTTTGCAATATGATGTAGTCTATCTATGTAGAGTTCTCCAAATCTAATAAATTATATTCGACATATCCATAAGATTATCAAAATATGAACAGAGTAAAAATCATGAAACAATATAGTGCACAATACACAATTTAAAGTCATTTATGGTTGGGTACAGTAATAGAAGGGAAAATGGGAGATCAGTATCTTATGGGTATTCAAATCCATAATTTTGACTGGTTGCTGTTTAAATTTTTCTTTATTGGATGAGATCTATGCCTTCTGAATTTTTTTAAGATATTGAAACCATCTAAAAATGATATGGTTTATTAACTCACATAATTAAGTTGTATTTAAGTAAATTCTTATTAGTAATGATTCAATTGAAAGCTCTATATATTTAGCAGATATTATAATTACTTTTTTTTAATATGGCTACCATAAGATCCTGAGCTCTCTTTCTTGGTAGTCTCCATTTTTCTACTTTATGTCCACTATAATGTTTGCAGTTCAGACTTTTAACATCATATGTCCTAATTACTCTGTAAATTTAATCTCTAATCTATCAGTAAGTACAAGGCTATCTCCAACTTTGCTATTAAGTTGTTTTTCTAATTTTGTTCTTTGTTTTGTTTTGTTCTTGTTCTTTGATGTGCAAGTGTCTTCTGATGAGACTGATGATAACAGCTGGAATCAGACACCCTGGAGAGGCAAGAAAAAGAGGGGACAAAGGTTGGGATGGCTTCAAAAAGTGGAGGATGATAAGGAGAAGTGGAAATAGAATTAGAGATACAGTCACAGGATAGACAGCAATAGTTTCGGCGCACTGAGGGTGTTCAAGCCCTTTATGGACTGTAGTGTGATAAAGCTTCTCATTCACTAAGAATGGACTAATGAAAGAAAACTATAAATAATACCAATGTGAGTAACAGAAAGAAAAATGAAAAAACATTTAGAAAGATTAATGCTAAAATCTGTCACACTGAAGTAACATATATCGGAATAAAATTATAAGGGAAATTAGCAACATTTTATAAAAGAAATAGAAAAAAAGACTGTATTTGAATCTCAAATAATGGCATATCTGCTTTACTCTATAATGAATGCGATGTGCTAAATTTTCTCATAACAATCATAAGACCTAATTCCTTGTTTATCACTCAAGAATGCAGTAGGCAAAGTGCCACTTCATTCAAACTAATTTTTGTTCTTTAACTCTGCACCAGAAAATAAGTTTAGTTGACTTCAATGAATTTTCCATTAATAAAATAATTATATTTTTAAAGTAGAATAATAATATGAAGAAAGGTACTTACTTTTGCCTCCAAATTCTTTTGCTTTATGCACTCATCATATGTTTCATATGATCTTGTGGGTAAAACTCTGTCAGTAGTTTTTGGAATATAGCATTCCATATAAGTTACTTGTATAGCAGCATCATTTAAGGTATTTTGCAGGATGTGTCTCTGCTTGTAAGTTTGAGTTGCTCTTTGAAATCTTTCTATAATTATAAAAAATAAAAACTTATTACCTTGATATTCTTAACCTTTGGAGTTAAGTTTACTATGAATATAATGAGAAAATAATTTACCCAACTAATATTAAAAATTGTAAAATTATTTTAAGTGCTTGTAACGATGTGGAGGAGGAGTATAAAAGCATATCAGGTGGCCATCAAGTAGCAAATTTTGCCTCCTCTTTACCCTCCAATTATATAAAAAGGGTTTTCTAATCTCTGTTTGTGAAAGAGGCATTGACATTGTCATACTTATGAGCAACTATAGGAGCAAGGCAGTCAGTGTCATCTATCAAGAGTTAGTAAGGATCCCATTCTTTGTATCATCAGATCCCTTTCCATCAAAAAGGGTACATAAACATTCTGAAACACTGTTATTTTAGAATAATGAGAGCCTTATGTACTTTTTTACTAACAAGAAATCAGTGTGGCATAGATGAGAATATATGTGTATTTGTGTGTATATATAATTTTTTTTTGTCCATTGCCAAACCAGTCTCATGAACCTGTGGGCATTCCCTGCTGGCATGGAAGTATCGTAGCATACTTCTGAGGATGGAACACCCTTAGGGCACTGATATATTGTCCTATTGTCCCATTGGAAATGATGGTGTACCAGGGGGGTACTTAAACTTACAGACACTTAAATGTAGTCTGTATAAATGATTTGAATGAAATGAATTAATGATGATGAAAATGAGCTCAGAGTCCTTGGCACCATTAAGTGTCTGGTATTCCCCTTCTCAGCATAAGGTAAAACTCTGAAAAAAGAAAACTACCAAAACAGTTTGACTTGACTGTGATGAATCCAGGTCCTCCAGATTAGCAATAGCAATTGCTACCATTAGATCATGGAGGCAGTCAGTTTAGAATATATTAATACTGTTAAATATACAACTTATATAATTTAAAGTATCATAACAAACAAGCAAAATTAACTTATCAATCATAAGCACAATATTCATAAGTCCATAATAAAAAAATGCATCTGATCGAATCATCTGCTAGCAGTCTGATAACACCAGGAGTTTCCTGATGGGGGCTAACCACTGCATGAAAGGATAGCAGATGGTTGACTGAAACACACATTATTTCCAAGAACTGCAATTATACATATGTAGTTTTTTAAATAAATCCTTGCTTTAATATAATCTCATAAGTAAAAATACACAGGTATCTGTTTAAACAACGGATATTAAAGGTCTTGGGTCAAGAACACTTCCACTTATTTACTGTTAGGGGCACATATTTTTGAGATGATATCTCACAATTGAAAAATAAAGGAATAAGGAAGGCATTGTTAAATTGAAACCTATGAAACTGTTGCCTGGAGTAATTTTGGACTATTCTCTAAAACGTTTTATTCTTTGCTCCCCCATAATTCTGCCGTAATTTAAGATGTATATACTATCAGCAGGCAATCTACACAGACAGTGCCCTATGTCGATATCTGCCAATTGAATTTTGCTCACTCTCCAAACATGAATTTCCTTTGCTATTTCCAATGGAACTTTTCCGTAATTGACTCTTATTTGTGATAAGCGATTCTAAATATTTTAAACCAGATCAGCTCGAAATATAACTTCGAAGGAGAGATCAAAGTTAAAAAGACATGACAATTTTAAAAATCTAACCATCCTTCCTGATTATAAAGCATTTTCAGTAGTATTGTAGAACATTTGTTACTACAAGACCGAAACTGTCTGTAGTAGTAACTTACTACTACCAACAACTAGGGCACTTCCAAACAGTCATTTGCCGGCCAGGCGCGCGGGTGCAATGGTCAATCTACCGACCAAATCCCCTGGCATTATCGATCCGTAATTTCCCAAACGAGGTCATATTTTAGGTGCATAACCAGTTACTGTTTTGCCTGCAGTGTGTTATCAATTACGCTAAATGTACAAGTGATTTTACTATTGTGTGTAAATTACATTTAGTGCATTGAAATGCCACTCGACAGATTATTACTAGAAAAGAGAACTGGTTTCACACGCATGTAAAAATAGAATCTTGTGGAGCGTGTCTTAAGCAATTTAAAGAGAACCGACACAAATAGTCGAGGCCACTAAGGCACGAATTCGTGAACGGAAGTCTGTGTTTGAACATCTCCAGGAATCATCCTCCCTGACTGAGGTTTTTTTCAAGTGTTTTCTTAGTCCTCGGCAATGGCATACGTCGAGGACGTACCAAAACATGCTTGGAACGCTTCCCCAATGTCCTTTCATAATATATAATTTCATCTCATGCATTATAGTTGTCTACAACCTGTGGTGCCTTAGTAGTTAAAATGAGTGTTAACACTTATTGAAAATGTTGTAGAGAAATTTCCTGATGTTTCAACATAGAAATTCTGTAAAAAAAAACTAGTTCTTAGATTCAGGGTACAGGATCAATTAAAGATAAAAGTCCAAAACGAAACGGATATTTATATCGGAAAAAAAAATATATCATTTGAAAAATATTAGTGCACTCTTCAAAGAAATCTCCAGGCCGTGTATCATAGGTAATGGGCATTTCAAGGAGCTCGGGTCATAGAGCTGCTAGATTGCTAAAATTACGAGGCGTGTCCGGAAAGTAAGTACCGTTTCGTTCTACCGCCCCCGCAACGCTAGTGTCGCAGCTCCACGCATGCGCACTTGTCTCTCTGATTCATTGTCTGTCCACTGATGCTATTACAGTCGGATCGTGTTGTGTTAACAGTTGTTTGTGGTCGTTGGAAATATTTAAAACAACTTCTGAAGTGACTGTGAAGTGCGTTCCATAATACGGATTTTGAACGCAAGGAATGTTAAGCCAGCTAAAAATCTTCGTCAACTTATCGAGATTTACGGTAAAAATTTAATGACAAATGGAATGGTGAGAAAGTGGGTTAGACAAATTAATTATGGACGATGCAAATGTTCATGACGAAGCACGGAGAGGGCGGCCTTCTGTTGTTACTGATGGTTTGGTTAAACAAGTGAATGAGGTAATTCGTAAAAACAGACGGTTCACAATAAGAATGCTTTGTAATGTGTTTCCACAAATTTCAAAAAAACTGTTGTGCATAAGATTGTCACAAAGGGCTTAAATTATCGCAAACTGTGTTCCTGTTAGCTTCCGAAGAGGCTTACGGATATCCACAAAACGAAGCGACTTGACAGAACTTTGACATTTCTTACCCGATACAATGATGAGGAAGATGAAGACTTAATTGGGTTATTGACCGGTGATGAAACTTGGGGTTGTCATGTCACTCCAGAATCAAAACTACAGTCGATGGAGTAGAGGCACCCCCAAAAGACAAAAAATCAAAACGACGTTGTTATTACGAAAAATCATGTGTACTGTGTTCTGGGACCGATGGAGTATTCTGCTTGAGTTCCTTCCCAGAGATGCAACCATCAATGCGGTACGACACTGAAACATTGAGAAATCTTCGGCGCGCAATTAAAAACAAAAGGCGTGGAATGCTCAGTCAAGGCATTGTGTTGCTTCATGACATTCTGCTGGTGTCACACAAAACAATATTCAACAATTCGGTTGGGAGAAGTTCAATCACCCGCCGTACAGCCCCGATCTCGCGCCTTCTGACTGCACTTGTTCTTGGACATGAAGCATGAGCTCGGAGGAAGGCGCTTTGACAGCAAAAACGACGCAAAAAAAAATAAAAGAAGATAAAAAACGGTGTTCAGCAGTGGCTCTCTTCAATGGCGGCATCTTTCTTTGAAGAGGGCATACAAAAGTTGATTTCCCGCTATGACAAATGCCTGAACAATGGTGGCAACTATGTCGAAATATAGGTTAAGGAATGCTCTTTCATGTACAAATAAATGCTGTTGTGAAAACAAATATTTTATACCTCTTTTCCAAACCGGTACTTACTTTCCGGACACGCCTCTTATAAAATTAAAACCTTATATACTGATTGTAAGATAGTTTAATATTTACAAACGCTTGACGACGTAATTCTATACATTTCTGTAATAGAGTTTGCAGAATATTACTTAAACGTAGTTAATAATTTTCTCCATAGAGGGTTGGTTTTATTTATATGCTTATGGTTTTATTCCCGCGCAACAGTAGTCATTGAAGGGGGAAAAAATAGCAATTAAAAAGTGTAGTGCACGAAAATACTCGCAAAGTTTTTTAAACCATTATTTGATAATGAGAGACAACATGGGTATTTTCAACTAGATTAGGCCAAAGCCCACACTGCTCTTGATTCATTGGGGAGAGGCTTTCGATGACAGTCATTTCTAGAGGGTTATGGTACTCACCTGTTACTGTGTGGAAATCTAATAAATCATAGAAATAACCCACACAACATATTTGTGCATCTTATACAATCTATGTATAAGATGCACTGTGCTATAAGGTCTCTCCTTCCTTAGCATAAATATAAATTCTTATGCGGCACACTCCCATATGCATATGCAATTATACTTTGGTCAGAGTCTCTTGAGACAATGGAAGGAGCGAGTAGAAAAAATGTGGCTCGTGTCCCAGGTCTATTAAGTGTGGCGGTACGCTACAAAAGCAAAATGCACTGTTGCAACATTTGCTTCCCTTCCATCCTCTGTTGTTTTCTTTGTTACTTTTTATTAATTATTAATTTATTTGTTTAATTGAAGTCCCTTCTTCAACCAATTCTCACTTTGAGACGATAAATGAGTTGAATAGACAAATAAATCTAGAGCCCTTGTTAATGAGAGCGGACCATATTATTTTATTCCTTTATTTCTTACTGTTAAAGTACCAAAGACTTAAGGGCAAACAAACATAAAGTAGAAAGTTGAAAATCTTTCTCCTCCAAAGACGACAAAGAAGAGGATGCTCCACCATTCAAATTTAAAACGAACAGTTGCTGTCTAGGGCGCTATGTAAATCTTCCTTCCTTTCAACATGTCTGATGTAGTTTAGTCAGTGGTTCTTCTCACTAATTTCCTCTAAAACCTGTTCGATTAGTGTTCGAACTTTCTTTACAGGTTTCCTTCCGAGGGACTTTTCGTTTTAGTTCTGACACACAAATTCAATAGGATTGAGACAACTGTGGCACGTAGGTAGCATGAGGATGAAATGTCCAGATTTCACTTTTATAGCATCAATTGCATACACCTTTACCTTCTCATTAGGTAGGTCTGATTACTTTACGCAATGGTAGCAGCCTTGTTGGCGATGAACTGGAAAGGCTGGTGTGGTGGTCTTCTATGAATTTTATTACATATTCCCATTTCTTAGACATGGGATTGAGAACGCGTGAATGATAATTTGCGCTATCCATGACAATCACCTTTCGTTCCTCTAGCAGTATGACTGTATCTTTAAACAATTCTTCGAACAATTTGGCATTCATTGTTCCGTCCTGTAGCCCCTCAGATTCCTCAACAGCTTGCCAATGCCCTTATCGAAGAATATACTGAAGCGTTCCTTGATGTGCAAAATTGAAATTAATTGAAGGACTGTCTTAGTTTACAACATTGTCTTTAATTCGGCTTACAGCTCCTTTAGGTGAAATGAGAAGCAAACAATTTGTTGAATTGATTTATTTACGTACGCTCTTTAACATCTCAGATCATCAGCGTCCCATTGTGAAATGGCCAACAAATTTTGCTCAGAGGCCTCATTTATCAGGCTTGAGGTTCTTTGTCGTGCCGCAAATGCATGATACGGGTCCCATGGCTTTACTTCCCTTCCGAAGGAAGCCATATTTAGGATTTTTACGCCCGAAAAAATCTCTCGATCCTGGCCGGGTTCGAACCCCCGATCTTGGGTTTAGAAAGCGAGTTGGTTACCATTACACCACTAGAACCGACGAGAAGTAAACAAGATATACACTTATGTTAAATAAAGTCTTAAAAGTTCTTTAAAAAATGTTCTTTAACTCAAATATGGTAGCAAATCAAATGTTCAAACTCTTGTTCCTCTAATTGTTTTGAGCAGTGTATAAGTACGCATAAAGAAGGCACAAAAAAGAACTTCGAAGAATTCGGGAAACAGAATCTTGCGTGTGAGTGTACATTTATCAAAAGATGTTAGCAATGCATGAATGCAGTCAGACCCCACTTTAAACATGTACTAATACACGGGTTAATGTAAAATAAGATTATGCAACTCATTTATTAAGTTGTGCAAGCCTTTAATATATGGAAAGATTACGGATCCATAAGGCAATCGGTCGGTCGGCTTGCCGTCGCAGCCCGCAACTGCAACTATGTTTCATCCCGCGTATACTCTCTAGAAGGGGTTCATGCAGAACACATCACCATATCCACCACAAATGCTCAACAGCCTACAGACTCGTATAAAAACATAACATATCTTCATACATGTATTCACCAATATGACTGATATACTGGAGGCGACCAGCACATAATTTATACCAATAAAAGCTACAAAGTACTCGCCAACAAGATACCCACAGGCCGCCTACATGACGACCGCATCACCAGAGAGGGACTTTTCATCCCTGCAACAGATACAATAGCCGCAAACCACAAACTATGGGCATAAACTGTAAACAAAGTTTTTTAATAGCGTTTAACGCCTGTTACTGAGGCACCACACGCGGTAACAAACGAAGTTCCTGCTGCGAACTTCACCAAAATATGCAGGAACACATAAGAGCTCGTCCCGCTCTCGTCCACCAGCCCTACAATTACTTACGGGTGGTACGGCAGTACCGGGCCAGTGATTCTCTACAGTGCTATTTCCCATATTTCACCAAAACAAAAGCAAATACATTGATTTACCACAGAATAAAATCCCCCATTTCCCTCTTATACCACTATGTTATCCCTTCAGACCTCTATACAAGAAGAAGAAGAAGAAGAAGAAGAAGAAGAAGAAGAAGCAGCAAAAGAAGAAGAAGAAGAAGAAGAAGAAGAAGAAGAAGAAGAAGAAGAAGAAGAAGAAAGGCTACTTGTAGAGCAGCAAAAAGAAGCGTATCTCCGATGCATCGGCGCCATGCCATGACGAGGAAAGCAACTAATCAACATGAAATAATTTCCATTCACCTGTCATTCACCCACTTTCACTGCTGCTTTATTACCATACAACCAAGTCATCACCGCAGTATTCACGAATCTAGGCAAAGCTTCATCACCGGACAGCCATTTTCGGAACAGTTTGACCCCCATAGAAAGCGCAGCTAGCACAGCAGCTTTGACCTAAACGAGTCAGCCTTGGGGTTCCCCACCACGCCCTGTTATTATTCCTTCTTCGGACCACCCAACAACTCTGGCCGTCGGCCTATCGCACGATCCGAGTTTATTCGGAGTGAGTATCCACACCATTCGCAAGGCTACTGTTCGAAGATCTAGAAAAAGCCAGAGAGGTCGAACAGAAAGAATTGCCTCTATCGGGATGCATTTACTTCGTATAACACAGTAGCCACCTCCACGTCACACCAAGTCGCCGTTGTTGCAGTTACGGTTCCGATACCTTGGTGTTTACCAAAACACCACATTTCCATTATTGTGAGGCTAACACAATTACCGCAAATTGCAAGCAATATGACGTAACCCGCCGACACTACTAATGCGCCACCTGCGAGACTGCCACTCATTTCACGGACAAAGCTATGTGTCTGTTGCAACCTGGAACGCAGCCTTTGCAGATTACCTCCAGTTCACACCTTTGCCAATGCCTCAGCTCTGGCCTCAGTTCTGCCTGACACCACCACTGCTAAACCTTCACCATCGCCTG
This sequence comes from Metallyticus violacea, assembly GCA_030762175.1. NCBI lineage: Eukaryota > Metazoa > Arthropoda > Insecta > Mantodea > Metallyticidae > Metallyticus > Metallyticus violacea. The sequence continues at coordinate 317,390,852 of CM060846.1, read as the reverse complement.
TAGTAATTGACAGTGTAAACACAAACACCTCGACGAAGCTAATACAGAACTTATAGCCGAGTTCCAGACTAGGAATACACGCCCGAGCGAACTGGAGGAAGGGAACACAATACTCTCATGTCACCACATTAACTGAAAAGATTATTACTCGTTACCCACACAGCATCAGCAGTATCAGATCCTAAATCCAGAATGCCATCCACTACACTACTGACCATAGAGACGAACAACAATTTCTATCAGTGTACATCTAGATTAGATCAGTATCTTAGTAAACACATAAACACCTTAAACAGCGGACAGACTACCAGCATCGTGATCGATTCACCAAAGATAGAAGGACTTTTTCATTACTCTATCGGATAAAACTACAGCCAAACAAAACAAAGGTAAGTTACCTAAGAAGTAGCACCACGATCTCCAGAAGTTTTAGGTGCAGAATAGAGTTTGCCATGGCATGATTCCTGCTTATGCCAATAACCTTAATAATTTCACACAAACATCTGGGTGATACGACGGTACCAGTTCCATGATTCACTAAAATTTTTGTAAGCATGCTTCATCAATATAACAACTAATATAAAGGATCACTGCATAATAATTTGCCCTATTTCTCTCTTATATCTAACATTTATTATTCCTTCATTATCCTTAAAAAAGTAAAGGCTCCGCATCAGTTGTTGCGGAGTTCTTCAAAAGAGTATTTTGGACCAGCAACCTTGTCGCAGCTAAGAACGAAATTATCCGAAAAGAGGTGTCCCAGTAAATCACGGCCTTCGAGCCCGAAATTTCTTCTCTTCTCTAATTCTTACTGTATATAAAGTATCCTAAACATTAATAAAATAAACTACACGGATCACCCAATAGCAGCCAGTATCCCCCTCAGGGGCCCAATTTATTGGGTACGGGGCGTAGCGACCCCGAGGCACCCGAGCTGCTCCCTCAGGTCCGCGCTCAGCGCGTTTGACTCATTTTTAGTTTGTCTCCATTTTACTTTTTAGTTTTAAACCTCCCTGCTTTTAGTCTGATGGATGTCCCCGTGTTTGACACGGTTCAAAGGTGACTGGGTAAGGGCGTGACTCCCAGCACTGGGTCATCATGTAGGGCAAGAGCGTATCCCCTGGTAAAGGCCAGGCCCGGGGAGGGGCCATTACACGTGCTGTAATCTTCCTGTAGGCGATTGGGTCCCTTTGTCTGTACCCAAGAAGGTGAGACCCTGAGGTTACTTGTTCCAGGCCAGGGCAACTAACCTAAGCCGGGGTGGCGCCCAGGAAGCAGCCTGCCATCGGAGACAAGTGTAATGGTGGAGGATGAAACCGCTATGGTACAACCAAATCCTCATTTTAATACTAAGCGTAAGAGATTGGACGCAAGAGAGGTGACTGAGGTGTCTTTCCCTCGTTTCCTAGTAATCACCAGAACTGAGGAGGGTCAGTCTTTTACGCATGTGAACCCTTTTGTCATACAAAAAGGTCTAGATGGTATTTCTGGCCCCGTTAAATCGTGCACGCGGCTGCGCAACGGATCCTTATTAGTTGAGACAGTGAGTGCATCACAAACTAGCGCGCTACTCAAGGCCATCTTACTCCACGGGTACCCGATCCGTGTCGAGTCACATCGCACCCTGAACTCCTCCCGGGGAGTAGTAACCACATCTGTACTGGACGGCATGACCGATACGGAAATTCAGGGTTATTTGGCCGAACAGAATGTCATCTCTGTGTATCGTGTGCAGACAAAGAAGGATGGCGAGGTACAGCCTACTCGTACATTGTTCCTCACCTTTAGTAGGGTTGAGTTACCGTCCAAGATCAAAGCAGGGTATGAGGTCATCACGGTCCGCCCGTACGTCCCTAGCCCTTTACGATGCTTCCAATGTCAGCGTTTCGGCCATACCCGATTATCTTGCAAGAGCCCTAAATCGATTTGTGCTACATGTGCCTTAGAAAGTCACGAGGGAGCATGTTCATCCGCTCCTGTATGTGTGAATTGCCGTGACTGCCCTCGATTTAGGGAGGAGCGCTCTATACAGGAAATCCGCGTTAAAGAGAAACTTTCGTTCTCTGAGGCCCGGAAACGTTATCAAGCCTGTCTACCTCCTGTACTAAAGCTTGGTACGTATAGCTCTGTAGCCGCAACTGCGATTTCGCGACGTGACAGTACCACTCAAACGTGCGACCTGGTTTTTTCTACAACACCTCCGCCTGCCAGTGCCAAGCGCCCAACTACGGTAGCCAAGCCAGTTGTTTTTGCCGCTGATCCCATTAAATTTAAGACGGCCTATACAAGGACTGACTTTTTAAAATCGTCCGCAAGTGAGGGAAAGACAAAGAAAAAAGACCACAGTCCGTCAACTCCTCGGAGGTCGAGCTCCCGCGATGGCTCTGGGAGCAGGCCTATAAGGCGGTCACCATCACCGCCTCTCTCCACCTCCAACCGTTTCCAGGTATTGGAATCAGTTGATCCTTCTCAGCAGGAGAAGCCTCCCTCTGAGGATTCAATGAAGCAGGATGCTCCTGCTCCTGATAAACCACCGAGTCCCACGCGTTTAAAAAAAGGACGATTGATTCGCCCTGGACCGTCCAAAAAGTAAGGTAGTAACTTTTTAGCTTATTTTCTCTAATTTTAACAATGGCTATCCTTTCGTGGAATGTGCGTGGTCTCCGTAGCAGAAGGCCTGACCTCGAGTTAATTTTACGTTCTACTGACCCTCTGCTTGTGTGTCTCCAAGAGACCAACCTTCGCCCAGGTGATTCTTTTAATTTACGCGGTTACTCTTCGGTGAGGTTTGATCTCCCCCCCGCAGATGGCACTCCCTCTCACGGCGGAGTTCTAATTTTAATTAAAGATGACGTGTACAGTACTTCACTACAGCTCCAGACTCTTTTGAAGCTGCTGCAGCTACAGTTCACTATTCTGGCCTTAGTTTTTCTGTCTGCACTGTTTATTTACCTCCGTCCGGCACCATCACTACAGTTGACCTGGACGATCTTTTGTCTCAGCTACCACCCCCTGTTCTCCTTTTGGGGGATTTCAATGCACACCATCCCCTATGGGGTTCCGCCACGGAGTGTGCGAGGGGTAGCATTATAGCCGACTTCCTGGATCGTCACCATCTAGTACTGCTCAATACTGGTCAACCTACATTTCTTTCAGACAGCACTCACAGTTTTTCACACTTGGACTTATCCATGTGTTCTGCCTCGCTTGCTGTACATTTCACCTGGAACGTCATCTCTGATTTATATTCCAGTGACCACTTTCCGTGTCAGATCCATGTACTCCCTTCGAACGCACATTCACAGCGCACGCCAAAATGGCTCATTAAAAAAGCGAATTGGCCTCTCTATCGATCTTTGGCCGAATTTTCAGGGTGTGAATTTCCATCTATCGACATCGCGATCGAGCACCTCCGTACGGTCATCATAACAGCCGCAGATAAGGCTATTCCCCGGTCGTCTTGTCACCCCAGACGCTTACCGGTTCCTTGGTGGAACGATGAATGCCGGGATGCATTGCGTGCACGCCGAGGTGCTCTCCGAAGTTTTCGTCGCCACCCTACTTCAGCAAATATGATTTGCTACAAACAACTTCGCGCCAAATGCCGCCGAGTCATTAAGGATAGCAAAAAGGCTTCTTGGATTTCTTTTACCTCTTCTTTTAACCGCACAACGCCTTCATCCGTAGTTTGGGAACGGCTACGCCGCGTTGCTGGCAAACCAAGGTTTACACCTATACCCGGTCTTAGGATTTTAAATCGAGTGCTCACTACTCCGACTGACGTCGCCAATGTTTTAGGGCGAACCTTCGCTGATGTTTCGAGCTCCGCCAATTACCCGGCTACTTTTGGCGCATTAAGGGAGCAGGTTGAGAGGAAAGGTTTCTCATTTGCCTCCGACCATCAGGATAGCTACAACGTTCCTTTTACCGCCAGGGAACTGGAGCATGCCCTTTCCACCTCTTAACATTGCGCACCGGGGCCAGATGACATTCATGTTGCCATGTTGCAGCATTTATCAGCGGAAGGTAAAGCTTTTTTATTACGAACTTTTAATTTTATTTGGTGTCACGGCACATTTCCCAACGCTTGGCGATTGGCCACCGTGATTCCTATACCTAAGCCTGGAAAGGACCCCCATCTTCCTTCCAGTTACCGTCCGATTTCCCTCACCAGCTGCGTCTGCAAGGTGTTAGAACGCATGATTAACGGACGGCTCATGTGGTGGTTAGAGTCGAGACATCTATTGACGAACGCTCAGTGCGGTTTTCGTCGTCACCGCTCCTCTGTCGACCATCTCGTATCTCTTTCGACCCACATAATGGACGGTTTTATTCGGAAGTGCCAAACGGTTGCTGTGTTTTTCGATTTAGAGAAAGCGCACGATACCTGCTGGAGAGGCGGTATCCTCCGAACGCTTCACGATTGGAACATACGTGGGCGTATGCCTGTTTTTATTCAGGAATTTATGAAAGACCGGGTTTTTAATGTTCGCGTGGGATCAGTTTTATCATCTAATTTTATTCAAGAGAACGGCGTACCTCAGGGCTCGGTACTTAGTTGCACACTGTTTGCCATTGCGATTAACTCTATCACCGAGTGTTTACCGCCAGGAATACAATCGTCGTTATTTGTGGACGATTTTGCCATTTATCTTTCCTCTCGGAGAACCTGTCTCTTGGAACGCCGCCTCCAATGCTGTCTCGACCGCCTTCACGCTTGGAGTGTTTCTCACGGGTTCCGTTTCTCCGCAGAGAAGACCGTCTGCACGAACTTCTGGCGCCACAAGGAGTATCCTCTACCTTCGCTCCATCTTGGCCCAGACGCACTCTCTTTCGCGGACGAAGCTAGGTTCCTTGGCTTGGTGTTCGATAGGAAATTATGCTGGTCATCGCATATAGCGCAACTCAGAGGCAAGTGTGAACGTTCTCTTTGTATTTTACGTGTTTTAAGTGGCACATCTTGGGGAGCTGACCGGACTATACTTTTACGTTTTTACCGCTCTCTTATCAGGTCCAAATTGGATTATGGCAGTGTTGATTATGGCTCTGCGCGGCCTTCTGTTCTGCGCCGCCTGAACCCGATTCATCACCGGGGTATCCGTGTTGCCATTGGGGCATTCCCCACCAGTCCTGTGTTGAGTTTATGTGCGGAGTCTGGAGAACCTCCGTTGTTTTATCGTAGGGATGTTTTACTAGCTGCGTACGGTTGTCGCTTAGCTGCGCAACCTCGTCATCCCACGAATGGGCCGTTTTTTAATGTGTCTTTTGATCGTTTTTATGCTGCTCGGTCTTTTACTCCTAAGCCCGCTGGCTTTCGTTTTCGGGAGATTTTACGGACGTTGGACATTGAGTTACCTGCTTTTTTCTTAGCCGGGGAAACTTCTTCTCCCCCCTGGATTTTAGCAGAGGCCCCCGTTCATCTCGGGCTTACGTCCTGTCCAAAATCATCGACCGCAGCACATATTATTCGTTGTTCTTTCAGCGAGATCAAATCCTCTTTTAATGGCTGGAATTTTATCTATACCGACGGCTCTAAATGTGACACAGGTGTAGGATGTGCTTTTGTTTTTAATGGGGCTAGTTTTACGTATGGTCTTGACGTTGCAACATCAATTTTTATGGCGGAGCTTTATGCTATCTTTCGGGCGGTTTTATTTATTTATGATTTTTTTTTGAGTAGTGTTTAACGCCCGTTTTCACTACTGAGGCACCACAGGCGATTTTATTTATGATCAGGGGCTAAGGAACAGTGTTGTATGTTCCGACTCTTTGAGTGCAATTTTAAGTTTTAGAAATCTGTACAACCTCCACTCACTTGTACAGATGGTCCTGAATGTAGTTTTAACCCTTTACGACGCTGGCGTCAGGGTAACACTGCTATGGGTGCCTGGGCACGTCGGAGTCGCAGGTAATGAGGCCGCAGATGTTGCAGCAAAATCCGCTCTTTTAGACCCTGCTGAGTACGAGCAGCGTTTTTATTTCGGGGATTTTATACTTTCTTTGCGTAGAGCCATTTTTTCGCGCTGGCGCGAGGAGTGGGAATTACTCCCAACTAATAAGCTCCGTGAATGTAAATCCTCCCCTTTTAACTGGTCGACTTCTTCTCGCGCTGTTCGTCGCGAAGAAGTAATTTTACCTCGTCTTAGAATTGGGCATTGCCGTTTTAGTCACTCTCACCTTTTTAATGGTCAACCCGCTCCAGTTTGCCCTCACTGTGACCACCCCTTTACAGTGCGTCACATTTTAATTGATTGCCATTATCTGACAGCTTTTAGATATAAAATAGGTTTGCCCTCCTCTATTGAGGACTTACTTGCAGATGATGTGGTTGCTGTTGAGCGTGTGCTCCGTTTTATCCGTGTTTGTGGTTTTTGGAGCAAGGTGTGAGGTTTTATCTTTTTACCATTGAGGGCGTTTTTAAACTCTTTTAAGACTGTTGTCTTTTCAGCTTTTGCTGAATTGTGCTAACTAGTCTTTCATTGTTGTTTTGCACATTACCCTTGTTATTTGTTTTGGGGTTTTATTGTTACCATTGTAATCTTTTATAAGACTGGTTTGTTTTCAGCTCTTGCTGATTAGTTTTGATACCGGTCTTTGTTTGTTGACCTGTGTTTGCTTTGGGATTTTATTGGTACGTTTTTAGTCCATTACACGACTGTTGTGGTTTTCTGCTCTTGCGGCTGTGTTTTAGTAACACCTTAATGTTTGTGGCGCCTTATACCCTTGTTATTTGTTTTTGGGTATAAATTTTATTGCACAAGTACTACTGTCCGTTCGTTATGCGCAGGATTTGCGTTCTTTGTTTATTTATTTTTATATCTGACACAGTACTTGATGTGTTTGGGCGCTAATGACCATAGCAGTTTTGCGCCCTTAAGCAATAATCATCATCATCATCAGCCAGTATCGACAATCCCATCGAGCACGTTTCTGCTCTAGTAAATGTTTGGTTACAGTCTTTGCTACCTCCAGATCGTTCTATGTAAAAGCTACCTTTTGGATATTCTAAGGGCGCCTAACAATTGGTATATCGTAGAATATTTCTGGCCATTGCTGGTGTGACGTCACTGTATACAAACATCCCTAATGACGATGCAAAGGCAGCCATAACATTTTCTTTGATTCTTGACTATCTACATTAATTCATGAATTGTGTCACTGAGCTGATATGATTTTTATTCATAATGTGTTTATTTTTCATTAGAAATACTACCTACTGATTAAAGATACGGCTATGGATAGGTGAATGGCACGACTATATAAAATATTTTATGCCATGTGAAGGTGATGAGGGGTCTGGGCGCAAATTTGAAGGCCCTGTTTCTGGCGATACGCCTGCAACGACGGGTTAAAATCTGTGCCAGCACCCCTGCGGACCACGGGGCAGATTTATCGGTACTCGAGGAGAATGGTATACTGTTCTATACCTTCTCCTTGAAAAAATCGAGCGTTGTCAAACGGGTCATCAGGGGTCTGGTCTCGGAGACTACCCCGGAAGAAGTGCGGGAGACACTACGAGCCGAACACGCAATCAGGGCGCTCGCCGTTTCCCAACTGAGGAAAACAGTACTCAGTGAGGCCGGCGAGCTAACCAGAGCCCCCATGCCACTATTTTTAGTAATAGTGGAGAGGGAACCCAGTTACCGGAACTGGACAAGATCCCCCAGCTTACCAAGATAAAAATCGAGCCTCACATGGGCAAAGAGGGACCTGCCCAGTGCTACCAGTGCCTGGGCTTTAATCATTCAAGCCAAGCATGCGAGCGGAGAATCTCATGCCTCCGCTGTGCTGGTCCCCACGAGGTCCAGGACTACACGGACCCCGGGACAGCCCTAAGTGTGCCAACTGTGGTGGCAATCACTACGGCCTCAATAGCGGCTACCCTACCCGTCTTCGTCTCATTGAAAATGCTAGAGGCAAATATAAGCAGGTAGAACCAAAAATTCAACCTCCAGTGCCGGTCCTACCAGGGAAGTCCTTCTCGGCAGCATTAAGCCGGCAGGAGCAGCTGCTGGAGCAGGCCACGGCCACCAAACAAAATTCAACCAGCCCACCTGCGGCAGAGCAGGCAGGCCCAGCACCACTTGCAGCACCTGCGGCTGCCCCTGGGAGCCAGACCGCCTCCAAGGGGAAGAAGAAGCAGCAAAAACATAACTCTCCACAGGCTGCAGCAGAACAAAAACTTGTGGAAAGAGTATCAAAAAGCAAAATCAGGCGGAAAGTACCGCTTCAACAACAACTGTGGCCAGCGAAACCGTGGCACCTGCCACGGCCTGTTTAACTACGGCTCCTGTCACAGCCACGGCCGGCTTAACTGCTGCTCCGGCTCTGTCTAACCAGACCACTCCCGCCCCAGTTACGATACGGCTACAGTCGATCAGGTCAGGAGCCCGCTCATACCCGTGTCTGACTCGGATGCGGAAGAGTTCCGGGTCTTAAGTTCATGATTCGCTCATCTGATTGGCCACTCCCTCCCCCTACTGCGGCCTGCAAGCAGATGTTGAAGATCTCACTGTCTCGCCGTCAGAAAAGCTCATGATCTTGCTCAGGTTGTCCGAGCAGCTTTTCCTCGCCCGCTCTAGTTCGTAATGGCCTCAGGACTCGTTCGAAGACCATTGCGGATGGAATACGAATGGGATCGCAGGACAGCGGCCCGGCCTCCTGGAGATTATAGAGGACCATGGAATTGACATCCTAATGGTCTGCGAGACCCACCTGCGTGCGGATGTAACCTTCAATCTGCTAAGATGCGACTTCCATCGAACCGATCGCGTCGGCCGATGGGGCGGAGGTACTGCTATTTTCATCCAGCGACATGTCGTCCGCGCCCCTTTTCCCGCCCCGCCCCTACAGCACATCAAGGCGATCGCCATAAGACTTTCCTTGGGCGGCTGGTTGCGGCATACGAACCACCAGACGGCCAGTTCTACGAAGCTGACTACAGAACACTTCTCAACCTTCACCCCACAGTCTGCATCGCCGGAGATCTCAACGCGAAGCACTCAATGTGGCACAGCCTCACCAGCAACCGCAGAGGCCGGCTACTCTCTCGCCTCATACGCGGAGACCCGACCCTAATCGAGCATGGCACGCGAAGTCCAACGAACCATCCTACCCAAGGGAGGGGGATGTCATAGACATTCTGATCACCAAAAATTTTCATTTCCATCTGGACCTCGCAGTGGTCAACGCTCTTGACTCCGATCACCACACGGTCGTGGTGGATGCCAGCATCGACCTGCCAGCTCTGTCACAACCAGACTGGATAGAAAAGACCGACTGGAATGCAGCTATCCACCTAGCCATCTAAACCAGTCCGTAGAACCGTCACCTCGCATCGACTCAATCGAGGAGCTGGAGGAGGGGGCTGCGAACTTCTCCAATACCGTTCTCCTTGCGGTCCGTGCCCATGCTTACCGCATACCGTACGAGCCACTAACCTCCACCCTGCAGAGGGCAATAAAGCTTCCCACCCCGTCGCTAAGTAGACGGACAAAGCAAACTACTCTCCCTTTCCACCTGCAGCAATTGATAGCCGACAAAAATCGGACCAGGCGCCGATTCCAATATTCTCGAAGCCCACGGGACAAACGCGAGCTGAACCGTCTTCAAGCGTTGCTGAAGCTAGAGCTTAGGGAATACGCCAATGAAGAGTGGGAGCGCCGACTGTGCGAACTGAACACCCATGACGCCTCTTTATGGCGCCTTACCAAGACCATCCTGCGAGTCCCAGAGCCTAGGACGTCGCTTGTATCTGGGCCGAGAATAGCCGAGTCCGACAGGGAGAAGGTGGAGATGATGGCTGACCACCTGGAAAGTATCTCCAAGCCTATGGATACACTAAACCAGGATCACGTCCACCAGATTGAAACCACCGTTGAGCGATTTCTGGCAAACACATTTGACCAGCAGGAAGTACAACTGACCAGCCCAGTGGAGCTAGCAACATTGCTAAGCAGAACATCCTCATACAAGACCTCAGGGTATGACGGCATTCCTTACGCCGTCCTAAAGGCTCTACCTCCCACATGGTTGAAGCTCATAGCTCACCTTTTCAACAGCTTACTCAGTATTGGCTACTTCCCTAAGTCCTGGAAACATGCCAAAGTAATCATAATATAAAAGCCAGGTAAGGACCCGCAGGATCCCCAAAACCACCGGCCGATCAGTTTGCTACCTGTTTTCAGTAAGCTGTTCGAAAAGGTGCTGCTAAGTCGACTCCAGAAACCGCTCGACTCTCACCAAGTGCTGAGGTCAGAACAGTTTGGTTTCAGGCGGCAGCACTCCACCACCCACCAATTGCTTCGCGTGGTGGATGAAATCATCACAGGTTTTAACAATCAACACTTTGTCCCGGCGTTGTTTCTAGACATCACCCAGGACTTTGACACCGTCTGGCACCAAGATCTCCTGCACCGACTAATCCACTATAATATCCCCTCCTATTTCATACACCAAATTGCATCCTACCTGAATGCCCGCACCTTCACTGTCTCCGTCTCAGAAGTCTTTTCTTCTCCCCGACCTATCGGCGCAGGAGTTCCCCAAGGCATTGTCCTCGGCCTGGTTCTCTTTTTAGCTTATATAAATTCTCTGCCATCCTACACAGGCTGCTCATTGTACCTCTACGCAGACGACACCGCAATTACAACTAAATCTACACGTCACCACGTTGCTGTCAAAAGACTGCAACGCTACGCAAACCAGCTAACCACGTGGTTTACCACCTGGAGACTTGCTGTAAATCCGAACAAATCCCAGGAAGTAACTTTCACACGACGTAAAATTGCGGATGTCCCCAACATCTCCATTGTGGGCGGCAGTGTTCCATGGAGCACAGAGGCTACATAACTCGGAGTACGTCTCGACATGAAGCTGACATGGAAACCCCACATCAGTGAGCTAGCCAACAAAATTAGTCGTAGGATGGCCATGCTATATCCCTTGTATTCCAAATTTTCTCCAATGTCCGTCGGAAACAAAGTGTTGATATACAAACAGGTACTTAGACCAGCGCTGACATATGCCTGCCAAGTCTGGGGCATAGCCGCAAAATCCCATCTTCATCGCTTACAAGTCTTACAAAACCGTTTCCTCCGCACTGCCACTGGCGCAGGGTGGTACATCCCAAATTCCTACATCCACAGTGAACTAAACTTCCCTATCCTAATTGACTACATCCTTGAACTTTCCGAACAATTCCACTCCAGTCTTCCCAACAATTTTAATTCCCTCATCCGCGGCCTCGGGGAGTACGACATCGACCCCGGTGCTCCCTACAAACGCCCCAGACTAATGATCATGAATTAAGTACATCGTAACATTTAATCATTACACACACTAGCACACATCCACATACTCACACACAAAGCACTAGTACTACCAATGCCACCATTAACTCACAATCACCTTATTATTAACCATACCTCAGCCAGAAAAGGACTTTGTCCTGGCATGGTAAAAGCTTGGGGATCCCCTCACCTTCAGGGAGAGGTTCTCCTTCCGCTCATTTGCTGCGGCTAAATCCCCACAGGTGTCCAGTTTGACAGGAGGCCAGCCTGGAACTGAAAGCTATGAAGCGAGGGCGAATGTCCCGCTTGTACGAAGCACCGCTTCTCTCAAATACACAAGGTCTTCCTAAGGAAGCATTCTCGGGAGCACAACACACTGGATTGCCTCCGAGGGTGCCCATACAATACCCTTCATACGCCTCAGCAACCGTCCCTGAAGCAGCGCAGCAGCTACCATGACCCACAGCTCCTCAGGAAGGGGCAGTTCCACTGCCCAACTCAGCAGCCGCACCCGGCCATCATACTGCACAACAAGACCATCCCCTACAACTCAACAGCAATTACCACAGCGCCCTAGACCTTCCAGAGAGCAGCCAGGTCAACCTGCTCAACAGAGACAAATCCCAGTCCACCTTCAAACCGGGTTCGCTGCCCTCCTAGCGGAAGCTCTGCTTACCCGCCCAGCAACTGTGCCAGCAGAAACCATTCTCTGCCACACAGTCTTTTCCCTGCTATCCCAAAATGGCTGCTAAGCCCTATGGAGCGGCTGACCTTGCCAGACTCAAAGCTTGCTCCTGGAATGCCCGTGACTTCCGGGGCAAGCTGCGAGAGCTACATCACTTTGTGGCAACAAACCAGGTCCAAATACTTCTGGCGCAGGAGACCTGGCTATCAGCAACTCTAAAAGCCATCGTTCCGGGGATGGTCTGCCACCGCTCAGACAGAACTGATGGATTCGGCGGTACGGCCATATATGTAAACGCAGCGCTTCGACACCATCGGTTGCACCTGCTTCAGATGTCCAATATGGAAGCAACCGGGATACAATTTGAAACCAGCATCGGACCAATCAATTTCTCCGTGTATATACCTCCAGGTAAACCTATATTGCCTGGAGAACTGAATCATCTGTTTGACACCCCCACGGCCACTATAGCCATGGGGGACTATAATGCTAAGCACTCCAATTGGAATTCCACGGTCACCACACACCGTGGAAAAGTATTGCATAAATTTATAAGAGACCAGGGTCTAGCAGTGCTTTCCCCCTCCTCCCCCACCATCACTCATGGAGACAGATGTCCGCCGGACTGGTTAGATATTGCAGTCATCTCCAACGTGCGCCGGCAACCACAACTCTTTACCCTCCCCGAAATTTTCTCAGATCACTATCCCGTCCTCCTGCTCTTTCACACACGCCCCATCCTCAATTCTCCACACACCACAATAAACCCTAGAAAAACCAACTGGCCAGCCTATACCGCGTTGCTAGCCCGGCACACCCCGGAACTCACACCATGCTCCACGCCATGTGAGGCAGATGCGCTTAGCGCAGCCATTGAAAACGCACTACAAACCCCGATGAAGAGCACCACCCCTCCTCGTAGCAGAAGGCATCTGAAATCTATTCTCCCCCGCGAAATTAAGCAGTTGATTGCAGAGAAGAATAGAGCGCGTCGACGATTCCAGCACTCCCGAAGTCCCCAACACAAAAAAGTTCAGTTGACTACAACACCTCCTTAAATTGAAACTGCATGACCACGCGAATGACGAATGGGAGAGACGCCTATCAGAGCTGTATACCAAGGACGCTTCCCTCTGGTGTATGTCAAAGGGTCTATTACGTCAACCAACTTCCAGCAAGCCGCTAATTGCAGGTGGGAGAGTAGCCCAATCAGCTAGTGCAAAGGTGGAAATGATGGCTGACCATCTGCAGTGTTCTTAGGGGGGACCTAAGATATAGACCTGAATTCATCCTTGAAATGCGATTATAGTACATCTATCAGCTACGGATGATAAATGTAAGATATGGACAAATAAGACAGAAAATATTATTCACTTATTTTTACTTCTCTTTTAATTTGTTGTTCCTATGAAAGAAACTTCTTTGTTTATAAGCAAATGCTCGTTTGTTAACATTCGGTACACAAATGAGTGCTCATCATTCCCAATTCAAACCTAAAAATTCATTATTCTCATTCAGTTCCACTTCGTTTTCAATTATGGATGTTTGATACACGATCAATGAGAGGATCGACACGGCTACATTTATGGTGAAGCTCATAAGATTGCTAGAGCAGCTTGCAACTTGTACGGAGATCAATATCCTGAAAAGAGGCAGTCATCTGTTAGAAATTTTCTAGGACTTGCGAACTTATTCTCCGAAACGGGATGTGTAGCATCAAGAAAACGCCATCGAATGAGAAGTGCCACTGGGAATAATTCGGAAGTCACTCTATAAGCTGCAGTTGCACTAATCAACATCCAACTTCCCGTCAACTGGAACATGATTCGGGAGTCTCTCAAAGGAATGTTCTTCAAAAACTTCAGCGTCACAAATACAATCCAAATCACATTAGTCTACACCAAGCCCTTCATGGGGATGATTTTCAGAAGCGTATTGAATTTTGCCAATGGGCTCTGCTACAAATTCAAAACTGTAACTTTCCCAACATTTTAATTTTTGATGAGGTGACATTCACCAATCACGCTCAAGTGAACCGACATAACACGCATTATTGAGCAGTGGAAATCCAAGATGGTTACGGGAAGTAGAGCATCAGTGGCAATGGAGCGTGAACGTTTACTGTGGCATTTTGAGATTCCATATAATTGGACCGTACTTCATTGAAGGTAAACTTAATGGGCGGAAATACAGAAAAAAATTTGATCAAGATATTCCAGTGTTGCTTGCGTGCCCCTTGTGGACGGGCTGCAATATAATATCAACACAATGATTGTCCATCTCATTACTCAGCCGTAGCTCGAGAAATATTAAGCATAGAGTATCCTGGACGATGGATAGGACGCAGAGGTCTTCCCTTTCCCAGAGATCTCACAGCTCCAAATCTTTTCTTACGCGGATACAGTTAATGAAGAAATACCAACTACACCTGGTAAACTACACCAAATTAGGAGTGTTTGCGCAAGAATCAGCGAAGAAATGTTGAAACGTGTTCTTCAATCTTTTGAAGCACGTTTTCGGAAATGCATCGAAGTTAATGGTCATAATTTAGAGCATTTACTGACTTGAAATTGTTTGTAATGTGAGCATGACATTGTTTCAATTATGGTTATAACTGTGCCGTGCTGTACTGTACTGTACGTAAATTGATGTCAGTAAAGTGAAAGTGAGCCAAAAATATTTGCTGTCCCATTTGTCCATCTCATCATCTATTACCCCTAGCTGATAGGTGTACTAGGACTTTTATACTGAAAACTGAATGCTCTTTTCAATCCCGGGAAAATGTACTATTGCATTTGGAAAAAAACAACCTTGAAATGTCCTTGAGAATGGCAAGGACGAGTTAAGTTCACTATATTATGTCTCCCTAAGGGCTCTTAAAATTCTGTCCGAAGCATTTTTTTTTATTTCCCCTTCGTTTCGGAATTAAATGGCCACGACGCTATAAATACCACACACACACACACACACACACATATGTATAGAATATGGTGCACATTACAAGGTTCTCTTTATCCCGGTAGTAATTATTTGACACTTGGATCAGTTCTTCACTTCGTGCCAGTTTTCTCAATGGCTGTTGCAGCAGGTGAACCTGTCAATGCTTACGTCAGGCAGCGAACCTTGTCTATTAACTCAGTCTTCGATTGACACTAACAGTTCAGGAGTATTCACATGTCAGTTGAATGTTGGCGTGCACCTTCGAGTATATCGTCTGGCAGAGAGTGAACTTTTCGATTTCTAAATTGGTTTCTATTCACTAAATTGTTTTGCCATGTAGTTTTATTTACAGGTAATGAGTTCTTTCTTTAGTTGTTGATTTTAAATATTTAACTATTAAATGGTGGCTGGGTCCATTGTGATTTTACAAGGATTATTATCAATAAATTGGGCGAAATTTCCTTATAGGTAAAGCATAGAAATTAAAATGTTAAACTCTCTTGAAATAACAGGAGAGTTTATGAAAATGGCATTAGGAGATGATGTGACTAGGTTAAAAGCTACCCAACTTTTCCAAAAAGCGCATTTACTTTTGTAGCTGGATTTGAAGGAAGAAGTAGGAAATTACTGCGTAATGTGCTTGCGTTACGGTTGTACCAAGATTAATAAATGCATTCGAAACGGGAATGTAAGGGATAACTGTGAATAAGAGGTAATTTCATAAACCATGTAAAAGGTTACCTAAAATAAAACAAGCAGACATTATTATTAGATAAAAATAATGCGTTCCCAAAGTATCATATAAAATACAGGAGGAACAATGAGAAAATGGTATACAGCAAACTATACTCTGTGTTATTAGCATACATCTCCTGTGGTGCCTCAGTAGTTAAAACGGGCATTAGACACCAATAAAAAAGTTATTATCATACCAAAATTGCACACGGCCATGCTGAAATACAGTGACTTCAGAAAACAAATGACTGCTAATAATTCAACAATTCAACATGGAAAAGAAATACTAATTGGACAATTTTTCGACAAAATTTCAAAGAAAGATAAAGTCGAAATGTGAAAAATAATAGCGTAAACTATGGTTAATTACATCGGAGAAAGATTACGCATATATGAGGGACATATTTTGGCCAAACTTGAGGAAAGCTACAATGGTAATTGCTTTTATTTTACATTCATATTAGCCATTCATATTATTTACAAATAATGGTGTAAGTAAGCTCAGCTTCTATGGTACTATTTCAGGTAAAATAGGTAATTCAAGAAGTACGGGAATGGTTGGTGGATTTCAGACCACATATTGCATAAATAACCTTTAATGAGCTTTATAATTAAAATGCGCCAAGTTTAATTGATAGAATCAATACCTAAACTAACCTCAAATATGTACAAGAGTATACAAAAATTCACCATTTGAGATTCACGGATATTACAAGAACAAATGTTTCGTGAAACAGAACACTGACAAAACAAAATCGCATGCTGGTAATAATAGTCTGCCACACTAGTGACTAATAGTTTACGCTCATAAATTCTAAAAACAAGCTCTTGTAAAATAAACAAGTAATACTAGAATCGCTTCTCGTTTTACTAGTTTAGTTTAGTTTAATTCCTGAAACATATAGTGAGTTCGCGAAGCAGTCACCGAGACCTACGAAAATAGAACTTGTCATTTACAAGAAAATGAAAAAGCAACACCCATAACAAATAAATCAAAACAACAAAAACCAGAAAAGCAGAAACAGACAAGTCGCTCAATCACTCAAATTTACTATATACATGTTTATATATGCATTGATATAAAATTATTGGTGTGTTTTTAACTCGGTAAAATATTGTCACTCATATATTCCTTTACAGAAAAATAGGCCTTTTTACGTAGGTAATTTCTAAGAGCAGATTTAAAGGATTCATCATTGTTTATTAAGGCTTTTAAGCTAGAAGGAATAACATTTTGTACTAAAATACGTTCATAATAAACTTCTTTTTTACGGCAAGAAAGTGTTGAAATCGATCTATGTAGAGTTGCTTTTAGTCTGGTGTTCTCATGTACATATTTATTTTGAACAAAATGTTTTCTTTATTCATTATATAAAAGTTCATGAGGGGTAAAATATATTCGCGAGAAAGGAGTTAAAATTACAAATGGTCTAAAGAGATTTCTGCGTGAATGTCTGCTATATGTACTAGCGATTATTTGTATGGTTTTTTCTGTAATAGAAAGACACGCTCACTTTGATCTGAAAGACCATATTTAATTATTAAGTTTAAATAAACATAATAAACTAGTTCTAAAGTGTTAATTGACTCCAACATTACTAATACACGTATTACATAGCATTCACTGCTAAGTTTAGGTATTATAAGATCAATGTGATTTTTCCAATTCAGACGATTATCAATTATTAAACCAAGGAATTTAATATACTTGGTTTGTAAAATACATTATTATAATATCCTATATGTAATTGTTTATCTGGAGATCTGTGAGTGATGAATTTCATAACATTTGTTTTATCTACATTTAGAGACAATTTGTTTCCTTTGAACCACACACACAAAGAACTCAGAACCAGATTTTGTTTAATGGCATAATTATTAAGGCTATTTTCATTTTTCAACAAGCTAGTGTCATCTACAAATATACAGCCGGTCTTGGTGGTGTAGTGGTAACCATACTTTCCTCCTAAACCCAAGTTTAGGGTTAGTTCGTTAGTTAGTCTAAGTTAGTTCGCAGAGCTGCAATGGTGGGGAAAGCGAAAGATAATCAGGCAAACACAATAATAATAATAATAATAATAATAATAATAATAATAATAATAATAATAATAATAATAATAATAATAATAATAATAATATAGAAATTTGCTATATTGGTCCAAGTTTACCTCTGGATACTTGCAACTACTAACCCCGAATATGATGATGATGATGATGATGATGATGGTGGTGGTGATGATGATGATCATAATAATAATAATAATAATAATAATAATAATAATAATACATACACTCATTCAACTATAATTAAAATTTGTGATAATGTGCACATTCACTTTATCATAAGTTTTTATAGCTTTATAAACTTTGGTTGAGTGGTTTACCTATAAGGAAGTTTATATAAAATTAAACTGTATGTTAATGTATATGTGTTCGCACTCCTAAATAAATCTTGTTTTAAAATATTTTATTCTTGTTAGTCGTTCTTACTATATATATTTGTTAATGTTAGGTAAAATATACTGGTAATTATTTAGTACAGCTACTACATTTATTTGCTAAATCCTTTTCATTGAGGTGGTTGTACTACGTATGTTTGCTGAGACATTTAATGCATAATTCATTTTCCTACCGGAACTCTGAATGAAAACTTTAGTTTAAAAATGTTGATTTTCGACACTTGTTTTACGTCGACACCAAGATCGCGGGTTCTACTAATGCCAGGACCGATGGATTTTTTCGGGCGTAAAAATCCTAGGTATGGCTTCCTTCGGAAGGAAAATAAAGCCGAGGGTCTCGTGTCGTACATTTACGGCACAATAAAGAACCTCAAGCCTGAAAGAAGAGGCCTCTGAGCAAAAATTGTCGGCCGTTTCACGCCCTGAATTGAATGGGACGCTGATGACCTGAGATGTTAAAGATCGTCCGTAAATAAATCAAACCAAACGTCAGCCACAGCGGAAATGTTTATGACTGGTGCTATGGTTCATGATGACTTGTTTTCTAATTGGTGCTGGGTTTAATAGTAATACACACAATTATCCTACAGATGGTGGTAGTAGTCTCGATATGTTACTCTTTACTTTAGCTTCCCCCCCACCCCAAGTTTGTCAGTTGGCAGCCAGTTTTCGTGGAGGTGACTCGTGCGTGTACTTCTCGTAGTTCAAGGGTGCGAGTTGTATTTTGAAAGTATAAACTGACATAATACAGTATTCGTTTCAGTTGGAAACGAGCTCCTGTGGAGCATTTGTGAGTGCATGTTGTCATATTTTAAAAGCATAAACATCGGCCTTTAGGATAGAGAACAACATTAGACCATGTGTGCGACAATGGCAGTCTGCAATGAGTGCAAAAGACAACGTTGTTGAGGTGAATGAGGCGAATTTGACCATATTTTCCAGAATATTCAGGTAAATTATGGATTTTTTTATATCTTTATAAATGAGTTAGAACTTAGGTTAGTTCTATGTTAGCTTTCTATAATTACAAACTCTTTTCCAACATCTGCAGTTTTAATTCCATCTCAAAAATTTTCAGGCTATAAAGAGTTTTCTGAACTTTTTTTTCGCAAATTTCATAGTTTAGCTCTTCTAGCTAATATAATTACCAGCATATTATACTCTTCATTTGCGTTAATATGTTAATCTGCCATTGTCACCATAAACCTAAATAAAATACATTTATCTGTTCTTTTCGGGCCTCTTAGGGTTTGGTTGAGTGTCGACATTCGCTATTAGTAGTTAATACCTATTTTTATTTGCCAAATGCAGCATTCGATCCTTTTTATCAAACGACAGTTTTTTATATAAATTGAATAGGAGGTAGGATTTAACTATTGTACTCCTAAGATAGTCCGATGGTGTCAAATGCTGCACGGGTTGTTTATGGTAGGGATATGTTGTTGGTCCTGAAGTACACACCATACGGTACTTTTTGCCCATATATGCTTAACGGAAATCATTAGTGTAACTCTTGCTGCTAGTACAACTCGTGCTGCACTAACAGAAAGATTTACATTATTAATTTCGGGCCTGCGTGTGCGTGGCCGCTTGTAACAGTGGAACTGTTGAATGTATTTTCTTTGTTGTTGTTAAATATAATGTAACTTATGCGTTGTCTTATTAAACATAAATTAATACAGCACTGTTACACGCGGGTAAAATATTATAATGGTGGGAAATCTGCTCTTTGAATATATTTTTTTTATTAAAAATAATGTAACTTATGCGTTGCCCTGTTAAATATAAATTAATGGGTGTTTTTACGCGGATGAAATATAACGGTACGAAATCAGCTCTTATGCAAATTCGAAATTAATTCACACACATACTAACCCTAACGCTAACCTTGGGTAAATCCTAGAGGCCGGTGTACCCATTGTTTGCTGCGGCTCGCTACGGCCTGATTGCCTACACGCGCCTCCTTTTCGTAAATATAAATTGATGGGAGCGGGCAAATCAATGTAATGATGGCAAATTTTCTTTGATTCACAGAATACTGTCATGTTCTCTTAGCAGGGAGTAACTAATCGTAGTAAGTACACAGTTAACAGCAAAGGCAAGCACATCTCAATAGCTTGCTTGCTGGCAACGCTTAAGCGTTAATGGGGTGATGATATACCCTAACTCCCACGCCATCTACACCCGGAATCATTAATTCCTTGTATCTCCGGCACAGTTGCAGTCCCCGCGCTCGAAATTTTTTGTTGTCCATTTTCGGGGACCTGCATTGTGTGGGAGTTTGTCGCATTTATTCTGTATCGCCCTATATTTATGTTTGTTTATATAGTTCGGCAACCCCATTTTCATTATAAGAAATAAAGAAGGAAAATGATTTCAAAGGAGAATATTATTTTTAAAGAGAATCAGGAATGGAAAGAAATTATTTTAGTGGCATATAGCAAGAACCATATAAAACGCAGGAATAAAATATGCATTTTAAATAGGAAAAACAAATATTAATGTATCAGTTGTATTTTAATTGCACCTAACCTAACTTTTTCATTATACTTAAATCCTGACTTATTCTTTCATTATACACATTTCTATTCTCACCATTACCATCAATTTCGCCAATACTTTGCATATTACAACATTTAGATATACTTATTCGAAAAATTATTACAAGTATATTAAAGCTTGCACAAGTGATGGGTGATTTTTTCTTCGAAGGACCGCTGCATGCATAACTTCCGGCTGGTCGGTTCAAGCTGTACCGCGGTGAATAGCAGCCGAAATGTTCGCAGCCATGATTGCCGCATAAGTTATTTACTAACACTTTAACGGTACATTTACTCACAAAGTTATTACTAACACTTAAACGGTACATTTACTCACAACGTTATTACTAACACTTAAACGGTACATTTACTCACAAAATTATTACTAACACTTAAACGGTACATTTACTCAACAAAGTTGTTACTAACACTACATTTACCCACAAAGTTATTACTAACACTTAAACGGTACATTTACTCACAAAGTTATTACTAACACTTAAATGATACACAAAGTTATTACTAACACTTAAACGGTACATTTATTCACAAAGTTATTACTAACACTTAAACGGTACATTTACTCACAAAGTTATTATTAACACTTAAACGTACATTTACTCACAAAGTTATTATTAACACTTAAACGTACATTTACTCACAAAATTATTATTAACACTTAAACGGTACATTTACTCACAAAGTTATTATTAACACTTAAACGTACATTTACTCACAAAGTTATTATTAACACTTAAACGTACATTTACTCACAAAATTATTATTAACACTTAAACGGTACATTTACTCACAAAGTTATTATTAACACTTAAACGTACATTTACTTACAAAGTTATTACTAACACTTAAACGGTACATTTACTCAGAAAGTTATTATTAACACTTAAACGGTACATTTACTCACAAAGTTATTATTAACACTTAAACGTACATTTACTTACAAAGTTATTACTAACACTTAAACGGTACATTTACTCAGAAAGTTATTATTAACACTTAAACGGTACATTTACTCAGAAAGTTATTATTAACACTTAAACGGTACATTTACTCAGAAAGTTATTACTAACACTTAAACGGTACATTTACTCAGAAAGTTATTACTAACACTTAAACGTACATTTACTCACAAAATTATTATTAACACTTAAACGGTACATTTACTCACAAAGTTATTACTAACACTTAAACGGTACATTTACTCACAAAGTTATTACTAACACTTAAACGGTACATTTACTCACAAAGTTATTACTACCACTTAAACGGTACATTTACTCACAAAGTTATTACTAACACTTAAACGGTACATTTACTCACAAAGTTATTATTAACACTTAAACGGTACATTTACTCACAAAGTTATTATTAACACTTAAACGGTACATTTGATCAAAAAGTTATTACTAACACTTAAATGATACACAAAGTTATTACTAACACTTAAACGGTACATTTACTCACCAAAGTTATTATTAACACTTAAACGGTACATTTACTCACAAAGTTATTATTAACACTTAAACGGTACATTTACTCACAAAGTTATTATTAACACTTAAACGGTACATTTACTCACAAAGTTATTATTAACACTTAAACGGTACATTTACTCGCAAAGTTATTACTAACACTTAAACGGTACATTTACTCACCAAAGTTATTATTAACACTTAACGGTACATTTAGTCGCCAAATCAAGAAATAATCTCTTTGAACTACTGCCCTTCATTCTGGATACATTTCTGACATCGGCTTATGAAATTAACCCTCAGTTAATTTAATAATTAAATGAAGTTCCCTCTGAGAAATGGAGGAAGTTTAATCACGAATGCTGTTTTTCAGTTTATCTAATGTGTTTGGATTTTTTAAATGCCCCCACCAGAGATAAAATTCGTAGGACGTAAAATCGGGGGACCGAGGGAGTCATGTGTTGTTAGTGGTGGTTCTATTGTTCAACATTTCATAAATAGCATGCAAGAATACGTGGGCTGTATGATAGAGTTTTACAGTGTTAAAGTTGCGAACCTGTATTCCCTTATAGTAAATTCACGGATAAAGTATTGTACATTCCTACTGTTATTGTTTTTTACAAAAAATATTGTTCTCTCGCCGCTAATGGCGCACCAATCTCCTATATTTTAATAATGCAGGGGCTCCTCGTGAAGGGTTTTCTGAATGAACATATTGGCGAACTCTTTCCCCTAAAACTCGTAAAGATTTCCTGTTTCTTAACATCTTGAATTCTATCTCTTATTTATTTCCAAAATCCCTTATATTTACATTACTTATACACCCAACAATCCCCCAAACCAATTTTTTCAACGATATCCTGAGTTTCAAGCACCCATGACCTTTTCTATTTAAACTTATCCGTGCGCCGAGACATTCCTTAACAACCTCGCCATCATTTAATGTGTTTATTCTATATAGTTTTTTCATAAATCTTTAAATTATTCTACCTTTGCTAGTTGGCCTACGTAATTCTCCCAAGGCTACGTTATTAGGTAACGCTCTGGGTACTCCCAGTATTAATTTACTAAATGATCTATTACTAATTAAATCTGATACATTCAAGCTGTCATCACATCACTAAATTTCTATTCCATATATCATTTTCACCTGCACCACGTTGTTGTTTTTAGGTTCCATCTATTTGACCTTATTTCCAGTATTTTCCTTAAACGTGCCCTTACAATCCCCATACACTGTCGAGGTCGTTAAGGGGCGGGCTCGTGAGCGGGAGGTCTGAGGTTCGAATTACGCCAGGACCGTCCTTCCTGACTGAGGTTTTTTCCAGGGCTTCCTTAGTCCTCATTAATGGCAAATGCCGGGGAGGTACCCTAAACTTAGGCCTGAAACGTTTCCTTCTAGTGCCTCAGTAGTAAAAACGGTCGTTAAACACACACACACACACACACACACACAAAAAATCCCCATAGATATTTTTCCTTTAGCTAATACTAATTTTCTTGGATCATTCCAGCTGCCATTAGCACTTAACCTCACCACAAGATGATATTTCTTGACCACTTCTATTTCACGCATATCTAATTATCACCTGCGGTGCCTGAGTAATAAAAACAGGTATTAAACACCATTAAAAAGCCCATGTAATCAACATTTCTCGTATTTTCTCACTTTAAAGCCCTTCTTGAAGACCATTGTTTTGAATTTGTTACTGTTTACTTTAAGCAGCATTCTTTATAATAGTTATGGATAACTTCCATCGCTCTTCTTAAACCTGCACTTTAAATAGAACCGACAATCAAATCATGTGCAAACAACTGAGTTGGTATTTCTTTATTATTAACTACTGGTGAACGCTCATTTTCATTTTGAACCCCTTTAATAATATCAGTAAATAAGTTAAATAACACTTGACTTAATTAACATCCCTGTCTTACTCCTGATAAACTCTGCTTGCCCTCTGCTATATCGTCTCTTGAACATTCCACTCAAAATGTATTATATAAATATATTTCTTGAAATACATTTATTAAATTTTCACTTCTTTCCTTTTTAATTTAATCCGCAGTACTTGTCTATCTATAGTATCAAAATCCTTCAACAAATCTATAAATACCATTTACACTCTTCCCCCTTTGACACTTAAAGTACTTACCAATTATTGTTTTTATTACGAAAATATTGTTCACTTTTTTTTACACCCTTCTGAATCCACGCTGGGATTCTGATAATTTATTCTCCCCTTCGTGTAATCTAGTTGCCAAAATTTCAGCGAAGACCTTTCCTATTACTGATAAAAAAAAACTTATGCCTCTAAAATTGACAGGGTTGCTAACGTCTCTTTTCCCTTTGTGTGTAGGCACTATCACTCTTGTTCTCTCTCCCTTTCGTTGGAATCACACCACTCTTTAAAATGTTATTAAATAACTTTATTAACCCTATTGCTATGTTTGCATCATTACGTTCAAACTTCCCCTGGAATTCCCCCAATATCACCAGCCTTATTCCTTTTTAATTCTATAATTTACTCCTAGATTTCTACTACACTAATTTCCAAATAGGAGGAATGATGGGTTTTTTGAATGATTGGTCGTTTTTAATTTACAAGTCGCAATATATCGCCCTTAACATTGCTCGTTAATTTTAACTCTTGATTGAGAGAGGTGTAACGGCATTTCTGTTACAAGGCGTGATATATAGGGCCTAATAGGAGATAGTTGTACTTTGAGTTCTAAATCTACTTTTTCCTGAACGGTTTCTGTACTTGTGTTTAGATAAGTGAGTACAAAGAACGGTTTTTCACACAAGTTATTATGAAAGACATCAATACTTTCATGAGCCGTGCTATTCATAGCTGGGGAAAATAATGGACTTGCTGCGGCCTATGCAGTTCGCTGCCGAAAGATTCGTTTTGTTGCCATGCCAGGCACATATGCGTGTTCCTCCTGGTACACATTTATGGCTTACCTATATGGAAGCTCCCTCCCGAACAAATAAATAGTCGCCTTCAACTTGATTCTAATATACTTTATCGTAAAAAATACACATTTTAAACGTGCATTATCTTTGTATACGAATACGAATAATTCACTGCTCTATCTGTATATTCAAGAATAAATGCTGCTATACTTCGCGGAACCTCTGGGGGGTCCTCACGGACCACCTTTTGAGAACAGTTGGCTTTTAGTTTATTCCTTAATACATTCATCCTAGCTAAGCAGGTTAGTTTCTTAAACTTTGATTGTCTATCCCTAATGCCTTTAGAATAGATTCTGATTGTTCCAAGTCCTTCTGGCTGTTACTGTCCAGCAATCATTCAGTATATGGAATGAAGTTTGCAAATATCTTCCTCATTTATGTTATTAGTTCCTGAGCAATCCCCATTAGCATAAATGTCTCCTAGCGTGACTTTGCCTGACTTAAGGCCAGTAATCCTTCGTAAGCTTCTTCGATCTAATGATAGGACCTATTTCAATATGTCATAATGGTTCTAAATTAGACCTTTAGACTGCATCAGGTATTCGCCATGCTACTTAAGAAAGTATCCGTGATATCACTACGTACAAATTTTAGAGCTTACAATCAGAGATCTGGGCTTGTGAAACTATTTTGAGATTGCTACACGTGATCTCCGAATTAATTTCTTTATTAAAAGTGCAGGGATATAACTTCATCCAATGTCGTTTTGAAATACTTAAAAAAATTAATAGTGTTTAACGCCCTTTTAACCACTGAGGCATCACAGGGGGTGGACGCTGATGATACATGAGATGAAGTGATTAACTGGGAAAGTATTTTTTGTTTTAAAGAGAGAAAGCGTTCCAGGTCTAAGTTTAGGGTATCTCTCCGGTATTTGTCTGTCCTGGTGGTGTAGTGGTTACCATACTTGCCTCCTACACCCAAGAAGGCGGGTTCGAACCCGGCCAGGACCGATGGATTTTTTCGGGCATAAAAATCCGAAGTATGGCTTCATTCGGAAGGGAAGTAAGGCCGTGGGTCCCGTGTCGTACATTTACGGCACGAAAAAGAACCTCAAGCCTGAAAGAGAGGCCTCTGAGCAAAATTTGTCTGCCATTTCACGCCCTGAGTTGAATGGAATGCTGATGACCTGAGATGTTAAAGAGCGTCCATAAATAAATCAATCAAAAAAATCTCCGGTATTTGCCGTTTTTGAGAACTGAGGAAAACCTGGGATAAAAAAAAAATACCTGTCAGGGAGGACGGTTCTGCGGGAATAGAACCACAGACTTCGCTAGTCTGCGTATTAACAATCTCGGCCACCCGTGGTGATTAGTTTTATTCTGTGTGTGTGTTTCAGCGCCTACAAGGAGGACTTTTCTTGTCTGTTGGCGCGCTCCCTCCGTGGTGGCATCCCTGTTCACATATGGCAGATTATGAAATTGCATACCGAGTTATGAATAAACCTGTGCATACACTACATACAAGTAAACGTGATCAGGAGAAATTGACGATATGAAGTGTGATGTTATGCATGTATATATATCTCATTCTGATGGTACCATCATAATGTATGGAAATGTGGAAGAAAAAAAAATTCAGGTGGAGCACATTTGAAACATTGATACATGTTTAAAGTACAGAGGTGGATAAACTATTTTCATGTGATAAAGGTAATCGAGAATATACAGTTATGCCTTTGACACATGCTAATTTTTAAAGATGACATTTATTGGACATGTACTTAGAGCCGTTGCTACAGTGCATGAAAAGAAATACCGCCACGGGTGGCCGAGGTCGTTAAGGCACGGACTCGTGAGCGGGAGGTCTGCGGTTCGAATCCCGCCAGAACCGTCCTCCCTGACTGGGGTTTTTTCCAGGTTTTCCTCAGTCTTCATAACTGGCAAATGCCGGGGAGGTACCTAAACTTAGGCCTGGAGCGCTTCCTTCCTTAAAAAAAAAAATCCTTTCCCAATGTATCATTTCATCTCGTGTATTATCAGTGTTCACCGCCTGTGGTGCCTCAGTAGTAAAAACGGGCGTTAAATACTACTCAAAAAAAAATGAAAATAAAATATTAAATTATCAACATTCTTGATAGTCTCACTTGCACTAATTGCAATGAATGAAATTACTTAAATTCACCCATGCATTAAATATACACAATTGAAGTATTAACTGAGAGGATAACTTTTCAGCAAAGTTACATAATTCATCACACAGCCCTTCATTATCTAGTCCGCAATGAATGATTTCGTTCACAATGAAATTAAAGAATGCAGAGAATGTTCGTGTTAAATACATTATCCTGATCGAGTGGAGGCTGCTACTGTCCTTTAGTAAACCGTGACTTTACTAGGTTCGTTAGGCTCGATTGATTGATTAATGTAAGTTACACAGTTTTAATCTTTGCAAAACTGTTATTTAAATTTATGAGATCAATCAAATGAACGCAATCTCAGTTTGCCTTTTGTAAATGTAGATATATCCAAATTTTACGAATCACCTTTCGGTGGTACTGTGAACTTTCTTGGTATCTGACGACTTAGTGACTCAACCAAAGTCCATAAGATATCTATTGTTCTTGTGGGTAAGAGCAATCATGCTAACCGGCTTAGGTTAGTGACTACTAAGCACTAAACAAAGAGCGGCTTGTTTCTCTTTCATCAGCCCAGTCGGTCCTGGTGGTGTAGTGTAACCATACTTGCTTTCTAAACCCAAGTTCGCGGGTTCAAACCCGGCCAGGGCCGATGGATTTTTTCGGGCGTAAAATCCTAAGTATGGTTTCCTTCGGAAGTGAAGTAAAGCCGTGGGTCCCGTGTCGTACATTTATGGCACGAAAAAGAACCTCAAGCCTGAAAAAAGAGGCCTCTAAGCAGAATTTGTCGGCCGTTTCACGCCCTGAATTGAATGGGACGCTGATGACCTCAGATGTGAAAGAGCGTCTATAAATAAACAAAATAAAAACGATTCGTCAGACTAACCCAGGGAGCGGGCTGGCTGGCTTGAAATTACTACTTAATCATTGTCTAGCCAAACTTCTTTTCCTAACTGATGATTGCCTTTGGTTTCAGAGGAATAAAAAGGAAATTCGCTATAGCCCCAAGGGTCCTGCTCTGCATCCGTTGGAACAATAGCAGGCAAACAGCCATTATGAAAGGCTGAAATACATTAGAACAAATAATGCTGTATTGGAATATGTACGGCATACAGTGTAATAAGATATGTAAGGCGGTACTGAGAGGGGCTCGCCTAGAGCGACTGGACTATGATAGGAGTGCAGTGTTGCCTAGTTTGGATTCTCACGGTAGAAGGTGAGCAACAGTGTTTCCTGCCTTTCACGCTCCCAAGTAATTATTTGAAATTCGTCATTTTAACTTGCCTAGCTTGCGGTAACAAAATTTTAAGCAGCCTGTTCAAAGAAAATGTTATATACCATATATTTCTCGAGTTAAGTTTCAGGACCAATCAAAGCCGACTCTTGTGCTTCTGATAAATTATACAAATTTAATTACGGAATTATACTATGACAAAACAATTTTTATAGATCTTTGTGAACTATTAATAATGCTTTTTCAGACTAGTGTTGCAGGCTCTAAGGGCAAGCTATTCCACCTATAGGCCAGAAATATTATTTTAAATTGTACACTTTCTTTAAGGAATTTTCATCTCGGAAAATACGCGATAAAATAAATTTTTCATAAAGCCAAAGCATGCAACGTGAGCGTGCATACTGTGTCGGGCATTGTAAAACCGAGCCAAACTTCTACTACAGAAATTGGTGAACCTTTATTTAGATCTCCAGGAAAGCATGCCAGAAAGCAAAAAAAGCGTTTCCAATTGAGATTATTGAAAAAGACGTTCTTCATCGCACAACATATGAAATGTATGACAAGGGCGAAAATCGCACCATTAAAATACTCGTTCACATTATGATAGAGAAAAATTACTATAAGGGTTACTCTATTTCCATGGGATTAGTACTGAACATTTTCGGTGTAAAAAAAAAAAAAAAAAAAAAAAAAAAAAAAACTAATGATGGACGCAAATTCTTGTTGGAAAGATGCAACAAAGTTGCTACGAGAATAAACTTTTCAAGAACTATGCACGTACATAAGGCATTTGGAGATGCGCGCCCTTTTTATCTTTAGACGCGGGTAAATCAGAATCATTGCAAGAAAAACATATGGCAAGATTAGACGGGAAGAGGTGGACTCAAGATTCCTGCAGGAAAAGGCAGCAGGCTTATAATTTGTCATGCAAGTTCCGAACAAATAGGGTTTATTCCCGAAAGCAAGTTGATTTTCCGTTCCAAACTAGGGAATAAAAATGTTGACTTACCATTCTGAAATCAATGCACACTCTTACACAAATTAGTTCGACACATTTTTAAATTTTCTGGAAGAGGGATCAATCACAATTTTTAAAATTATTTTTTAACTCCCATTTTAACTGCTGAGACATCATAGGCGGTGAACACTACTGATCATGAGATGAAATAATAAACTGGGAAAATATTATTTTATAGAAAGGAAGCGTTCCGGACATTTTCTTTTTATGAGGACTGAGGAAAACGCGGAAAAAAAAATCTCAAATCAGGGAGGACGGTCATGGTGGGAATGGAACCCGAGATCTTTCGCTCATAAATCCGAGCCTTAACGACCTCGACTACCCAACGCGGTATCGATGTCATTGATAATGCTAGCTACCATTCTAAAATCATAGACAACCCTCCCTCTACGCATTTTCAAAAACAAGGTATTCAGAATTGGCTGATATACAGCAACATAGCATTCCACCCTTCTGAAACGAGAGCAGAATTTTTAGAAAGAGTGAATCAATGCAACACTCGGGGAAAAAAAGAACGAACTAGACAAATTGGATTGGAAAAGCGGCATTAAATTATTTTTTACCTCCCAGTTCAACCGTATAGAATTAATTTGATTTAAGATAAAGGAAGAAGTTAATAAAGAGAGCACTACTTTTTGTCTTGCGGATGTTGAAAAGATTATGCATGCTGCACTTGACAGAGTGACAAAATAAGATTGGGCTAGTCCTGTTGCACACTGTGAAAAACTTCAGGAAGTAGATTTCCATTAAAAAAAATGGCCCGAGATAACACTACAAAATTTAGTTATAAGTATGTAGGAAAATGATTCCGAATAAAGTGCGGATGAGGAGTAAGAAAACGAGGAGGATGACGAGTTTACAACTCTTCAACAATAAGTCACCTTCAGAAATTCAGATATGTGGTTTTCAGTAAATAAATACACTCATAATCAGTGTTAAAAGCTATATTGTCATGTAGAAGCATTCAGCACATGTTTTGTTGCGTAAGTTTACGTTCTGATCATTCGTGACGCGACGAATGAACATTTTCTCTTCTCTCTTCCCACCTTACTTGCTCTGAACGAGTCACTTGGCAGTAGCGCAGACTTCACTTACACGCATTGACTGAGCTCACATGCCTTCTAAAACCGTACTCCGCTTAATGGATCCGTCTTCATTATGATCCTAAATATCAGCTCTAGGCATTAAGCTGAACGGTTGGTTAATCAAAAGCACAATGTGAATGGAAGAGGAAGCAATTCAAAGTTCTTCTTTGAGATTCTCTAAACGCACTTGGATCCTTCTTAGCCCGAGATATAAGAGTTTTCTTCGTACTCACAACTTTGTTACTCTTCTCAACTATCAATCAGTGCAGCATAGCGTCTTAGAATTAGTATATAGTAGCGGCTGTTGCAATGCTGGATCATTAGTTGGCATATTAGCACAGGCGTAGATTAGATGCATTGTGGTGTCCGAGCGGTTCGACCCCTTCAGATACTGTGATGCGATCTCTGCGAACCGAGCATCCGTGACACTTTTGAAGTTAGTATAAGTGCATTGAACTAGACATCTAAGACCCTCTCTTTGGGGAGTCAGGATGAGTTGTAATCGACGTGGTAGTTTGTTCCTCATACTCATATTTAATTGTTCTCCATATTGAGTACACCTCGGCGAGGTGATCAGATATCATAATCGCTTGTGATAACCGTCTGCAGAATTGGAAAGGCTAATTGCATGGTTAGGCCAAAACAGCTCCCTGGGAGCTAAGTAGGATGACATTGGCGCGTGTAAATTGTCTATCAAGTTCCGTCCCAGAAATGGGAGGTGGGTTTAAAGTATAAGGCACTTTTTAAGTTTATTTTATTTAAGGACAATCTTTAATATCTTTAGTAATAGTTAGCTCCCATTATATTCTGGCCGTGAAACAGCCATTAAAATTTCCTCAGAGACCTTTTATTTCAGGCTTGAGGTGCCATAAATCTACGAAACGGGTGCTAGATCTTGGATATACGAGGCAAGTATAATTATCACTTCCTCGATGTGCTGCAGGAGGTCCGCCTGCTCAATTGAGGAGGGAGCCTCCGGGCTGATGCCATTCTAGGGCTTAGTACTTCACTGACAAACGAATTAAGACATTAAGTAATTGTTGGTTACCGGTGGGGTAATTGCGTGTGAGTGGTGTTTCAATTGTGAGGGAGTATAAAGGGATGTCTAGGATAGTTGGTGTTGTGAGGATGTCAGGAAGTGGGTGCGAGTCTGAGACGCTTTCTGCGAGGCTCGGGGTCTATATCGTACTCCCCGAGCACGCGGATGAGGCAGTTGAAGTTATTTGGTAATTTGGATCGGAAGGATTTTGACATATTTAGGACATATTTAGTAATTGTTAGGAAATTAAAGTCTTGGTGTATGTTACGGTTTGGTATGTACCAACTGGAGTTGCTGACAGTCCGGAGATACCGGTTTTGGAGAAGTTGCAGGCGGTCCAAATAGGTTTTTGCTGCCGAGTCCCAAATTTGGCAGGCTTAAGTTAAAGCACCTGCTTATAAATCAGCACATTCGTACCTATGGACATCGTAGAAAATTTGCAATAAAGTGGAAACAACATTGCCATCCTCCGGCTACTCTGTTTGCCAATATGTAAGCTTTCCATGTGAGTTTCATGTCAAGTCGCACACCTAGATTGGTTGTCTCTGTAGTTCATGGGACAGTCCTCCGGATATTCGGCTTTCTGGCATATCTTGCAGGGGTTGTTTGGAAAATACCACGGCTTGGGATACACTGGATTTGACTGCCAGCCTCCAGATGCTGAATCAGATGGTAAGGATGTCTGCATAGACCTCGCCATAGCTGTTTGTTGGCAGGTGGAGCTCGTGGTGATTGCCATTTTGTCGGCATAAAGAAACTCGGGTGGGATGGCAGAGTATAGATAAATGTCAGAAAAAGAACAGGGCCGAGGACACTGCCTTGCGGGACTCCTACACCTATAGGTCATGCAGTTGAGAGAACGCTTTCAATGACGACGGAGAAAGATCTGTTAGTGAGATAGGGATGAAACAAGTGAATGAGAAATGGGGGGACGGAGTAGTTGATGAGGCGATGCAGGAGACCTTGGAGCCAGTCAGTGCCGAAAGCCCGCGTGAGGTCACGAAATAACGCCGGTGTAAAGTGCTGGTTGTGGTAGCCGGTTTGTACTACGCGTAGCGTAGCAGTTCAGTTGGTGTGTAATCGAGTGTTGTCTTTGGAAGCCAAATTGATCCGGCCGTTGCACATTGTGTGAGTCAAGTGTGCGCTGCAATCGGATTAGCACTATCTTTTCGAAGAGTTTGCTCAGCGCGGGCAGGAGGGTTATAGCCCGATTGTTGGAGGGAGTCCGGGCGTCCTTTCCTGGCTTGGGAAAGTATGCTAGGTGCAGAGGTGTGCTATTAGTTCCAACCACGCTGGTGGCAGACCTCGCAGCGCAGCCTATGTGAACCGTCGTGGCCTGAAACTGAACGTTAAACCCTTGGGGAGTAAAGTATGGCGGTAGCAAATTATAACTGAAGTTCAAGAGCTCAGGGAGCGGAATCCGGCTAATGTTATGTTGAATAGTTATGTTCCGGCACTTCTCTTGCTATGTACGAGATAGAACACTTACATTAGTTAGCACATCTTTCTTCTTGAAGCTCAGAGAATTTTGCTCAAGGACCGATAGTTGTTGCTATGTTGTGAAATAGCCACATACCGCCACGGGTGGCCAAAGTCCTTAAGGCGCGGACTCGTGAGCGGGAGGTCTGGGGTTCGATTTCACCAGGATCGTCCTTCCTGACTGGGTTTTTTCTACGTTTTCCTCAGTCCTCATACATGGCAAATGCCGGGGTGGTATCCTAAACTTAGGCCTCGAAAAATTATCCTTTCCCAATATATAATTTCATCTCATGTATCATCAGTGTCCACCGCCTGTGGTGCCTCAGTAGTAAAAACGGCCATTAAACACTATTAAAAACAATAGCCACATAGTAACATATAACGATTGTGCATAATTCTGCTCTCCTCGAGTATGGAAGTCTTAGAAGCTCCATTTCAAATAATTTCGAGACGACAGGCAGGAAACTGAGAAAGTGAAAGTATTATGACAAAACGATCACACGATTTTGCAATGGGCATAATAATTGCCTCATCCACACACGTGAAAAGTAGCAAAACAGAAATATGCATTCAAGTTTCGCAAGAGGGTTGTTTTGGCCTTCTGAGAAAGTGCTGGAACATTTCCGATGTTGTTATCCGACAGATGACTTAAACTTGGCATGATATGTACAATCAAGCTCTCGAACTAGTATAGATTAGTATTTTATAACTGAAGAAATAGTACAAATGATATATTTATTTATTGATATATTAAAACACGTACAGGCAGCTATAACTGTTTCAAAGTAAAATATGTATATTCAGAATAGATGTTGAAAAGTAGAAAACTTTTGCAGGTAGAGTGTTTATTTTTAAAAATATTCAATTAAGAATTCTTGCATATAGGACACAATTTAAAAACTAAATATTTCGTGCGGCAAATCGTATGCTAATTTCATTTGTAGAAACTCGTAGATGAATTCTCCAAATTTTCGCTACCAAAAATAGCATTTTTAGGAAGAAAAATAGAAATGCAAGATTTTGATGACTATGTTATTTTAAAATGAATTATATACAGAAAAGTGAAAAAATGGATCAAATTTAAAGAAAGTGTTATTAAAATTCACAGAAACCATTGGATATGAAGACATTTATGGGTGTATTGGCATATAATGCAGTGTTGGAATCCGGTAGTAAAATCCAGCAGCAATATTACTTTATATTTGATAGATTTCAGTGATACGTGAAAAACTGTAAAGATTTGTCACTGGAACAATGTGTTCTCGTGAGCATACAAAATACGTGAAAACGATTGTTTATATTTGATAGCTTTAATTTATCAACAAGTTAAGAAGGTCATTTGGAAAGCTTTTGTAATGAGGCACCAAAGGACGGCATAGCTTTTTAAAACTATTCTTTTTTTTTTTTTTTTTTTTTTTTTTTTTTTTACATTGAATGGTAGGGTGGATGACGATGATCTGGATGAGCTAAAAGAAATGCTGGTCTTCTTTATTGGAAGACACACAGTGGTGTAAAAACGAGTGTGCTAAAACTTAAAAACGAAGGGAAAAATATTGTGAAATATTTTCAAGGCCCCAAGAGAAGTATAATGAATATCGCTGATAAAGTTGTTGCTTTTCTGAAAATAGCTGACATTGACATTATTGATGAGATTGTAAACTATACGAATATGTATATAAATAGACAACGACACACACACCACTTCTCGCGTGAAGGGGACAATAAGATGACATCAAGACAGGAAATAATGGCAGTGCTGTGGATTATTTTCTTGATTAAAACTAGAAAAGGACATTATGCAAATGTAATGGAACTTTGAGCAGCAGGCGGAACAGGAATGCAACTGCTTACGGCTGTAATGAGTAATAAAATGTTTCTGTTCCTCTGAATTGTATGCTGTTTGATGATATAGAAACAAAGGATGCCAGGAAAAAAAAAAAACAAAAAAAAAAAAAAACCGATAAGTAGACTGCAATTCATATCGTGTTGGAGGCTTTTGTTGCTAACTGTACGAAGACTTACAGCATGAGCAAATGTACCACAATAGATGAAATGCTTTGCCTTTTCAGAGGCCGATGTCGATATATGCAGTTCATGCCCTGCAAACCAACCAATTATGGGCTAAAATGTTTGCATTATGTGATGCAAAAATGATTTACTGCAGTAATCGGGAGGTTTATTGTGGTATGCAACCAGAAGGACAATACAGAAAAGCTAATGCTCCTGATGACATAGTGAAAAGGCTTGCAATGCCAATAGATAATTCTAACAGAAATCTAACAACTGACAATCAGTACACAAGCTACTCCCTTTTTGAATATTTGCTGCAGAAGAAAATCACGTGTGTTGGAATAATGAGAAAGAATAGATGAGAAATTCCTTCAGATTTTCTGCCTAGCAAGAGAAGAGAAATTAGAAAATCGTTGTTTGGATTTCAGAAAGACAACACTTTAGTTTCACTAGCTATATTTTTCACATTTTTTAACATTGCAGGCATCAATTCACAAATGTTATTTTCCTTCTTGAAACCGAAGGCAACTTCAGAAGACATATTTATCCCAAGCAGCTAACAGAAGGTCTTATGAAAGAACAGCTCACATCTAGAGCAAAATTCAAATTCTTGCCAGCTGATCTCACAGTATTTCTTACTCTGTTCTATGTTGAATTCATCAGCTTCTGAAGATCAGATCCATGAACCTCCGACGAAGAAACGAAGGACGTGGATCTTAGGTGGAGTCAAAGAAATGTATCCACTTCAGTTAAGTGTGACAGATGCAAAAACCTTGCTTAAAAAAGTATACAAAAAGGCAAGTTGCTGTGAAAGGTGTGATTTTTTTTTTTTGAGTAGTGTTTAGCGCCCGTTTTTACTATTCGGGCACCACAGGCGGTGGACAACGAGGATACATGAAATGAAAAGAAATGATAAATTGGGAAAGGATATTTTTTAAGGAAGGAAACGTTCCAGGCCTAAATTTAGGGTACCTCCCCCGGCATTTTCCAGTTATGAGGACTGAGGAAAACCTGAAAAAAAAAACCAATCAGGGAGGACTATCCTGGTGGGATTCGAACCCCAGACCTCCCGCTCACGAGTCCGCGTCTTAACGACCTCTGCCACCCGTGGCGGTGAAAGGTGCGATGAAAGTGAACACTTCTCAGAATAATAGAACAAACTGCTATTATCAAGAACTCAAATAACTAAATTTATTGTTATAGCATCTTATAACAATGCATGTAAACTGTTTCTTTCATTATATTATCCATCTTCCCCAGAGATGTCTTTTTATTACTTAAAAGCATTCATGTTGTAAACTTTACAACACGCGCATGCTCGTGTGACAGAATTAAGCGCGCCTGCCATAAGGTTAAATTGAGCAACTGTTAGACATGCAGTGCTGGTAAAGGTATGAGAATGCCAATCAGGCGAATGGTACTTTATGTTGAGAGAAAAGGAAGTTAATTTAAACTCTTCAGTCAAGTGCATATAGGAAATCTCTTCATAAAAATGTTGCTAATTCGTTTTCTTTCTCTAATGACTTATAGTTATCAGAAGTCCTGTTTAATAGTTGCATAACAATGGAGGTGGGGTTGGGATCATTTATTGTTCCCAAAGAAGATTTTTTTACAATTATTTTTTATTACGGAATATTTATTTTGTGCTTTTATGGTTTTCATTGCTTTTATGTTGTACATAATGCTACAAGAAATCAACAATCAGCGATAATTAATTGTTGAGTTTTAGCACTTGTTGGTACATGTGTACACTAATTTGTTGTCTTAATATTTTTCACATTGGCTCTAGAATTTTGCATCATAAATATAATATATATATATATATATATAAACGAAAAATAAAAATAAAGTAACACTATTATCAATGTAACAAATTAACAATAATAATAAAAGTAGATAAGGATAAAACACTTAGCTTCTTGCCATAGAAGAACTCCAGTAGTTCGAAATATAGCAATTTCAAGTGTGATTTTATCTAAGTGTTTTATCTTTATCTACTTTTATATATATAAATTCTGTCGGTCTACACCCAAAGTATATAGATAAACGCTTTACGTGTATAATTGCAATCAAGATCAAGACACAATGTGCAGGAAAACTACGCACAGAGCTACTAGGGAAGGTAATTCATAATACGGCTAAAATATTCCAAATAAATGTCGCTGTATTTATGGCCAAGTACAGCAAGGACCGAAAACACATCGAGGTTGGCACTTTGTGCACTAATGCCCTGCTTGTACAGCATAAGAAGAATTTATTCCCACTGGAGTGTTTGCAATGTGAATTTGAATGATTGATTTCATATATACGATATATATGTACGTTCAATTACTGTGAACGTACATGGGTATAATATGTACGTTCTTTTTTTTTTTTTTTTGGGTAGTGTTTAACGCCCGTTTTTACTACTGAGGCACCACAGGCGGTGGACACTGATGATACATGAGATGAAATGATAAATTGGGAAAGGATATTTTTTTTTTTAAGGAAGGAAGCGTTCCAGGCCTAAGTTTTAGGTACCTCCCCGGCATTTGCCAGTTATGAAGACTGAGGAAAACCTGGAAAAAACCCCAGTCAGGGAGGACGGTCCTGGCGGGATTCGAACCGCAGACCTCCCGCTCACGAGTCCGTGCCTTAACGACCTCGGCCACCCGTGGCGGTATATGTACGTTCAATTACTGTGAACGTACATGGGTATAATAAATAAATTACACAATACGTTTCATTGAGACATATCTATTATAAGTCTTTTGTAAAATGAAAACGAAGCTTTCTGAATAAAATTCTAATTCTAGGTATTTTTAACACATTTCTCTGCAGCATTTGGGTGTAAAATAGCTTATAGCCATTATTGGGGATTATATACACAATCCCTGAGCCAAACAACTATAAAAATTATGCACTTTTAACTAAAAAAAAAAAAAATATTACTAACCCTTTTTCTAACGCCCCCACCAATTGATTTTTCGGAATTTTCCCTCTTTTTCTGGATATAGACATTTCTCTCTCTCTCTCTCTCTCTCTCTCTCTCTCTCACACACACACACACACACACACACATATATATTCGTGTTCAGTTTCCAACAGAGAGAGAGAGAGAGAGAGAGAGAGAGAGAAAGAGCCTTTATTTTCCATACAATTAATGCTACTTTTTACTTTTTATGTTAAAAGAACTTATAGTGCTAAACAACGCATAGGTTGCAAATTTAGGTTAGGTTAAGTTAAATTTAAAAAATTATCCAAAACTTGAGCATTAAAAGCGCATGCCTTTCCCCCTATGATTATTATTAACTTTACGTTTTACATTGCTACATTACAGTTTATTTCATTTCGTTTTATACTGAATGTGATTAACTATTAATATGTATCCTAAAAAGTTAATTTTGTGTACGATTGCTTATTTCCGTGCGCTACGATTGTTTCATCCCCCTGCATTTGTGAACTACCACTCGGTTTTCTCCGCTGCCATTCATACTTTTTCGAAGCTTCAGTGTGCCTGTAGCAGGTCTACTGGCGGCACCCGGAAGCCAAGATTTTGACTATGGGCAGAAGTCGCGGAAGCTTACGTCTCCACATCTATAAGACATGTTAGTATTCATTAGGAAATAAAACCAACATTGTAAGAAGCTATTATTGATCAAAGTAATGCAAGTAGTAATGCGAGTGAAGTTAGTCCACCGAGGAGGCCCGCGAATTACTAGCCTTTTGACATCGTGAAGCTTGTATTTATTTTCAACGCAGGCCAAAAATAAGTTGCAGTATTATTGTTTGAGATTTCAGGTGCACTAAAAGAGTAGGGTAGTTAGGCGGTAACGTTTGGGAGGTCCTGATCTTGGCCTTTTTCGTGGTTCTGGTACCTTAAGCGAATGCTGGGAGGGATCTTTCCGTTCTCTCATTTTATTCCGTTTGTTTTGTTACAGATTAAAAAATACCAGGGGAAGAGGGAGGGGGAGAGCTAGAGTTCTATGCGATGTGTCAGTGGTTTGCGCTTTGCGAAGGTTTTTACCCTTACGTGTGGTGTGGAAGGGACACTTCTGAGGAGCTGGAAATCCTTGCAGGGAGGCTTCACCGGCCCCTGCGTAATCTATATGAAAGATAATTATGGGAACATGTTTACATTCGTGTCTCCCCGCCTCCAAATCCTGCCTGCCCAGTATAGCTCTCACCCCATCCCTTCCTCCCGGAAGTGTTCCCATTGGAGGCGTAGGCATAAACGACCAGCCTTTGTGCAGGACTGAAGTACCGAACATTTCTCAATCTAATCAATACATATGTTGCTGAATCTCATTATCAGTGCAATATTGCTTGAATCAGATTTTCTAAATAAGAGTTGCGTTTCTGAGTAAGTTTAATTCAGTTATTTAGCTTGCATTGCTAAATCCATATATAGAGCATTTTTTCTGAGCCAATAATACGCAATGTTTCTTATACAGAGCCTTCGTTTGGACGTGTGGCCGGTTTAACGGGGATTTTCCTATCCTGCACTGTGCTGTTTCTAATCTGTTCTGTTCCCCTGTTCACTGTCCCTTCCCTATGTGTGCTGGCTAATCATCGGACGGAAGTACAGGAGTTGAACGTTGTGAGACTACATGTTTCAGTGTTATGGTGTGTTAATGCTATTATAATGTCTAAAAGTGCGTATACTTTAGCACACATAATCTTCATGTATGATTCCTATGCGACAACAAACTCTAGCATAGAAGTGAGACGGCGGTCTATAGGCAGATTCCCTGCGTTTTTTGCGCCTCACAGAGATACGGTTCGTAATCTTGTGAATAGATTTAAGGAAACGGGATCAGTTCTTGATAAGAAACCAAAGTAAACGCCGTGTTCCTACAGAAGAAAAACTCGATGACTTCGGAGAAAAGTTAAAACGAAGTCCAAAGATCAAAGATCTCTGAGAAAGCTTGCACAGGAATCAGGCATTTCCCAAATCTCGGCTTGGGAGATAACTGTAGTTCAGGAATTGCAACCACGGGATAATGTGAGTAGAGTAAATTTCTGCAATTGGATGTTGGATAATGTTCATGGTCGATCTAGTGACCCACGTTTATTTATTTCCTTTTTTTTTTCTTCTTCTTTTTTTTTTTTTTTAGGATGAAGTATGGTTTCATTTACATGATCATGTAGCGACACAAAACAATAGACACTGGAGTGCAGAAAACCGTACACGAAATGCCGTTGTATGACCAAAAAATTGGTGTTTGGTGTGCTGTGAATTCTAGCACAAGAGATTGCAGCAATTTATCTTCTCTAATAAAAGAAAAATTGCTTCAATTTTAGAAGAAGTATCATTAACGAGTGTTAATACAAAATTTCTTAAAAGGTGTGAGAGATGTATGGCGGCACAAGGACATAATTGTCAACATATTTTATGACGAAGATATGTGATAATCGTACTTATAATTTGAATGAGAAATCTCTACGCTTGACTTTAAGAGGATATGAATATTCGCGGTTTAACTGCGTGCTTCCCGGTGCTAAGCAAATCCCCGCTAAGCCGGCCACGCGCCCAAACGAGGGCTCTGTATATGTAATTCTCAGACCATTGATATAGTATTTTAATAATTGCATGTTCTAAATAGTAATAGGATTACAAGATGAGTTTTCTCTTGTTCTGCAACATACTCCCCGTTATTTGTTGTTGCATTCGGAACACTCCTAAAAACTGTACTGCTCTAAATAGGCCTCTTATAGAAAACCTTTCTGTAAAGAGTAAATAGGCTAAAGACTGTGATAATGTCCTACGTATCTTTCTTAAAGGTTTCAGATCAGAGTCAGTAAAGAGAACTGTAATTACACCTATATATCTTCAGTTTACCGTGCCGATGTTCTATCTATTTCAGCTAACCACTACCGCTACTTATCCCTTCTGAGATCTCAGGTCTTCCCTGAGACTCTCATGTTATCTCGTTACAGAAATTTTTGTCCCCAAGAGGCAGCTCTAAACCATTGCAATACCAAGTTGCATTGGACCAAGTTTTAGTTAATCTCACTATTAGTTAGTTTTTATATTAATGCGTGATTTTCATACAAAACTATTTGTGTCTATGACTTCTAATCAGTGTCAGATAGGAAAATTTCGAAATCATGGCCAGAGCTTGAATTGTGACTTTTTTTTAAAGTATGTTCTATAGATGACTGTTGCATCATATAAACATAGTTGCTTAAATGTACAGGCTGGAAGGAAACTCAGTGTTGTAAATAAAGCTGCTAATAGCGGTACCTAATTAGGTGAGCAATGGAATCTAGAGACATTTTTTCTATCTGTTAAATTTTTTGAGAAAACAAACATTTTATCTGAAACGTATGACAACGATTCTAAATGTCTGCCTCCCTCCCGGCGGATGAGCATAACCTTCCCCAAATCTGCAAAACTTTGTGCCTTGGCAACAAAGTTCCGCGATTCTTGTTGGGCATCTCCCTCGATACAAGCGAACAGCTGAGTCCTAACATACTTTCTCATAAATTAACAGCATGTCTAAATATCCGCAATGATCACGTTTTCCAGGTTACCCAACTTATAAATTTAGACGCACTAATTGCAGATACTCGGTATATGTTTGCACAACCTTACTAGCAAAATGACTTTATAACTAGCGTTTTATGACCACAATATTAAGCTCAGCGATGCGAAATGTAATTTTCCGAATCCAAAATATTCACATAAAACCTTTTCAGTGCATTTGTGTCAAAACACTTCCAGTTATAAAAAAGTCCAAAGGACATAATTTATGACATTTTCATTTGTATTTCCGTTATTGTAATCGGAATTTATGAATGTCCATGCATTAATATTAGAGATGTCTGTGTTAGAAAAGTATATTCTATTTATAGCATAGAATCACATTATGAAATCATTGAATTGAGTTCCTCTATTACCAATATTGAGTTGTGTGCAGCACACAATTTTACAATTTCTTGTGCAAAAAATGATTATAAATATTATCAGGTGTATGATACATAGTATTCACACATTTTGACATATATATGACAAAAGAGTGATAATATAAAAAAAAAACATTTAAACAAACGCTATTGTGTGTGTGTGTTTTTTTTTTTAAATCATGCAGAGCAGAAGCGCACTATATTAATTTACCTTCTGCATATGGATATGTTCGCTTTGCTTTTGTTTGTGAAAATGCATGCTGGTACTCGATACCACTTATTCTGTTTCTGTATCCACCCAAATATGGTTTCCTTATGGATTGATTTATAATTTCAACAACTATGTCTTTTGTTTCATCCGTGCCATCTGCAAACAAACAAAAAAGGTAATGTTAATGATGATTCTTTAACTCGGTTGGTATGGTACTTAAATGCTTACGAAAATTAAATTATTTCAAACATTGCTTAGTTCATTCTCTTAAATTTAAGCAGTAATAAATATAATATCATATCAATTATGTCTACTTCAGGTGTGAAGAGTATACGTTATATTTGAATAAATGGATATCCAATATTACAATTCTGTAATAAGTTCAAAGATTAAAGAAAATAAGGCAATAATAATAGTTTTCCTTTATTAAAGAGGACCGAAGAGTACTTAGGATAACATTTTTTTATTCACTGTCCAGCACGTAAGGTAAGTTTGTGAAATCAGCGATAAGTATTTTTTAGTACTGAGGCTAAATCGCTAATCGGATTAACAATGTGCAATTTTAAAAATACCCTGCGGTTCTAATAGAGCGTGGATATTGTTGTGGTTTCAGTTCTTCTTTTCCATTAACCTTTACTTGTACATTTACATGTGTTGCATGTAATGTTTATCCATTGTTATATATGTGTATGAAAATCGTGAGCATTTTTTTACTGATATTTCTGTATTAGGTTTCTCATAGTTCTTTCGAGATTTAGCAGTGACATTATATTGACGCACAACTTGTCCTGTTGGTATCATTATAAAAGGCAGTACTCTCCTTGTTGGGATTGTGGTGTAACACGAAACAAAAATATTGATGGTGAAGGAATTCTAAAGAAATTAACAAATCTGAGTATAATAACACAGAGAACGCAGAATTGATTCATTTTGTTTAGTTGCAGACGCTCTTTTAACATCTCAGGTCATCAGCGTCCCATTCTATCCAGGGCGTGAAACGGCCGATAAATATTGCTCAGAGGCCTCTTTTTTCAGGTTTAAGGTTCTTTACGTGCCGTAAATGTACGACACGGGACCCACGGCTTTAATTCCCTACCGAAGGAAGCCATACTTAGGATTTTTACGCCCGAAAAAATCCATCTACCCTGGCCGGATTGAACCCGCGATCTTGGGTTTACGAGGAAAGTATGATTGATTACCACTACACCACTAGGACCGACATAAAACGCTGAATGGAAAATACAGAGTGAGAAGATGAAAATATAGATCTAAGAGGCAGCAAAGTGCGTAGTAGCGTGAAACTCTCGCACTTATTCTCACATCACCTAGTGATACGTTTACTACCAACTTCATAAGTAAATTACAGTTTCATAAATTATGCAAGAATATATCTGATGATAAAATAATTTTAACCATGGCTTATTTTGAAAGAAATGAACCAGTTCTAATTCTGGAGAAGGAGGTATAGGAAAATGTATACCTGAAGTCAATCACTGCCTTAGTCGAGGTTCACGTTTAATCTTTCCAGTGACTTAATTTCTTCAGTCGTGACTTTTTCTATTATTCGCAAAATAAAAGTTGACTGCATCTTAGTATGAAATATGCTCGTAGCACTTGACTGCAAAGAATCTGTTCGCCCACAGTTGGCATATATTGCAGGTCTGTTACACTTTTTTGTTTCGTAGTCAAATATTCCTTGTAGATTTTCAAATTCCAGCGATCTCCTTCGATGCTGTTTTGAGTAGTGTTATTATTTTGAAGATTTCGTTTTTGTATTTCCTGCGATTGCTTTTCAACTTCTTCGTTTGCAGATATACATAATGAATAACCTAAAATTTCCACTCTGTATATTTCTGAAAGGAAAGGTACTATGTATTTTC
Source organism: Metallyticus violacea (assembly GCA_030762175.1). NCBI lineage: Eukaryota > Metazoa > Arthropoda > Insecta > Mantodea > Metallyticidae > Metallyticus > Metallyticus violacea. The sequence goes on along the minus strand of CM060846.1, from coordinate 317,346,811 downwards.
ACCAAAAATGAAGTTCAACAATTTAGCTTATACATATATTCCAACAATTATTTGAAAGTATATTTGTAGCAGAAAGTTATTTTTTTCCAAATAAAATAATGCCTACTGACTTCAAGAAAATAAAAGTAAATGAAAATAAATGACATTTTTTTTTTTTTTTTTTGCGTGATTCTAGGCCAAGTAGTTTACGAGATATTGCCATATGTAATTATCGTACTTTCAAATCCTATATAGAGATTTCCCATGATCCTTAGCAAAAAAGCTATGCATTCCTCGATTGTTAAGCACAAACAGTACATGCCTGTTCGCATTTTGCTACAATTTATCAAAATTATATTGTTAACTATACTGGGTGATCAAATTTATTCGGATCGCGAGTCAGTTTGAAAGGATGACTTAATTGCTAGTCAACGGAACTTCCCTTGATGGCTATCGGTGCTCAGAGTACGTTACTTTGCAACCTAGGTAGTGGGTAAAATCTAACTTTATCGCATTTTGTAAACAAACCACAACTCTATCTCTTTCCCTCTCCGAGAAGTACTCTCATCCTCATAGCGAATTCTCAGAAATGGTTATGCTTTCTTTTTTTGGTTTATTTATGGACGCTCTTTAATATCTCAGGTCATTAGCGTCCCATTCAATTCAGGGTGTGAAACGGCCGATAAATTTTGCTCAGAGGCCTCTTTGTTCAGGTTTGAAGTTCTTTATCGTGCCATAAATATACGAAATGGGACTCAAGGCTTTACTTCCCTTCCGAAGGATTTTTACACCCGAAAAGAATCCATCGGTCCTGGCCGGGATTGATCCCGCTATCTTGGGTTTAGACAAATATGGTTACCGCTACACCACCAGGACCGACTGGTTATGTTGATAGAAGCTGGCCCCACAATAGTGACATCATTAATTTAAAATAACTCGCGGTAAAATCCGAATAAATTTGATCACCCAATACACTTATGCTTTTATTTAAGCATTGAAATTTATTGAAAATGCTAAGGAAAATACAACCTGCAAGAGGTCTCTATGCATCTGGCCCAGGCTATTTTAGGTGTACCTCCTCACGATTACAGATATTTTAGTACAATAATGATTTTATACTAAACCTTTATCTAAATTCTAAATAATTAAATAAACTATAAAATTTCCACCTTGATTGCACCAGACCCCTGTACCCCGGTTCATCAACAGTAGCCTACTGATTTATTCCAGTAAAATTTGAAATTGGAGCAAGTTGCTGGTTTCTTCTTTCCCTTCCCAAACCTTACTAGTCTATTGTCTTGAAAAAGAAATTGCTCAGCAGGTTTAGTTCCAGAAAGTGTGCAAGTGCATTTGTACACTCTTTTATTCAGCCATTATTGTACTTATAAAAATATTGAATGTATTACTGAACAACTTGTTTTATTGTGTTTCATATTCAAAATTTATCAAAAAGAGAGTGTTCTGATAATTGAGCTATAAGTGAATTTATATGACTGTACCATAAGCACATTTTTCTTCTAAGTGTTAAAATTGTATACCCTAATAGTAATACACAACTTCATATATTTATTTGTGTAACTTTAGTAGTTTTAAAAACTTGATTGGAAAATAATAAATGTTTAATTGCAACACAAACAATATTGTGAAAAACACTTAATATTATAAGCATTAAAAGTGTCAGTAGTGACTGACATATTGCATACAGTAGATTAAATGCCTTGCAGAGTGCTGACACTCAGTTTTTTCTTATAATAAGAGTTTTTTTTTTAGTTTTTAATGTATTGCAAAATCCCCCTCAATATAAAATTTTACCATTCCCATCCCACTTATGCTTAAACAATTCACTTACCCTGCTTAATTGTCACAGTTATGACATCAGGAATTGGTATATCTTCATACAGCCTACGAAAATCTATTTGATGATCACAGTGAAGCTCTATTTCAACAGTTCCATAGGATTCAGCTCCTAATTCAGCTAAAGAGAAAAGGTCTGGAATGGCCTCTGAATCCTTAGTCAAGACAATTCTATCATGAAAGACATTAAATGAACTATATAGATCTTGCTTAATTTCAAGAATGCTTGTGTACAGCTTGTAAGCTTTTGTAAATACTGTAGAGTTTTTTGAAACAAATTTTACGGTAACAGTTTGCTGCTGATAAAATGGTGATTCATCAGTGAATTGTTTCTGTTCAGGGTTTTCATTGTGTTCTATTTTATTGGTGGTATTCATTATCCATCCATGACTAACTAGCCTTTCACAGCTGAGATAGTTTTTTATTGCAGCAAATAGTGGTTCTTTGATTGTTTCATCTACCCAAAGATCTATTTCATTCCAAATATTCTCTTGAGTATCTGTCAAGCTCATATCATTGAATAATGCATGGTCTGTTTTTATTCCTGTGATAACTTTAAATAACCATAGTTTCAATTGCATTAATCTATCATAAAATCTTAAATCACTCATATTATTTGCTAAGAATTTACTAGGATGCTCTGTGAGTACCTTCTCATTAGGTGTTTTAGTTTCTTCTTCTGATTTTCCAAGTCTCCATTCATCTGCAGCTAATCCCTGTACAAGTACTATAATAATTTGCTGTATTTCAGGTCTATTTTGTTGCAAGATTTCACGCTCTAGCATTGAAAATTTTCTTAAAACAGAGTCAGTAATCCACTTTTGAATATCATCTATCAGATTGACTGACACATACTGAATGGATGAGGTATCATTCTTAATATTAGATACTTTCTGTGTGAGCATATTATATTATTGGTATATGATATTATATTTGTCTTGCATATCGTTTCAATTATCGCAATTTTCTTCTTCCTTGTTAATTATTTCATTTAACATATTCTTATTAGAATTTATTTTATTGATAAAGAATGTATCTTCAACACGAGGAGCAGTGCTTGAAAGGTAATATTGTTGATGTTCTTATACAGTTTTCATGGACATTTATCTGCAATGGAGCATTTCTCTGTATGCATTCTCTTCATTGTTTCCAATGTAAACTGAAAACAAGGAAAAGAGACCTTTTAAGAAAAAATGTACATATGCTACTGTACTACTTAAAAATAGGCATTTGTACAGACTGCTGATAACATTTTATGTAATGTTCATTTAACATATAGATTATTATCTGTACTAAAACATATGAATAGTACAAACTCCATAGAAAGAGGTATAATATGTACAATAAAAATAAAACAAAAGTAGTTACTACAGTAAACTTGTCTCAAAAACAACACTCTCTTTTATGGCTTAATAACTCATTAATATGTTTAGATTAATTCAATTAAATTAACTGCATTTAATATGCAATTAATTTTTATTTCGTTTTATAATGATAGATTTACTTAATATTATATTTTGAAGTAACAAACTTGGTTTCAGGAGCTGAAAGTGTTGAATTTTGTTAAATTTTAAGTTTTAAACTTATTATTGTTCCTAATTAATATTCACTGATTGTACTAATTTAAATCATGTAACATGCTACTGCTGTTGGAGTATTACAGAGGGACATTTATTTATAACTTTTTTATGGAATGCCACATAGTGATATAAGTTAGAAGTGCGTAAAATTTGCTTACATGGCACTTATCCACTCCAAGTGTTGCTGTACTAAAGACCAATTCTTATTCTCTGAGCTGAATTTCATATGGTGATTACAGTAGAAGCATGTAATGGAGAGAAAGTACTTCACACTAAAGGAGCTGAGTTTGACAGGCATGATATAGAAGATTTGTTATTGTCATAACAGTTCTCAAACCTTTGAGAGGGTAAATGAATGAATAATTTATTGCTTTGGAATATACACATATATTAAACTGGCCATTCTATTTGGCCCTGGCCACTAAGCTGGGCAGTCAACTAAATTTGACACTTACATGTTAGTACATAGTATTTAATTCTTAAATTTATAGTGCTATTCTTACATTGTTATTTCTGTTCTCTTTTACAGTCCATTTCCTCTTATTTTTTACTTTCTCTAAATATTGCCTAATGCTCTTACAATTATTAACTAGAATTTTATTTGTATGAGTCTTCCTATTCATTCTATACCATACACTTTCTTTTACTCCAAATCTCTGTTTCTGTGCATTTAAATATAATGCATTATATATCTTCTCTCCCCCGACAAAATGAGGATATGCCTTACAGATAACCATTTTATTTAGCCTCCATACTCTTGCTCTTAACCATGCTATCTCCCCTCTTTCTTCTTTATTAGTGACATCTACATGTGAGAGGGATATACTATAGTAAATATTTAGTACTGTAAGAGAATCTGAAATTTATACTCGATACTGTTAGAGTAGTTGAGGACAGTAGATGTGTTATGATTTGTTGTTATTCTCATTGTGACCACTATAGTTCATATATGTCTGCATATCAAGTAGAAGTCCATGTTCAATTCTTGCCTGGAATTTTTCATGATTTTTTTTATCCTGAAAAACGAATATTAGTTGGGCATTTTGGACTTACATGTGTCATAAAATAAGTTTCATTCAGGGTCTCAAAGACTTACGGCATTTGATAAGGGAATTTAAATGGTTACACAAAAATGAAAGTAAAAACATTTGTGTGAATAGAAGAAGAAGAAGAAGAAGAGGAAGAGGAAGAGGAAGAGGAAGAGGAAGAGGAAGAAGAAGAAGAAGAGGAAGAGGAAGAAGTTCAGTACTTTATTTATTATGTATGAGTCTTTCATCAATAGGTCACCAGGTACCATTAACGAAAAAGTGACAAATGATTGCACCATTTGAAAATTATTATGCTTTATTAAATTCAAATTGTTCTAAATATAAGATACCTACAATAATTTAAATAAAATGAGCAAACTATTGTAAATTTACTAAATAGTACACAATAATTTTTAGAATTTTTGGTTTTATTTGATTTATTCCTCGTAAACTTGTGAAAAGACAAATAATAAGTTTGGCCAATTAGTCCAAATATGTACACACATCTTGACCCTGCATACTGTGGGACCCATTATCCTAATGATTAACATTTTCCCCAGAATTGGGAAACTTATCTCAGGACTTATGTTTATGTACTTTTCCGAGAAAGAAACATGAATTTATATAAACTAAATTCACCCAAAGTCATCTAGATTTGTAAGAACTGCTGCAATGTAGAGTCAGAAGATGTTTGTGTGCATACATTGTGGGCATTGTCCAGATGCTTTGTTTATGTAATTCATTTTTTTATTTATCCACATTAATTGGCAGAGTTATTTTCCCTTAACTTTCACAGAATTACAAGCATTAAAAGCAATTAATTTATTCTTAATTAGCTTAATTAATTTGGAATACACAGAAAGTATACACAGACTGAAATCCCACAGCATACAAACATGCAGTTTTCAACAGCTTAGCACATTGACTCATTAACATATACATGAATGAGTCTGAATACAGCGAAGAGTACTCTCACATTATACAAATGGCAAAAACCAATGGGTATGGCCAAGAAATTGTACACAAGAAGTTCAAACAAGAGAAGAGGTTAAAACAGCTTACAACATTGTGAGCAAAAAATAAACTACCATTCATAAGAAACTATCATACTTAGGCTGTAAAAATTCCAGAAAATACCCTAAGAATGTGGGATTACTTTGTCTCCAGTGAACAAAATTAGCCTAGATAATCTGCTCAACTCCAGAAATAATGATAGGAAACCTGATGAGAAGAAGCCAGGAGTATACAAAATCAACTGTTCTGAATGCAAGAAAGTATATGTTGGCAAATCAAAAAGAAATGCTGAAATTATGCTAAAGGAACACTGGAGAAACATCAGGTACAATCAGATGGATAAGTCAGCAGTTGCATATCACTTTTGGAGAGATAAACATAATATAGAAATGGAAGTCAAATTATTGAAATTTGTAGATACACCCTTGGAGCATGAATGTGGGGAAAAAATTTCATAAAAATATGAAGATAAAGTTATGAACTTTGAGGTTCCAGGAGGAGACAAATCAATCCAAAAGTTCATAAAACATCCACAAGAGATACACCATGTCCATCCAACCAACAACAAATCTGGCAGTGGACTTACAGCTGATGATGCAGGCAAAAGCCTATGAAACATGTTCTGTATAATACAATGGTAAGTGGAGCATAAGAGTATTATATCGATTCACCAGCTAATTAAGAATAAATGTTTCTGTTTACCTCCTAAGAAATTATTTTGCTACTTGAACACAACAATTCAATATTGAAGTTACCACATTTTATTTAATAAGTGTTGGCATTTTGCACATATATTTCAGTGTTTGTAAAAAAGTGTCATTGCATTCAACCATCTATCAGCATAACAATAACCAAATTGTTTTCAGTCAGTAGTTTGTAGTTAACATGCATGCTTAGCAGATGGAGAACTTGCATTGTAATTAGACATTACATATTTTCCAAATGATATTCAACACTTAAAGTCTAGAATTTTGCAATATTATTAAGCAAATTAGAGTTCTCTTCACAAACTTTGTTTTTAACTTTTAACTTTACACTAAGCTTATGCATGGACAAAATGAATAAGTTTTTCATGTAAACATTTTCTGAACATATTTTTAAATGATAAGTAGATTTAGTCTTATATTGATAACATGCCTTAACAGAAAAATCTGAATAAAAGAGAAATGGGTGACTGTTGCACTGGCTTGCATTTATAAATTTGTTCTCAGATGATTTATTAAAATATGTGTTTATGAATTTGTTATATATATATATATGTGTGTGTGTGTTTATATTTACATATATAAAATCTGTCATATGTGTACACGTACATACTGATTCCAGAAATTACTTCTGTTTTTATTTATCTCATCAGATTTTTTCACAAAATTACATTTTATGTTTATAAATTAGAATTAATTTATGCCCAGTGTTCATACAAAGAACATTTTTTTATAAGTATAATGTAAAATTACTCTAAAGAACTGCCCTGATAATTTCATTACTGCTCTGCACTGAAATAAGAAGCAAAAACTTACTTTGTTTTTTGACTTCCTTGCAGATTCTTACTCTTAATTGTCCTTCTGCAACATCCAACAATAGTCAGTCATCATATGTTCCATCCATTCATCCTCTCTGGTATCTCTTCATCTCTTTGCTCTTTGCTATAATGTACCAGGTTTTTTGTAAAGGAGTCAGTGTGGGAGTGTAAAACGTAAACTAGATGAACTAGATGTTGCAGTCCAATTTCTTGCATTGTTTTAAAAATTTTCTTTTGGTTTTAATCTTTTTTTTATTCCAGAGAATATGTTCTATAACAAATGTAACACTTTAATGTCTTTGCTCTGCCAGACTGTCCCATTTATTTATATGGAAAGCAAGGTTTTTTTTGCACCTAGTTTGTTGTTCTAATTGCATTCCCATAACTTTTAAGTTGTTATGAATTAGCCATTTGTGTTCTTTATACTGAATACTTATTACTAACAATTTCATAGGTCTAAACGTTTCTTTCTTTGAATTTAATGAGCCACAGGAGTGAACACATACACAATCTCATTACGCAGTATATCTGCTTTCTTTAATGAGTAATTGAATTATGATATATTCCATAGAAGAGCATATACTTCTTTTGTGCTATTGCACCAAATAAAGGGTCAGTCCTGGTGGTCTAGTGGTAACCATACTTGTTTCGTAGACTCAAGGTCACGAATTCAATACCGGACAGGATGATTGAATTTTTTTCGGGTGTAAAAATCGTAAGTATGGCTTCCTTTGGAAGGGACGTTAAGCGGTGGGTCTCCTGTCTTTACGACACATAAAAGAACCTCAAGCCTTAAAGAAGAGACCTCTGAACAACATTTATCACCTTTTCATGCCATAAATTTAATGGGATGCTGATGACCTGAGATGTTACAGGGAATCTATAAATAAAACAATTCAACAAAAGCAGTAAATAAAGGAATCATTCTAAGACAATAAAGGAACTAGTTCTTTCCCTCTGTGTCTATACATTAAAAACATATTGCAGGTGCCAGAAGTTTCTTATTTTTAAGCTAGGATCCAAGTATTTCAGTAGACTTCTTTGGCAAGTTCATATTGTCACACCAGACCATATCACTGTGAGAGAATCATTGTGGAGTAAATTTGTAATCAGGCTTGTATACATCATCATGGAAAATTTTATTGCCTTCAACACCGTCTTTTGCTTGCACTCTAATACAGCTAGAGGAAAAGGGGAAGGTAGGTCTTCTCTATGTGGAACTGACCAAATGATTAAAAGGAATACTTGGATAAAATTTTGTTTCTTATTTTTAGAGCTGCAACCTATGACCATCAATTAAACAACATAACAGTCATTAAGGTTACATTTTTTGGCTGCCTACACATCACAGGAATTGCAAATGGCATACCTGCTTTATCCTGTTTTGTCTATAACATTAGCATCTCTACTGAACAGTGGCAAACTTTATTAGGCACCCACAGTTAGTCTTGTTCTTTTAAGTTGCATTTTTAAATAATCATAGTGCATTTTCTTCAGAAATCTTTTATATCTGTTCTTTTGTTAAGCAATATCAAATAATGTAAAGAATACATTAGGATTGTTCACATACTTGTGTGCAATACTGTAAGATTACAACTAAAACTGCAATTATTACAATGTAGAAATAAACTGAGAACAGCTCTAGAAAAACATGAGTTTGGCATGAGTTACATTTCAAGGTCAGAAAATGACACATAGCAGCAGTAACAGTTGTGTAAATACAAAGGCTTACAGGACTGTATTTTGAAATTTCCCTCCTATAATAATCATTACATATTCGCACATAATTATAATTCTCTCAACAATAAATCTTTGGAGTGAGCTTGGTTTAATTGTTAACAATTATAGATGATAAAAGAAAACTAGAACAGTTCTGAAACCAGCATGAAAATATAAGATAATAACACATTTATTTTTCCAGCACCTGATATAATGCAGAGTGAAAATATTTATTTTAAGAATATGCATTCTTAATGATAATAAGAACATAGAGAAGATATAAAATGTCTCCATAACATTAAATGGGGACTTCAAGGGAAATAATAATGACAAGAGATTTTAATGCAAAAATAATAAAAAGCACAAACCATTGTGAAGTGATCTGAGAAAATAATATAAATGGGAGGGGAAAAAAAATTTGATTTATGTAAATAAAATTCATTGAAAAATTGAGCCAATCAATCCTTTGACATTAACAAACAAATAAATAAACTATATATAATACATACCAAATGACATGATTTAATATGAACAGAAATTAAAATTTTGAATCTTATGATTATAAGATTAAAATTGTATTTCGAAGTTCAGAAAGTTAAAGCAGGTAAAGGAATATTAAATTTCAGAAAAAATTGATGCATTGACTAGAACCAGGAAAAGGAATTAAATTGTTAATTAAATTACTGTTAAAAGATAAAATATAACTCTACAGAGGCAAGGAAATAAGATAATCACAGGAAGAAAAATAATAACTAGGAAAAGCTGATCAAACTTACCTAGGAGTGCAACTTGGAGAATATTGAAGAATTTGAGATGAACAATAGTGGAAAAGGAATTATATTTCTATACATTCCATGAGAAAATTAAACATGCTGCAAATATCCTTTGAAAGATATCTAAAATGTTTATTTAAACCTATATGTAAATAAGCTTTAAACATGACAAAAAGCTGCCTCATTATAATAATATAGTTACATAAAATTAATAAACATTTGAAATGAAGAATCACACTTGAAAAATTTGGGTTATGGCCAGAATTTGAACATGGATCTTCAGCCTTCCAAGATGATGCTCTACCAACTGAGGTACCATTCCTTCTCCCAGCATGGAACCGCTAACCTCTCTCATCTGATTCTATATACCCCAGGGACCTCCCTAGGTAATTCTTCTATGAGAAATTAATCCTTAAGAGGCTTCTCATAATTCTATGAATATTTATCCTCCAGACTTCTAGTTTAACCACCAATTATATAAATGCTCATGTGTGTATTAAAATTGTTCTTTTTTCACTAGGCTTGTATAGGACATAATTTGGAAATGAATAATTATAAATTCACAGCCCATATTTGCACAACTTGATAAACCTTTCATACTTAGTGTAAAAAAATGGAGAAACTTCTTAACACACATAATTAACTTCCCCACTAGGATTGATAATATTATTTTAATTCCAGTGCACTAACCTCATATTATCTGGTAGATTTTGATTCTGTTAACTTGTTTGTCTCATATAATTGTTTAAATTGCTCTTAGAAAGGTATACGCAGTCATATTCTATATTATCCTTAATTATTTGTCATACTCTTTATGATGTACAAGTAATGTTATTTAAAAGTATGTCAGATCTGAAATCATAAATGAAGAAAATTCTAACAAAATTATGCATATACTTCAGTTGGTTTAAACCACCAGGGGTCTTCTATGGACAGTGTTCCAAAATTTGTGGTGCAAATCATAGTATCATACTTGTAATAGAAGGAACATCAACTAATACTTTTTTAACTTGAATTTCAAACATTTCCAACTCATCAGATGACTGAAATATAAGTATTGGTCCATTAAACCAATATTTCAAACTATATCAAAGTAAACATTGAAAAAAAATTGGAAACATCAAGGGATCAATTGATATAAAATGCTTTAGTTCATAAATAGAAAATATGTGCTTATGATTACTCACATTTATCTCATTCCCCATATCTTAGCTCTCTTAATGTTGCTTATTTTTGAACAGGCCAACTAAGACATTCATGTACTGAACATTATTTTTATATTAAATAAAAATGTTTATTTTGATTCAATTATGAAATATACATGTATATGTTTGGGTTATTATTTTAAAGTAAGCACATTACCCTTAATGAAAAATAAATATGCATATAAATAATTTTTTCAAATTATTTTTAAAAGACTTAAATTGAGAGATATTGGCTTTTCTTTGCAAATGTATAAATCTCCTTTTGACATTTTATATGAATAATATACAAAAATTAACACTTAACCAAATATTCATAATACAGAGTGTACCAAAATGTATACACACTACAAGCAAAGAAAAAACTGTGTTAACATCACAAAACTGAATTCAACACAAACAAGAAAATAATGAGCATGAAATAGAAAATAATGAATACTTATCATCTTAGACCTTTACACTTACAACAGTTGCTCAAATTGCCCACCATCAGCTTTGATACATTTCTGAGTACGTTGAACTACTGATTTAGCTATGTTTAAGAAAGTATCCTCAGCGATTGCAGCATAATTTCTTCCCAAAGGCTACCAATGTAGCTGGTTTTCTATGGTATACAATATCCTTAGCAGTTCCCCATAGGTGGAAATCCAATGGAGTTTGATCCAGAGAATGTGGTGTAATCTTAATCAGACCTCTTCATCCTATCCAGTGACTTGGAAGATTGTCATCAAGGATGCACATACATTTCAGTGGTAATGTGGTGATGCACCATCCTGCTGGAAGTAAAATTCCACATATCTATAGTGAATGAATGGCAGGTAAGGTGGAATTGTTACTCAAGTTGGGCGGTTCTGTTCTGTACGCACATCTCCATTGCCTTTGAACTTCAACAACATTCTCGGTTTTCCAATACCACTTCAAAATTGCTTTCCACTGTTCAAACGATAATCTTGGTTCCATTTTGTTGTAGCAAAGCTAGCATGACATAATGTGAGTCACATCTGTTTACAGAACATCATTTTACATATTACTGTTGTTTTTCAGTCCAACTTTGAAATACATTAAATAGATGTGAAAGTGTGTATACATTTTTTGCCATCCTCAGTATAAAAGCCAAATAGAAGAGAAATCTACACAGACTTGCTGCCATATTATGTGATTATCAAAAAGATATTTACTATGAATCATAATATACAATTTTCTTCCCAAAAGCCCAAAAATGTTATCTAATAATAGTGAAGCTTTCAAAACTGCTCTTAAAGCATATCTGTGTAAAAGGCCTACTATCCTATTGATGGATATATGAATGATAGCATATTAAGTTGATATTCAATTATTTATATGTAACTTAATGTCACTATATTCATCTTACATAAATATTTTCTCAAATGATTTATAGTATAAATGTAAATTTGGTAACATCTTTGTTTAAAATATTTAAGATTCTGTACACATTTCAAGTTTTACATAGGTTTATATGTGTATGAGTATTGTCCTTGTTACCATTTATGTATAATTGTAATATTGTCACTAAAACTTAGTGTAATTATTATTAGATTGGTAGAGTGGAAGAGAAGGCCTAATGCCCTTATCTCTGCCAGAATAAATAAATAAATATAATAAACCATTCTAAACTATGGTTATCATGTGTGGTATTATTCATGATAGACAAGGCCATGTAATCACTGTTATTTGCTCATAATAAGTTAGTAGTGGCAAAAAATTATGATAAAATGGAGAACAAGGCAAGCAAATTAATTCAAAATCTTAGAAAAATGAGTTATAAACATTGATATGATCAAAGAAGTTATTCAGTAATAATTACAGGCTTAAAAGTTTTGTGCTTGGCTAGTGGCCAAGAAACAATTAAATATTGCAATGAATGTAAGTACCTCTCTATTTGGATTTAAAACTATAAAAATTGGAAGTAATGAATGATATAAATACTTGTATAATTACAAAGGGATTGAATATATAAATTTTAAGTGCTGATTGGTGGAATAAAATATATACTACATAAATAAAATCAAAATCAAATATATGCAATACTATTATTAAAATTACAACAAAACTTGGTTAAAACTCGGTATTTAATATTGAAGACAAAACCCTGCTTTGTATTAAAGGTATGACTTTTCAGTGTTTTTCAGTAACTGTTTCAAGAACGGATGATATAGAAAATAGTGGTATTGGAGAACAAATGAAGGAGCAAAGTGCTGTTGCAGAATATATCACCTCAAAACAATTAAGATGATTTTGTCCCATAAAGAAAATGTTTAAAGATCAGATTTTAGAAAAATTTGTATGAGCAAATTTTAAATTCAAAGAATAAAACAATAAAAGCTGCATTAATGTAGACATAGGAATTAATGGGTGATTTTCCCTTCGCGGGACTGCTCCACGCGTAACGGCCGAAAGGTCGGTTCAGGGTACCGTGGTGTGCGGGAGTGAGGAAGTCCTCAGCTAAGATGAGTTGCATAATGATAAGACGAACTGATGAACCTGTATAGAGAATATGTATATATGTGTATAGAGAAAAAATTAAATCAAATATATGTGGACTTAAGTACAACAAAATACATTACTTCTACTGTGGGACTAGTTACAAGCACATGTATTCATTGCACACAGGTGGAAAGACAGAAAATAGTCTTGTTGCAGAATATAAAGACCAGGCTGAATACTTCATGACTTTCCTACGCATTGCAGCTACGGCCTTGTGTGTGTTGTGTTTGTGAAGAGTGCACCATTAAGAAAGTATGGATTAGAAAACAGAGTTGTCCAGTTTCGAATAAGGCCAGGTTAAACCTACAAAGAAGAAGGATTTTTGTCTTGAGAAATAACAAGAAGGCTCGGCAGGTCACTATGCGTGATAAATAACTTCCTGAAGCTAGGAAATAATTATAGAGTGAAAAAATTCGCCTGGAAGACCTCAAAAACTTACGCCTCGACAAAAGAGGCAAGTGATCAGAAATATCAGTGCTGGTGGAGCATCACTGAGACAACTTGTGTGATCCACTATCAATGTTTACAAATCGACCATAAACAAAAACGGGTGACTAGGCTAAGGAAGGAAGAATGGAAGCCTATAATATTCAGCGATGAAAAGAAATCCGACTTGGACGATCTTGATGGTTGGACATACTATAGGATAACTTCAAGAGGAAGTGATTTCAGAGATAGCAAGGAGGAAAGTCTCTGATGTTCTGGGGTAGATTCGGATATACAGGGAAAGCACATCTATCGTTTCCCGCGGGAAGTAAAGCCGTGGGTCCCGTGTCGTACATTTACGGCACGAAAAAGAACCTCAAGCCTGAAAGAGAGGCCTCTGAGCACAATTTGTCGGCCGTTTCAAGCCCTGAGTTGAATGGGACGCTGGTGACCTGAGATGTTAAAGAGCGTCCGTAAATAAATCAATAAAAAAAAATCGTTTCCTGCAGGTCGTATGAAAGCAATACATCATCAGACACTTTTTGAAGAATACTCTTTCTCTATTGCAAAGAGGATTGGGACAAGGAATTGTATATTTCAAAGGATGATGCAACCATCCCACCACCAGATCCACAAGTGAGTGGTTTCGCCGCAAAAGCATTATAGTGTCATGGAATGACCCATATTTTCCCTAACATAAACCCCATGAAAACATATGGGGAATCTTATTCTTGTCAGTTTGTCACAATATGCCAGTGTGCAGGAATTAAAGACTATTATATCTGCATGGAATGAACTTGAACTGTCGATGTTACAAAAGCTTGGAGAGAATGTGGCGAAAAGTGTGATTCAGGTTGTTCTGAAAAGGGTTTATTAATAGAATATTAATGACAAGTGGTCTTATTATTTTGCAACGGACTGTTTTTTCATTCGGCAGTCTCTAAAAGGTATGCATTTGGTTGTAACTAATAATATGATAAAGATTATATGATTTGATGTACTTTGCATTTACTCATCATTACCATGGAAGAGGATGCTGGGACTGCCTCCCTCCATTTCTCGTATAGAATTAACCATTACCCTATGCAGTTCGTTCTAAGAAATGGAAGAAATTTCTTTACTAATGTTATTTTTCAGTTCATCTAATGTCTGTGGATTTGTCTTGTACATTTTTTCTTTATAGTACTCCCAAGATAAAATTAGTAGCATGTTGTTAAATTGGGAAGACCGAAATGCCATATATTGGTGACTACTATATCGTCGAATATTTCATGAACTGCATGCAGAGACATAGAGACATGGACTGTATATGCCGTTCAAAGTTGCCAATCTATGTTCCGTCACAGTTAATTCATATAAAAAAATCCTGCACATATTTATCATTATTTGTTTTTTTAAAAAACAAAACCAAAAAATAGGGTTAATTAATTCTCTCGCAGCTAATGCTGCGCTACAATCCTATATTTTGATCATGCAGGGGTTCATCCTGAAGCAGGTTAGTTTTTTCTGAATTCAGTATCGGTTGTTTTGTAAATTAACATACCCACTAAGGTGTAACCAAGATTTGTCCATAAAGAAAATTAAATTATAGTCAATTTCCCCGTCATGCACATTATTCAAAAACCATTCACGAAATGTATTCCTGGATGCAGTGACGCCCTGTTTAAGTTCTTGCACTACAGCAATTTTATGGGGTTTTACCTTCAGTAGCTTTTTAACCATTCGAACAGAGGAATAAGAAATTTCCGTTTGCTGAGAAAGACGTCGAAGTGATTTTTAAGGGGAACGTTTCAGCCCATGTTTCTCTGTGAGTACTGTAAGTGGCTGTAAACGCATTTTACCAAGAATACTTCCCGTTTCACGAAATTTATTTAGCAATCTGTGAATGGAACATCATCTAGAAGTTGGGTATCAAGGAATCTTCTTTAAAACAATCTCCGTGCATCACAAGCCGAATCTGTACGGATGTACGAATCGTAAATAAACACACTTTGGGGAATAGAATACCTGAATTGAGCTATATTAACGCAATTAGTAACTGTATTATGCCACAAACTGAATTTTTAAAGCATTGTGACACGACACACAAGATCATATCCGTACGTTCCAAGAGTTAAAGTCGTACTGACCTCCCTCCAGCTCCCCAGCCGGCTTTCAAACTCGGGATAAATTGAGAACTGCAGAACTTGATCAAACGCACGGTGAGCGATCTCGCGAAGGAAAAATCACCCAGTAGAGTAATGTGAGAGGGGTGTGGAAGATGATAATTGGTAGAATGGGAACGAATGGAGAAATGATATAGAAAATAGATACCGTATGCAAAATGATGCCTAACACAAAGTAAAACTTAAAAACAAATCAATATATTTTGTTTGTTAATATGGAACAGTTTATGTGCACTCGAATGTGTTTGTGTACATGCAAATCTGTGATAATAAATCTTTAACTTATACCTATTCATTGTGGCCCAGATTTGATATTCTCGCTTTTTCTGTAAATACTAAAAGCACATCAGTATTTACAATGCATACAAATACCCTATTTCCAAAACAAACCCACAATTGTTCATCATTTTGTTGCATTTTTAATGCATTCTGCTACTAATTAGGAATTTGCAATATAGCTTTATATGGAAATTCCAAGCTTATTAAGTTTATTGAAATAGAGATATAAAGAAGTATGCTGTACCCTTACAAAACAAAACACACAGTTAAATATTGCACTTAAACTATTAATAAACATGTTTTAAATATTGCTATTCTGTTTAATGCTTTTTCTTTTGAGGAAGATTCTTTTCTATTTTTACTTATATAAGTTTTTTAAATTAATTTATTTGTGTTATGCATAAATTAAGTTCTTTTACTGCTTAAAATATAGCAAGTGTTGATTGCCAGCATGGACTTGCAATGTCGTTCAACCTAAACTAACACACTCATTTATTAAACACATAACTATTAATGTGTTGCCGTAGTACTGGTTCATACATACAAGTACCAACAAGTATATACTGTACGTAACAAACTCTGCATAATAAACAAAGTACATTCCCTCTTTTCACATCTAGCAAACAGGCTACCAAACACATGAAGGAAATGTTTGAAACTGTTATACAGAATGTCGAAGTTTTAAGTGATATCATTTATTTTGATTTACAACTGCATATTTAAAATGAAAGGATTTATAGCCCTGGCAAGAACCTACAAATAAAGAACGTCAATACATGCTACCACATTTGTTTGCACATTTAGGTACTTGTATTAATATGTACCTTCTAAATGCAACGATTGGAACACTTGAGTTTGTAACACATTGTTTTTATGTATATGCATGTGACCGCCAGGGATGGCCGAGGTCGTTAAGCAGCGCACTCTTAAGCGGGAGGTTTGGGGTTCGATTCCCACCAGAACCGCATGTGTGTGTGCAATGAATGAATGGTGTTAAACGCCCGTTTTTGCTACAGAGGCACCACAGGCATGGACACTGATGATATATGAGGTGAAATGATATATTGGAAAAGGACTTATTTTTAAGGAAGGAATAGTTCCAGGCCTAAGTTTAGAATACTTCCCCGGCATTTGGCATTTGTGAGGACTGAGGAAAACCTGGAAAAAACCTCAGTCAGGGAGGATGGTCCTGGTGGGATTCAAACCCCAGACCTCCTGCTCACGAGTCCACGCCTCAACGACCTCGGCCACCCGTGGCATTGTGTGTGTACGTGTGTAACACAGGGTGGGAGAAATCAACTGGCAAACTTTAGAATCTCACATGGGAAAGAAAAAGAAATACATTCTAATACCATGTTTTCCATTGAGGCGTTTTTCCAGGATATCACATCTTAAGTAAAGTAAACCATTTAATGCCTCACTGCCACGGGTGGTAGAGATCGTTAAAGCGCATACTGGTTAGCGGGAGGTTTCGGGTTCCGTTTCTACCAGGACCGTCCTCTCTAACTGAAGCTTTTTTTTTTCTAAAAAAAATTCAAGTTTATCATTTCATCTCATGTATAATTAGTGTCCACCGTCTGCGGTGCCTTAGCAGCTATAATGGTTGTTAAAAGCTATTTTAAATAATGAGTGCGTTGTCAAGCTTACAAATTATTTTACAAAAGAGGTTCAAAAGAGAACATGCATGTAGGATGCATTTGGCACTTTCAGATATTTCGAAATTGTAGTCTGTGATAGGTCGGTTATAGTTCATTTAGCGTTGCCTGGCAAATGGATGCAACTGTTGCTCGAGAAAGGCTTTCATAACTTTCGCGTGACTACTTCCCACATTATCTGTAATTGTACGAGTGCTAACGGAGGGATTTTGCTCAATTTGCTGCAGAATATTTGGTTCTTACTGTGCGCTCTCGTTCTCTGCCGTTATCACATATACATTGCTATATAGCAGCAAACGTCGAATAATTAGGCTCGCTCCTTTTAATGCGCTGCATCGTAAGTAACCAGGTCCGGTGTCGCCCCATGTAAATAAACAAATATTGCACTATCAAGACATACAACAAAGTGCCAGCACCTTCAAACATTATCTTGGTAAAAGCTTTAACTGAGTTTTTAAATCTAAGATAAATATAGTAATTAATTTTGTTGGTGAAACTGGCCCAAAGCAGTCTTATATCGATGAATGCATAGGTTATCTACCGGTTTGAAAAAGCCTGATAGGAAAATATGGTCTACGAAAAAACCTCTGTTTTTAGGCTTCGTATAAGCTCTTAATGTTAATCGGTTTAATTTATTTCCAGCCCATATCCGCGTAATGTCCTTTTTGTGCATAGTAAGTAATATCAATAATTAAAACTGAAGTCTAATTTTATTGTGATATAAAATCTGATATAACCTGTTAAATTTATTTCTGAAATAAAAGCTTGTATCTGTCTCAGCTCACATTTATGTACCCTAAGGTAATATACATTTTTATGAATTACGTTTATCCAAAGTATCTTAAAGATGAATGTTCAGATCTATGTTTGCACTTTCCTTTTTAATCTCCAAAAAGTAATATGGTACGTCATGAATTTAACCGATATATTTTCAGAAACTATTTATGTACAATGCTGCTTTATTTTAAAGTTGAAACTTTAGTATTCTATGCTGACTTCAAAATATTGCAAACTGTAAATGCTTATGTAAATAATTATTTATTTTTATAGGCACTTACTACCCATATAAACGTTTAAATCATTATTCAATATGTCAAAGTCTTAAGTAATAGTTCTAATCTTTTGCCACGTGTTGTTTTTAACTCTTGTTAAGTATAGGTACATCATGTTATCATTTCAGTTTATGTAATATCTTATTTCCTTACTATACAATATACACTGTTAAGTTATCATACATTGTATTTATCAAATAGTTAAACCTAATTGGTGTTGGTAATACTCCTAATAGATTTTAAGAGCTTCTATAAAAATGAAACAATTTATGTTTTTGGAATAGGTGATGGTAGAGGCATCCGACTGTGGACCGGAGAGATTTTCTCCGCTCTATTGTCCCAGTTCACTTAACCTGGTGTTAAAATTAGTACTTGGGGCGTTTTCTTACCTAAAAATTAACTAGTTGACCGTTGCTTAGTGCTGACAAAAACACCTGCACATAGCGCCACAGAGTTAAGATCCTAGTTGCATTACCAACGACCTCCATATTGTGTGTGTTTTTATAATTAATAGGTAAATCTAAAAAGCCTATTTATGAGTCCGTGAAAATTATATGCAGATTCGCACCTGTAAATTATTCTCTCAGCCGAGGCTATTATCTATAAAATGAATAGTTAAGGTGGAAAATGTAGCATTTTACTCTGAAAGTAATCCCCAGTCAAGAGTGTCTTTTTCCGAATTGCGTCTGACTTAGCTTGAGCAACTGTTAAGCACGACAGATATATTTGAATGCATTACTTTCCCTTTATCGTATCGTATCCTTCAGTTTCGAAAATACCAGAGCAGTAATTTGTGCCAAAATGTGTTGATTATGATTCTGTCCCAACATTCGCCTAGAACTTGAAAGTATTATAATTGAGCCCAATGTATTTGCGGCAAAGATGAATGAAATATAGTCCAAATAGTAAATAAAAACAGTAAAATAAAATTTTCACATATTCTGTTGGTTTTGCATTTACAACTGACTTGAGGGTGCCGATATTATTCTTTTGAACTTAGGGGAAAACAAAAATTGTATATGTTTTCTCTCTTCTTTCCAGAAAAAAAGTAAATTTATCATTTTGTTAAATATATCTGAAAAAATATCTTTTTATATAATGATTCAATTCTCAGAGCTCATCTGACCAACTGTTATCATTTTGACTCCTGAATGCGGTACTATTATCGCACTTTTTTCTGTTTGGTTCTACAATGTCCGTAGAAAGCGCAACGTACGTGCTATAAATAGAAATGCACGACCTGGAAACGATGGTAATTTTGAAGAACATACTTAAATAGCAGCATCTCTATTTTCTTTTCTATAGGTGAAATAAATGAAATAAAATAATATAATATAGCGTTAAATAAAAACAGACGATTAGTCATGGAGAAATATATAAGAATGCATTTTTTTTTTATTTTTGCTGTGGGTTGTAGATATCATTGTTTTAAATCTGTTCTGGAAATATAGTAGCAATATTAATTAAATCTCTGCAATAATTATTCCTGCCATTAAGTGTTACATAGGTCGTAAAATGGCTAGATTTTTAATTAGAACTGGAAATATTGATCCTCCCAGTACGAAAAATAGTTCCATTAATTCATTTGTTTAGATGCCTTCGACTTTGATAGCTGAACTTAGTTATACGTTAATTTTGCCGTAACAACAAAGGCTTGGTCAGCCAGTGGCTCAAACAATGAAGATATGATCAATCTCATGCTATTTAGTTACTGTTGCCGAATGAGCTAAGATCACGTATCCGACTTCAGAAAATGAAATTAATGTGTGAGAACGTGAAGTTCAAGAATGTTTGGTATAATGATCTGACATGAAATTAAAATATCTCTAATTGCTCTTAGCAAAATCTACTATTTCACTACCGTTCTTTTGTTTATTAAAATATAATGCATTAAATGATTTTAACAAATGGAAAGCGCAACTTTAGTAGCAAGTGAAAAGCTTCAGAATTGTTTACGTGTCATAAAATATATGAGTGAATAATTTATCAAGTGCTTTAAAAGGATTATATGAGTCTGTTGACACTTCAGTGAGCCGATCCGTCCATTGCCTAATATAAATGAGAAAATGTTAAACTTTCTGCATATTAAATACCAATCGCCAACAAAAATAGGCTACAATTACAGTTCTCACCTGACCTTAGTACAAAAAAGTAGAAATCAATTCTATTTGTGACCATTTTCCTCACAATATACACTATAGACCAGATTCCGTCATGTATTGCACAAGAATCGCTGGTATTGAGCGTTTACTGGGTAGTCATGGAAACCATCTTTCATTATTATGTCAATATTATAGGTGAGCTATCTGTCCATAATGTACAGTTTTCTAAGTTTAATTATACGTCAGTGATTTAGTGATTTATAGGGAGTGCGTTATTAGATTCATACAAAAGGAATAATGATTTATCCTTTTTTTTACTCGGAGTTGCACATTTTAAAACAAGAAATAACCTATATGAGTTATGTGCATTTTGATTTTATGCATATGGATTTAGCCCAGCATTGAGTCGGTGCTTTTTTTTTTTTTTTTAAATAAATATGGCAACTTTATGCATATGGTGCTAAATACTGCTCGGCTAAAGGTATGTACGCTTTCATCTTAAGAGCCTTTGTCTTCAGGGTGCGAGCTAACAGAGTTATAGTCACTTTATCAATACTGCCATCATAACTCGTCGAATACACACACTTGCTTGTGGGGATCCTGGATAGTTTTGCAAAGGCGTGGTTTTCGCATACTATTTTTTTTTTTTTCAGATTGGGAATATTTTAAAGCACCCGTTTGTACTATCCTACGCTTATGTTTAAACCATTAAACATAACATGTGAATAAATATTTATTATTTAAAGTAGACTTAAAGAAAATATTTGCTGTTTTATTAGTATATATTGAAAGAGACTACAATAAATAAAATACTTTAACTTACATCTCTTAACATTTTAATAAACATAGGTCCAGTTGTATGAAAGTTTCTAACCGGAGATTTCTATAATGTAACTAAAGGTTAGTCATCATTTCTGTTGCATAAAAATAACCTCAAACTACAAAACCTCGAGTTTGGAAATAGCAACATAGAGAAATAAGAGGAAAATTCGTGTTTAGAGCTAGCTGTTGTTCAACCTGATAAAGTAAAAAATTATTCAGTTTTTCCGCCTCAAGACATCCCCCCTAATATGTAGAATGCATAAAGAAAAATCAAAGCGAATACTAGCGGTAAATTTTAACAAACGCGAGAACATTATTATTCAGCTGGTGCTAAAATATAAGGGAAGAAGAAGAAGAAGAAGAAGAAGAAGAAGAAGAAGAAGAAATTCAATCTGAAATAAGGATAAAGAACATACATGGAGGGAAACTGCCAAAGATATAATTCTATTCCTATGACTTCTGGAATTATTACCTCCAGGCGATATAGTGACTATGTGCGTGCAGTCTGTAGTACCTAAAACTGCACATAATTTGCATCAATTTTTTTTGTGAGTGGATAATTAAATGTAAAGCAAATAACGGATTAAATTATATTACCTGGTTTATCCAAAATTCTCTTATTACAATTTTCTAAACAGTTGTACATCCTCTAGTAGGAATCACGGCTTCTGCGCAGAGTTCACGAGCGCATATTATATGCTTACTCGATTGTTGTTGTTGTCGGTCCTGGTGGTGTAGTGATTACCATACTTGCCTCCTAAACCCAATATCGCGGGTTCGAACCCGGCCAGGACCGATGGATTTTTTCGGGCGTAAAAATCCTAAGTATGGCTTCCTTCGGAAGGGAAGTAAAGTCGTGGGTCCCGTGTCACACATTTACGGCACGAAAAAGAACCTCAAGCCTAAAAGAAGAGGCCTCTGAGCAAAATTTGTCGGCCGTTTCACGCACTGAGTTGAATGGGACGCTGATGACCTGAGATGTTAAAGAGCGTCCCATTCAACTCAGGGCGTGAAACGGCCGACAAATTTTGCTCAGAGGCCTCTTCTTTTAGACTTGAGGTTCTTTTTCGTGCCGTAAATGTGTGACACGGGACCCACGACTTTACTTCCCTTCCGAAGGAAGCTATACTTAAGATTTTTACGCCCGAAAAAATCCATCGGTCCTGGCCAAGTTTGAACCCGCAATCTTGGGTTTAGAAGGCAAGTATGGTTACCACTACACCACCAGGACCCACAAATGCTTACTCGATGAGAATATACTATATGCAGGAGCTACTTTGATCACTTTGATGGGAAAGTAGTAATAACATGTAACAATTTTGTTGCGGAAATATCATTTTCGCTGCTGTTCCTTGCACTATCGATTTTACACCCATGATAAACACATAAGCTTCTGCTTCCTCTATGCACTGTTTCGCAACTCTGATAAGGTAAAGCTTTCCCAATAAGTTTTTGTTTGGGTTTGTTTAATAGCCGCATACCAATGGGGGGATGTCAACGCCTGATCAAAAAGGGGTGGTTTTTTTTTTCATATCAGTTTGCTTGGAGGTTAGTTTTTGTGCACTTATGACTTAAATTGTTGTTATATTGTACACATGATCACAAAATTATGCTTTCGACAACAGTACATTTTTGAACTGTAGCAATGTAGGAAATGCGTAGATTAGATTTGTTCTGTTGATGTACAGACAGTTACAAGTTTGTCATTCAATCATTCATTAAGTGGCTAAGAGGCAACGTTTGACGGAGGATTTGCTATTATGACTGAGATGGAAATGACGTAGATTTACTTTATACTTACTGCATAAACTGAATAAGTTATTCGTTAATAGGGAGCACATTTTATATGGTAAAAATATTTATAAAAATATATTTTATATAACAAAAAGCAAAATATTTTTCCAATTATTGGAAATATGCCTTTTAGTGGTAACATTTTTAAATTGCGATTTATGTACTAAAACAGAGAAATACATTTCTCAAAATGTTTGATAGACTTTCTCAAATGCACTAAATGATTTTTTTTATTATAACTTTATCTTCACTCAGAAAAAGCATTATTCATATAAGAATTCGCCTCTAATTATACACAAGCAAATATATACTCTCCAATTACACTGCCATAAGCTCCCTTAGAATTGCAGTGACCGAGTCAACCCCAAATTATACATCAAGAATGCATGCTGAATGTTTCTGGGCAAAAGTCTTATACTATGGAATGCTCTTTCAATATCAAGGATCTTGCATATTTAAAGAGAGGAATGTTATTGACACTAACATGAGCAGTTTCATCTGCTTGTATATATCCATAAATTATTCAAATTTACACGTTTTTTAATAGCCACAGTTTTCCGCAAACAAATTTCCAAGTTTGTCTTTAACAACGTATGACAAAGTAACACATTTATTTTGGTTTCAACTTGCATCTGCATAAATGTTTCAACACGGAGATTCTTAGATACTTCCAATGAAAAATTATTGTTTAAAAAAATCATGCTGCGGTAAATATAAAATAATTCTGATATACTAACTACCATTTATTCCAACTGATAACCAAAGCAAAACTTTCAAAATTCTTCTCACTATGCAGAATGACATAGCCATGTACCCCCAGCATGTGATTACAGGCAAAAGGTGAAGAGGAAGATCTGTTTTTTTGTTATGTTTAAAGAGAGAAATTTAGCATGGTGATTTAAAAAGACTTCTTTCCACGTAATGTCAACATAAACAACTTTTTTAATAGTGTTTAACGCCCGTTTTTACTACCGAGGCACCACAGGCGGTGTGAACAACATACTGGGTCTTTCGTGGTTTGGTCGCCTGTTTCACGACAGCTGGAGTGTCCGCTAACTCCTAGAGAAGCAGCTGTAATATTCAGGCAACTGATTCAAGCTCTCGCGATTACAACTACAATTACAATGGAAATAAGCACGTACCTTATAATAGGTTATGTTGGGAAAGTTATCCTACTATATCTACACATTTCTGACATATCTTTAGAAAAGTGTATTTCACACGCATCGGTTCATCTTCCGATATTGAGTCAATTTCTCGGCTGATATTTTCTTTCAGTTCTTCTAATGAGCGGTGGTTTGTTCCATATGCTTTAATTTTGAACTTCCTCCATAAATAAAAATCACATGTTGTCAGCATGTCATTCCTGTATCTTTCTGCATTTATAATAATCTTAAAAAAGACGAGCCATTTTATTTTGTATGCATTTATTGCACTCCTACACCGATTTTTTGGTCATGCTAGGTGCTTCGTGTATAAAAATCCAGTTTTTCTGTTCTCCAATACCTGTTGTTTATCGTCGAAACATGACTACGTAAATAGAAGCGTTTGTCTTCATCTTTTCGTCAGTAAAGAATATTAAGTGTAGATTAATTGCTTTATCATCAACGTCCCGATATCCAATTACAGAAATTTAACTAATTATCAGGATCACAATCTGCAATTCGTGGAGGGCAGCATTGATCTTGTATACTTTTAAGTTTTAAATTGACTCAATTTCGGAAGGTAAGTTTGTGCGTGTGGATGACAATTTTGTAAAAAGATGCCTGAAATTTGTGGATGTAGTAGGAACATTTCCAATATCTACCGTCATAAGGTAGTACTTATTTTCATTGTAATTGTGATAATTTGAATCTGTTGCAAGAATATTACATCAGCTTCGCCACGAGTACCTGCTCTGACTACCGACCCACCATCTGCTGTGAAACGGATGATATCATAAAAGACGTGGCACTTCTACAATGATAGCGTAGTTTATTCTAAAAATGTGAAAAAGTGAAATATAATTGAATAAATCGGTAAAATGATACCCAGATTTAATTACATTTTTCCGACAAAACGTGTTATATGAGCATAAGATGTTGTATTTACGCCTGTGATTGTTCGTTCGATAATTTCAACTAAGTTTCGGGCATTTATCTTCATGCAGAAAAATATTTTATTTCCATAAAAATCCGCGCCTAGTTTATTACTTATTGCTACAGAGCACAAGATATGTAGACATGGCGAATTAGAGGAAAGGCCGCACTCTGTCTATTTTTTTTAAACCTATGAGGATTATATTTTTTCTTTCTGCAGTAACCACTCTTGAGCTGAACTGGCATGTTAGAATGTGGTGATTTCTCTCTCTGTCTCCCTTTCTCTCTTATTTAACTACAGTATACACTCCCGTGAATTTTTTGAGGTATCTATACCGGCACCATATAGTTATACCATGCGATCAGATTTGTTTTCTCCCAGAGTGTTTTGCCAATGGATGAGTGCGCCGGTCGTTAGCCGATTAGCTTGCCAGCGTCGGCGATAAGCGGGAGGGTAAATCAATAAAAATAAAACCAAACATTCAACAATACACAAACCAATTTTACCGCCACGGGTGGCCGAGATCGTTAAGGCGCGGACACGTGAGCGGGAGGTCTGGGGTTCGAATCCTGCCAGGACCGTCCTCCTTGACTGAGGTTTTTTTCCCAGGGTTTCCTCAGTCTTCATAACTGACAAATGCCAGGGAGGTACCTTAAAATTAGGCTGGAACGTTTCCTTCCTTAAAAAATCCTTTCCCAATAGTATCATTTCATTTCATGTATCATCAGTGTTCACCGCCTGTAGTGCCTCAGTAGTAAAAACGGGCGTTAAACACCATTCAAAAAAATTTAAGAGGTTCATTATATAGCAGGTTATCAAATGAGATTTTGAAACGGCTGGTCTTCATTCTCCATACATTTTTTGGCATCTCTTTAGGAAATTATTCATCACTTGCTGTATTTCATTTTGAGAAATAGGGACAATTTCCTGATGAATGTTATCTTTTGAGTTTTTATACGGTATATGCGTTTGTCTTGTACATGCCATTTTTAAATTTAGCCCAGGGATAATAATTGCATGCTGTTAAATCTGGGAACCGAGGGGCCACAAATCACTACTAATAACTCTGGTTTGTGGAAACACATTGTGAGTTGCTCTAATGGATTATTCGCAGTGTGAGCGTGGCAGAGTCCTGTTGAAAAAATGCAAGATCACGCTCCATGTTGGTTAATTCTCTGAAAAACAGGATTAGTATGACATTTACATAAGTAATAGAATCAACTTTATGATAAAAAAATGATCCAATGATTCTTTCACTACGGAGTTAATGCAGACACGCTGTACCGTGTAAACACACAAGGCATAATGCACTTTACGTATATTGTCGAATTAAGAAATGAACAACTTAACATGCCCAGAAACAGCTGCACAACTACTGCTACAGTCAGCAAGATCAAGCTTGGTATCCCCTCCACGGCGTGGCAGACGAGTGGGGACTCGCTCATAGGAAAAACCCCGCGCCGACAGATCACATGGTATATTACGTACATATTTACATTGGATTTTAACCCATGTGAAGGAGTCCATCGAAGGGCTAAAATCAATCAACCTAGTGTAGATATATCAGCTCCATCAGATATGATATGGAAAACAACCCATGACGAATAATATCTATAGTACAGAGAGTTCGAGCCACGCTTTACCCGAGCGAGCGGTCAGCTGTTTACTTCGCTCTCTACCGGCTTCCTCCTGTCCGCCCGCTTTCTTGGGTCAAGCGTGACATGAACTCTCCGTATATGAAGACCTACACTTCCTGCAGTAAGTACATATGCCCTGCTCACGAGTTCATTCCAACCAGAATATGCTGACAGTTGTGTTTTGTGACAGTGGCATTAAGTTTGTTTTGAATGTCTACAGATCACGTCACTGTTACCGCCTAGGGGGAGTTGCATCCTCTTCAAGGTCATATGATAACTGCCACGTCGCTCAAGCGCGACTAGCTGGGATGCAGCAGATATTGGAAGAAAGGTTTATCTATGGTACAGAACCTAGATAAACTAAAAGCAACAGAAACAGCAAGAGAGACACACACGAGCATAGAGTCGGCTGCTTGGCTGCTGGGAGCGGTTCTTGCAACCTGGTGCTCATGGGGCAGTGAGGTAGCCTGTTTCGGCCATTGTGAATTTTGAAATCTGTTCCGGCATGGAAATTTCCCTCACTGCAGTTTTGTAAAATGACAACTTTATAAAAACGAACCTCGCTTTTGATGATATATCTTTACCATATAATTTTATGTTAAATTTAGGGGGCCGGGGCGAGGGAAATTATTTGGTTTTTGTGCATTAGTTACGTAGTAGCGGCCGCCCTTTCATATGTAAATGTTTGTATTCAAGTAATTTCTGACCTTCGGAAGTGAACTTAATGCCGTGCTTTTAAGCTATTTAATTACTGTTCAGGTGGTACGCTGCGCTTCTCGGAAATGTAAATAAATATTATTATATGTCATTATTCCTGGCGTAAATTCTTAAAAGGCATTTTTCTTCATATTCAACAACAAAGGGCTCTAGGTTTATGGGGCACCTCCATGAGTGGCAGGTGGGTATTGTTAAGATATCGATCATTCTGAGGGTTAATAGCTACGCAATACGGATTGCCTAAAGGAGTTAGGCTCATAATGTGAATATTTTCTTGGTTGAGGTAAGTGATTGTACTTCCACTTCCACTTTACATGCATTTACCAATAAACTACGTAATTGTATTTATAAGAAAAAACTTCATTTTCTTTATGAGTACGTGCTGATACAACTGTGATTTTATTTTCCCCGTGTCTTTAGTAAAATAAAATTTAAGTGATCGCGCTTTTTAAATAAGAATTTCTAAATTTAAATTCTCCATTCACAAATCTTTTTCTCTTATCACATATACGAAATTCCCAGTACATAAAGATTACAAACATATGTTTTGTAGCAGAAATACGTATACGTAAGTCATAGGTGTAGCAGTAAGCATTATCATGAGACTGTTAAGCGTTGAATGTCCTGCGGTCTGGTGACTAGAATAAATCATATGATCTAGTGTAAATATATCTGTTTATCAAATTAACATTCACGAAATATGATCTGAGTGTTGTTTTTCCGGAGTTTTTGTTCATCCCGAAAAAAGGGGGGGGGGCAATGAACATGAAAAATGTAGAAGAAGAACCCGGCAATATTGATAGCACAAAGAATATTATAACTTTAGAAATTAGAGAACTAACGCGAAGAAAACTATATACCATTGCTTTGTGCTTAAGAAATTTAATTCAGGTCTTCAATACAGCCATAAAATGTACAGAATGAATCTCCTAAAATTACTACCACGAACATCTCTGTTACGAGCTGTTATTAGAACATGTGTTTCTAGCAAAAGATTACAATTTTTTGAAATGGAACAATGCATATTGACTTAAAATAATATCTAGAGGATATTAAAATGTCAACAGCTTTTATTTTCTACGGATCTAGGCTAAGTAGTTTACGAGATGTCATAAATAGGGTTCGGACTTTCAGACCGTTTTTAAAGTTTTTCCATGATCATTAGGTAAAAAGCAATACATTCCCCCCGATTGTTGGGCAAAAGCAGCACATGTCTGTTAGCATGTTATGTACAGTTTTGGAAAGTTATCAATAGTATGTTGCAGTTTATCTTGAATGGGGCCTAAAATTCCGAGTCTTAGTTATGTGAAACATAAAGAGTTGTTTGCTCCCTTTTAACTGCTTAGATATTAAACTGGAAATACACCGCAATTATTACCTACTAAAACCCTCAGTGATTTTCTTTTTCTTCTCGAGAATTCACTCAATTTATGTGTGGTACATTTGCAATGTAGTACCTAAGTAGTATGGGGTTTTCTCTGCAATAAGCTCTAGTTTAGATGCCTACTTCTACTTTCTTCGGCACGCGCGCGAGCGACGTGGTTCGTAATTGTGGTATTGCCAATAGTGCCAAACATTTGTTAATGCTACACTTTTGCAAGGGCATGACGTTTCCAAGATGATTTTTTCACAAATGTACAAACGGACAGATTCTCGTACATGAGCAATCATTTAATGAAGGCTCCCTCTCCTTATCATCATCAGTCAAATCACCTTTTTTGTAAAACACTTAAGTTCGAACTAGAAGGAAAAGTGGCGATGGAATAAAATAGAATGTTTTAAGGTCATAAGGCATTTTCATTCTCCTAATACAATGAATGCTACAGACAAACACAAATATGTCCGTCCAGGTGGTCTGGTGGTAACCATACTTGCCTCGTAAACACAATTTCGCGGGTTCAATCCCGGCTAGGGTAGATGAATTTTTATGGGGGGGGGGGTAAAAAACCTAAGTATGGTTTCCTTCGGAAAGGAAGTAAAGCCGTGGGTCCCGTGTCATACTTCTACGGCACCATAAAAAACCTCAAGCCTGAAAAAAGAGGCCTCTGAGCAAAATTGAGCTACCGTTTCACGCCCTGAATTGAATGGGACGCTGATGACCTGAGATGTTAAAGAACGTCCGTAAATAAAACAAATCAACAATTGACAAATATTGAAACCATGACATATCTCTGTTGTTTGCCACATATGTGAGATGAACGCTATATATAACATGCAATTCCTTATTGAAATCACTTGTGCATTAAGTATGAAAACAAGTGAAAATAAATATTCACATAGAAACTAGAATTGGCCATTCTACAGAGGTAGTCAAAAAATGTATATACACTTCAAGCAAAGAAAAAACTGATTAAATATAACAAAACTGAATTCACACAAACAGAAAATGATGAGCACTAATCATCTTAAACTTTTACACTTACAATGGTTACAGCAGTTGCTGAAAATGCCCACCATCGGCGTCGATACACTTCTGAGTACGTTGAATTACTGACTGAGCTACGTTTGCGAAAGTGTCCTCAGCGATTGCAGCACATGCCATTTCAATTTCTTTCCGAAGTGCTGCCAGTCAGTGTAGTTTGTTTTCTATGGTATACAGTACCATGAGTCTCAAATTTGTCTCGAATGTGTGCAATCGTTACTCTCGTTGGCGGTTCTGTTCTGTGCACACGCCTCCATTGCCTTTGAACTTCAACAACATCCTTAGTTTTCCAATAACACTTCAAAATTGCTTTCTTATGTACAAACGATAATCTTGGCTTCATTTTGTTGTAACAACGTTAACATAACGTAATATCATAGAATAATGTTAGTTTCATTTGTTCATTGTTGATTTACGATAATTTTGGCTTTATTTGTTCATTAGTGATTTACCTTTCATGAAGCAAGCTATCATAATGTATGTGAGTCACATCTGTTTACAGAACATCATACTACACATTACTGTTGTTTTTCTGTCTAACTTTGAAGCATATTAAACAGATATCTACTGTGAAAGTGTATATACATTTTTTTGGTGCCCTCGGTATTTCTACAATGAGAGCAGTTTAAAAGTCCGGATACACACATAGTGCAGACGATCAAGCGCCTCATCATTATAAAACTTAGGTACACATATTAAATAACAGAATTTGGTAAATAATCTCCTTACAGTAGATGCTGGATGTGTTGCCCATTTTCCTAACCCACAATCCATATTATCTTCTTAGGTCAATTATCACTCACACGCACCATTTTCCCGTGATTAATGGATCTGACAGCGTTTCGAATGTTTTAAGTTCCTCCAATGTGTGAGGGTTAACTGAATAAACTCCTATTTTTCATAGTACTCTAATAGATAAAAACTACAAACCGTAACACCTAGGGAACGAGAAGGCCATAAACCAAGGGCAATCATTTATTTTCGAACCAAATATACCTCGCAATTCCGTCATGTATTGATGAACAACCTTCGTTTTTTCTCCATGTCAATCACAACACTTCTGTACTAATTTAACGTTATTTTACATGTTGGAACTGGACCTCCAGAAAATTTACGCCTAAATGCCTGTCTCTTTCTTCCACAGTACTTTCTATATCCGAGGTATATCTTGAAGATGAATGTACGACGACACAGTAAATATTTTACCATTACACAATACTATTGCATCATATTATATCTCACTTTTGACTACACAATACAACTGCTCGAATCTGTCGAAATTCCGATTGAAACTGACTGGAAGAGTGAATGGTGCACAGTGAGGAATATCAGCGATTGGAGGGGGGGGGATACCTTCGTTGTTCGGGCAGTCAAAGTTGCTTGACTTTTTAACTGTTCTCACTGTTTACTCCGCCTAAAGTAAACAAAAGTTATGGTTGTAGAATATAATTTAAGAAAGAGAGAAACACAACAAATTAATGAACAAAACATAAATAATAAATCAATGTCACGGGAATCAAGAAGAGAAAGGAGAACAATTAAAAGGTAAAATAGCAGATAATAGTTTCCTGCAACATTTAATTTAGGAACGGATGTGATATATGATGAGGAATGCGAAGGTGTCTTATGCCGAGGTATGAGTAGCAGATATCACGTGAAACTTGGTGCCTATTTGAAGCGCAGAATTTGGAATAGATGTTTAAGAGGATACTCTTTCGTGAGTATCGAAAGACGGCAAACATCATGTGGAGACGTCCACAGTTTAAAGCATGGCTTCCAGGTGCTACCGCGTCTTAAGTCACTGCTGGCGTTTCGTAAAGGCTGAGCTGTACTTTGTCGAAGCTTTGGTGTCTTGTGAAGGTCTACTTACTGTGCCGGTCGATTTACAGATTTCGTATTAAAGAGCCTTTGCCTGTGGCATAAATTGGGCGTATTTTACATTAGTGCACACTGGTTTTCTTATTAATCACTTTTAAATGAACAGTACAAATCCATATATGGTGCACATTGACACCTGGCACCACGAGCAACAGTTTATTGGTCCTTTAGGAGGTTTCCCCATTTAATTACATTTAAGTAAATATTATTTGATATAATTAATAGCTAATTACAAGCTAATGATATTTAATAAATTTGTTTATTTCTTCTTTTTCTTTAAGGGACACTGAATCTGAGATTTCGAAGTTCCACATTTTTGTATGGATTTTTCTGAAAAATGTACTGTGCTTGCATTGCATGATATTAATATGTATACCGAATTTCTTCCAAATTGGATAAATACTTTGTCAGCTATAAATTATTTCATAAGCTTTATTACTTAAGTATGTCTCCTTATCTAAATGTCCCATGCGTCTCATGAGCTGGGAAAATTGGTTGGTATTTTTGCAATTGGAGCTTTGAACTACATACAAAAGATGAATCAAGAGATTTTTTAAATAAACTTGATGAGTGAACTGTGATAACTTTTTAATCTATAAGATATTAATCTTTAATATTAAATTTTTGTGGATTTTTTTGGAAATTATTAGTGGTATTAATATTGTTTCTCATAGAATATTGCAATGGATACTTCCGCACACTTTGGGAAAATTGAATTGAATTAAACAAAAACGTAGATACGCGGGGCATTTTGAATGTGTGAAAATTGAATTTTGTGAAAGCCACTGTTTTTTGTCTGTATTTCCCTTGTGTCCGTCTGTATTGTTATTGTGCTACTTTTGTTCCTGTAGATCCTTTCCTGCTTGTGGCAGCTGACCTCCTGCTGTCGTAGAGCCGAGTCGTATCCCGGTTCTCATTGCTCTTTGAAGAAGCTGCGGAACATTCTTACCCCTTACCACAGATTTCAGTTCCTGAGAAACTGAACGGCCCATATTAAAAGTACAAACACGATTTGATGTCCCAATTTTTAGGCGCTTCTTAGAAATAAAATGTTCTTTGGGACAGTTTTTCCAAATGAGTTTGTGAACACTTTCACTTGAATTTTGTGTCCATCCAGGAGCATAGCATGCCTGTTATAAAAACACCAAGAGTCTGTCCCTGTGGGCCACTTCTGATGTTCTGGCTTCTTGTCTGTTGATCTGTAATTGTAAAGTGTAGAATATATGAACTTTTTCATGACAGATGCTTCGGGATGGTCAATCTGTAGTAGCTGATTAATCTTTTTATAGTTTCTAACTCCAGGTTACCACGGCCACGACCACCCAATCCAGTGTCAGTAATGTCTTTCTTTAGCTTGAGGAAAACTGTACTCTTCCTCTTTGCTACATAATTGGCACATTCTTCCTTCACTACTTCCACATCAGCACCATATGCCGCTACTTCACTTAGATACTGGCGAGTCCTTGTGTGTACATCAAACAGTACAGTAGTGTACCTCATTCTATGCCTCTGTACTGAGGAGGTATGGCTGGCTGAAAAAAACTACCCAGAGGTCTTTAAATGGCTGTAAGGGAAGGAGGGATATGCAAATATTTACTCTCTGTAAATGCTCAATGTTGAAGAAAACCATCTGTATAAAATAAAAGTAAAAGAAAAAAAAATTAACCGATTTTGGTCAAAAGCTCATTCCCAGTGTCCCTTAAATCTAAACAATAAACCCAAGTCTAACTACAGATATTACGTGCAACATATACCAGGAGATAGCGACCTGTGTAGCTTGTGATCTCTTAAGTTCTAAAAACTACAGCCCCAGGTGGCGTGACTAATGAGGTCCCAAGGCTTTTGTCCAGACGACACAAATATTCAATGCCGTCTGCAACACATTTATTTCCCAAACGCATGGAAGCAAGCTCGCGTTATTTACCGCCACTGGTAGCCGAGGTCGTCAAGGCGCGGACTTGTGAGCGGGAGGTCTGGGGTTCGAATCCCGCCAGGACCGTCCTCCCTGAGAGTTTTTTTCAAGGTTTTCCTCAGTCTTCATAGCTGGCAAATGCCGGGGAGGTACCCTAAACTTAGGCCTGGAACATTTCCTTCCTATAAAAATGTCCTTTCCCAATATATCATTTCATCTCCTGTATCATCAGTTTCCACCGCCTGTGGTGCCTCAGTAATAAAAACGGGTGTTAAACACTACTGGAAAAAAAAAAAACTCGCATTATACTGTTATTATAGGCAAGGAAAAATCTTTAGCAATATCAAAATTACAAACCCATTAGTTCACTACCTGTAATTGGTAATTGCTCATGAAGCTCATCTTGTCTCTGCTACAAAAATCATTTCGAACCATAATGCCATATCTAAATTGAAGTTTGACTTTGGAAAACAGCATTCAACAGAATTGCAAATGCTGATAATTTCTGATGACGCCACAGAGCAATTTAACAACGAGGCCTTCATCTTGATACACTATCCTGAGGGGGAGGCAGCCTTTGACACATGCTGGTACGTAGTATTTTTTATAAAATATATCAACTGTCACAAGTGTTCCTCTTTCTACACTTATTACACAGTACCACTTGGAACACCGCTTCCACTATTTCTCCTGTCACAAATTCACTACAAGGAACATTTCTGCAGCAGCTTGGCACCTTACCCTTTTGCGATCTATACTAGCGATTTTCCTATCTACACCAGGTGCAAGATTGGAATGTGCACACACAATACGGCACTATATGCCCACCACAAGAAATTTATTATCGGCATTAGAACTCTCCTGATAAAGTAATACTTTTTGGACTGGTTTTAAAAAATGGAAAATAAAAATATATCCGCAAAAATGCCTTCCTGTATATTTTACAAAAATAGGATCGTTCCGGATGTGCAAATTGAAGTTGGTGCACAAATACTTCCGTTTCATCGGCAAGCAAGATACCTGGGACGCTGGATTCCAAAATACTGTGGCGGAGCCATTTGCGAAATACTGCCTATTGTGGGTGGCAGCTCTTGAAGTTATGTGCCCCTATTAAAAAACAAAAAGTTGGTCACAATGCAAACAAGATAATTTTATACAAATCATTCATCCTCAGCATCCTCACATATGCGAGCGCTGTATGGGCCAATATTTCAAAATCTTCCAATGTTGAACAGGTTACTGCAGAACTTATGCCTTGCGCAAAATTAGTGCTTGGTCACCATAAATGACACCACCCATCGGGAGTCGAGAAAAGTGCTGTTGGCTGACTTTATTGATAATAAAGCCCATAAATTATGGGCAAAAATTCGTGTCCTCCCGAGCTTCATCATTCAGAATATAGGAAGTTCACCAATATATCGCAAGCACAAGTGCATTAAAATGCTATTAACTTTAGAATTGGACATAGTGGCTTTAGTTAGAATTGGGATTATTATTTAGGTTTAAAGAAGAGAAAAAAAAACAGATTTATTAAATAAGTAATTACTTATTCATTATGTAAAACAACATTTACTTAAAATGTAATCAAATAAAGGAACAATGTAAAATTACTCAGGGAAGTCGGTCCTGGTAGTCTAGTGGTAACCATACTTGCCACGGAGACCCAAGATCGCTGTTTCAATCCGGCCAGGATCGATGTATTTTTTTCGGGCGTAAAAATACCAAAAAAGGTCTTCCTTCGGAAGGAAGTAAAGCTCTCATGTCGTAGATTTACGGCAGGCAAAAGAACCTCAAGGCTGAAAGAAGAGGAATCTGAGCAAAATTGATCGGTCGTTTCAATTTCCTGAATTGATTGGGACGCTGATGACCTGAGATGTTAAAGACCGTCCGTGAGTAAACCATATATATGAAAAATAATACAGCACTTTGAACAATGTAATTAAATACCAATAACTAAAGAAGCAGAAAAAGAACAATAAAACACTTGACTATTCACAGAATTATCACTCGATATATTACAAACAACTAATGTTCTACAAATGCAAGAAGACAAGTGAAGGTGGTAAAAATAAGTTTTGAATCCCAAAGGAAACGTAATGCATGGAAGCAGAATAGACAAGCAATGACACAGAGAGAGAGAGGGGGGGGGAGGAGAGAGGGAGAGAGAGAACATGAGAGAACGAGAGAATATAAATTAATACACAATATTTAAACCCGGTAGTATACGTACTTATGCAAAAATATAGTTGCCCTCTTATCTCTGCACAAACTCCGCAGCTATGAGTCGGAGCTATAAGGATTTCGACTATGCTATAAAATGCATAGTCGAAATCCTTACAGTGAGACAATGCATGTAGGGCAACCTGCAAGGAAGACTTGGTTTTAACAGAACGTCTACTGTTGTTTCACTCCGTATCATAGAACGTCTATGTCTGTTAATATATTTATATTCTCTTTCTCACTCTTATTACTTATTTATTCTGTTTCCATGCATTACGTTACCTTTGAGATTCCATGCATTATTTATTTTTGCCACCTTCACTTGCCTTCTTGCCTTTCAAGAAAACTAGTTGTTCGAAATATAGCGATCGATAATTGTTGAGCATTTAAGCGCTTTATTCTTTTTCTGCTTCTTTAGTTATATAATATATAGTAATGGTTTCAGGTTTCAGCCTACGCCTCATATGAATCTTTACTTTTTATTTAAAAATGATTAATAACAAAAACCGAAAAATTGTACACTAATGTAAAATATCGCTGAAAGGCCACCCAATGCAGGTCACAGGCTAAGGCTCTCTAATAAAGAATTCGTAAATCCATAGCAAGAGTCCAATACAGCAACTAGACCTCCTCCAAGCATTGAAACTTGAACAAAGTACACCTCAGTCTGTACGAAATGTCAACAGTGACTAATTTTATTTCTAAGAGACGGCAGCACCCGGAATCTAAGATTTTAACTGGGGAAACATATTTATGATTACGGATTTTGCATGTGAATCAAAAACACGAGTTCTGTATACGCTGTTGTCTGTTATTCAGGTTTAAAGTATTTAACGTAACATCACAATAATTTAGGTGTGGGCTTTACCAATATTTATACTGGGGTTAATTTTAATTTATCTGAAACTAAATACTTCACTATTCAACGAGTGGTTTTTTTTTATGCATGATTCACCTGGTCGTTGAATTCTAGGTGACTGTTCATGTAAAATCCTAGGTTTTTCACAATTGGGTTTTATGGAATGACACCATTTACAAGGATCAGTAGCAATTTATGATTGTCACTCCGCGATCTCGGGTGTTCTAGTTATAATAGTATAACTTGAGACTTTCTGACATTTAAGTTAAAACCCTACTTTATTGACCAGGGATATACTGAGTCCAGTCATCGTTCACTTCCCTAACAGCATCACTGAAGCAATCGAATCGAGAGTTCAAATAAATTTGTATATCGTGAAAATAGATAGTCGGCAATGTGTTAGATTAGAGGAAATGTCTTTAATATAAATACAGAACAGTAACGGTCCAAACGCAGAGCCTTAGGGAATCATTAGAGGAAATGTCTTTAATATAAATACAGACCAATAACGGTCCAAACGCAGAGCTTTAAGGAATCCCAGGCTTCACAATGGCCACGATGAGTATCGGTTATTAGTGGAAACTCACTGTTGAAACCCAAAAAGGTAGAAATCTATCAATTTTATCGCATTGTCATTGAAGTATACTGCTCCTTGTTTTGCAATTAATAAATGAAGGTCAATGTCTTTGGTGTGACGATCAGATTTTTACACATTACAAAAAATGTAGCCCTTCAAATTTGTAGAAAGAAATGTATTAGAATCTGTATCTCAGAAACTAAATATTTTTCACATGATTCCTGTTGAAGACAATATCTGTTAAGGAAGGTTTTTAGTCATCATAATGAATGTGATGGTTAG
This sequence comes from Metallyticus violacea, assembly GCA_030762175.1. Lineage (NCBI taxonomy): Eukaryota > Metazoa > Arthropoda > Insecta > Mantodea > Metallyticidae > Metallyticus > Metallyticus violacea. The sequence goes on along the minus strand of CM060846.1, from coordinate 317,308,757 downwards.
ACCCTTCTATTTTTAGTTATATGCATAGCCACTTTTAAGTTTTTACAATTTTCTTTCTTATTACAGAACATACTTATTACATTTCCTTTATATGGGTATAATTCATTTTCCAATAATTGTATTTTGAAAATTATTTATTGGAAAGCTTATACAATTAAGTAAAACTATTATTTCAACACTGATCTTCATCTTCTGTTCCTGTGCTTGCTAGTCTAAAATATTACACGCGCGCGCGCGCACACACACACACACACACACACACACACACACACAGATTTCTTTGTTTTCTTTTTATATTCCATTTGAGACTTAAAAATTCATATTTATTGTTTAAAATAAAAAAAATAGTAGATATAATTATATAGCTTAATATTAGCCATTTGCTTAAAATGGTCAGCATTATACATAAAACTTGGATCATTAGGTGAGATAATTTAAGAAATAAATCTGCATTTGAAAAGTATCCCCTGGTTTTTGCTCATGCTGAAATTAAATCTGTCCAATATTGTTAATTATTGTATATATTACATTATGCAATATACTATAGTTTTATTCTAGTTTGAACACAAGCTGTATTGGAATAGGCTTAAGGGATTAAGAATCTCCAGTGTTGCTAATTCTATATTAACAAAAGTTCTGTACCTTTCTATCAGCAATGGCTTTATCCATGTTTACTGACTTTTTGACACAAATTCTACCACATTTTTTCTTAATTCCAATATTAAATATTTGTTATTTGAGTTATATTATCAAAGCAAAATTTTGCTATAAATATATTTTACATAAAAAAGCTTTAATATTGCAAAACATTTTAGTAAATTCTTTTCTCATAATCATTTCTTTTAAATATGAATAACGTGCTTCAAAAATTAAAATCTATTTTTATTTTAATATGAAGAAAAGTAAATCATAAACATTTTAAGGGTGTTAGGAATTGAGTTTTTTAAAATTTCAACAGTATTTTTAATTAATTTTTATTCTTGCTTCCTATAGTAATGGATTTCTGATCCATATGACCATTTTATATGAGTAATGTTCCTCATTTTTTTTAGATTTTTCAATTGAAAGTACAATAAAATAAAATACATGTGTTTTGCAAAGTTTTCTAGTTGCTTTTCTCTATGGTTATGATGATTCAAATAATAGGTATTTATAGTGGAAAAAAGACTGAAAAACCTGTGACATTATTGAGTAAAAAATTCATTCAGGGAGTAAGAAATCAATAAAAGCTTTGTGTTTTCTTTGACACTCTGAATCACTTTAAAAAGTACTAATTGTATGGAAAAGTACCCTATACACTTTTTTATTTAAGTGTGTTATCAATAATGATTTGAAGTTTCCAAACATGAGCAGGAGGCTTCCTCCTCCTGCTCCTGCTCCTGCTCCTGCTCCTGCTCCTGCTCCTCCTGCTCCTCCTGCTCCTCCTGCTCCTTCCATTTATTGACTACAGTGCTTTGAACTCATAAGAACAGCAAATATTCTAAGGTACCTGCTGATAGTGACACAATTGTAACCATAATGTTATTTCGTGCAAAACTCTTGGACAAGTTTTTCTGCACCTACATGATTTGAATCTTGCTGGATTACCATATCAAACCACAAAGTATAACCATAAAACACCCCTTGATTCACTATTCCAAATCTTGCCTACATATAACTCAGTGAAAAATGAATACATTAACTTTGTATGTCATCTAAAAAAAGGAAAACACATCCATGCACACACACATACAGATTGAAAACAAAACACCATTAGACTATAATGTGAATTCCAAATTAATTTTTCATAGTAATTAGATGTTTATTTAACTTAAAGTTGTATTAAGTCATTTTAACAATAATTACATTTATATTAATATCATACCTGTGCATCCAATTGTAGAATGTATGCATTACATTTAGTTATGCTTATTAAACAATTTGTTAATATCTAGCTGGATGCCAAATTACTTATTGCCTAATTATGTTTTGCAGAAAGAATCTGGAAATGAAGTCAAGTGAGTTGAATGATTTCTTTAGGAAATGCAAGTATCCTGTGCAGTTACATAAACATGGCACTTATAAATATGAGAAGCATAAAAAAATCCCTGCATTAAAAGTTTCCAGAGCTGGCAAAGATAGAGATAAGCTTGATGCATTTAAGTAAGTAAAAGCTATTACTATTTTCAAAGTTTTTCTTTCAATAGAAAGGGATTTCAAAGAGTATATACTTATACTCCAATTTAGTTGTTTATTAGCCATTAGAATTAAAAAAATATCATGTGATAGTCAGAATTTAAAGTTATATAGAAAATATATAATACAATGCATTAACTGCTACAGATGGCTGAGGTCGTTAAGGTGCAGACTTGTGAGCGGGAGGTCTGGGGTTCAATCCCAGCAGGACTGTCCTACCTGACTGGGGTTTTTTCCAGGTTTTCCTCAGTTTTCATTATTGGCAAATGTCGGGGAGGTACCCTAAACTTAGGCCTGGAATGCTTCCTTCCTTAAAAAAATATCCTTTCCCAATATATCATTTCATGTATTGTCAGTGTCCACAGCCTGTGGTGCCTCTAGTAAAAACGGGCATTAAACACTACTGAAAAAAAACAAAAAAACAATGCATTAAAAATACAATAATATTGATCCTGTATGTACATACATTGTTGGCATATGATGTTACCATTTTAATAATTTTATTGCAATATATGCACAGTTCAGATATATAATTGTGTCATATGATTAATATATGGTGGACTCCTCCTCTTCCACCATGTCCTAATATGAAAGCCAAATATACCGTAGTATCTTTACTTTATAAGAACTATTGACTTTAAAATTATTTTAGTATTTAAAACTTTAGTTGCAATTATTCACTGGTACAGAATGGCATATGAGTTTGCACAATTTGTTTTACTGATTTTTAAATTGTTTATGACTGAATTGTGATGTGATGTAAGAATTATTATAAAACTTACTAGCAAGAAGAAACACTCCAAGATACTTCTGGTTATTCTATGAAAATTAAAGTATATATTGATGAATGTTCTCATGAAAATTTGTTTGTAGGAGATCATACTTTGAATTTCTATACTGATGTGTGGTGGTACCGCTTTTCCATGTACTACGTTTTTTGACGTGTGTGTAGAGGAACATCTCGTCCAGGAGCTCTGGAAGAGTAGGCTGTAAAAATGCGGATAATTACACCGTTTACTCCAGCAGGCAACTCCCAACAACCCATCTCCTAAATTCCCTGCCCAAAGACTTACTGTAAATCGGTACTGAAAATTACCACCATGATTGACATGAGGATTTTCTACTGCTGTCCATGTGTCAACATTGTCAAAATTAAACATACTGTCATATTAAATCTTTATTTATAATCAACACCTTCTGTGAAATCAGCTCATGATTTAAAATATATTTTTGCCAGAATTAGCACAAAATCGGCTATTAATAGTCAACTTGTTGGAGATGCTGAATCCTTTGATAGTGATAAGTACAATAGTTGTTCACACAATTTGGGATGAGCATTCCATGCAATTGTATCTGCTTCTCTTGCCAAGTTTCTTGTTTCTTGTCTCTGTTTTACAATTATTAAAATGTCCTCTTTTTACCACATTTCTGCAGCATTATGATGCCGTGCACCCTATCCGAGAACGAATAGTCCTTGTTTCGAAGCCATTGGTGAACAGAAACGAATATTCTTCTATTGGAAATACGACGATGTGTGGGTTTGTGACGATACATATCTCTTGCCACACTTTCAGATTCTCGTTCCTATGTAAATTGGATAAATTAGCTAATTTGGCAAAAAGTCATCATGGTAGTGGCCCTGTGGCAGATCCAGGTCAACACCTTTTCATTACTGTGAGGGGCATAACACTATGTTCCCCTACAAAATTATGCACTGTACAACTGTGTAAAAAGGTCCACCGTCTCAATGTAGTCTCCTTGAGCAGTATCCACTTGCGCCATTAATGTTGCAGCCTCCACAAACCTTTCTGCAATCACTTTTTCCAAGTGCGTCATATCCAACCCTGGGCAGCTGCTTCCATTTCTTCGAAGTGAGCAAAATTGTGCCCTCTCAGGGTTTCCACTGCATTGACTGCATTTTGGTCCCTGGAACCTAGTAATGGAGCTATGTTTCATTGCCAGTTGCAAGATTGAACATCTTATTGAATCCGGTTGTAGCATTGCAGGAGAATACTTCAAATTTCCCTGTGCTGTTATCTTTGTGCTGCATTGAGGGATCTGGAAACCGATTGGGGTTCCCATCTTAAGTTACAAGTGCACATTACGCTGCAGAGTTATGCGCCTTTCTCCTAAATAATCTCCTCTATTTATGTAATACTGACTGATGTCACGTCACTCTCCTCCTCAAACATGTCCTCTTCTCTATTGATGTGCGGCCTATTTACCAGTTTTCCTCCTAGTTGCACACAGATTTTCATGAATGTGCATGCTGGCTACACATTGCCTGTAAATATCTGCAATGGTAAACCTTCTTTGGAGAGAAACCAAGACATTCAGTGACGCCCTTGTTAATCACTCTCTAAGGTGTCTGGAGGGATGAGCTGTACCAAATTCAGATTACACCTCTCTGTCTGCTGCCACCAGGAAGTGCACTAATTACCGGTGATTAACATAAACCCAAACAGGAGACCATGGATGCCGGGAAAAAATAAAGGGTACATTCCTAACACAGCTAACACTCCTGGGCGTATCACGTGATTTCAGGAGTGTGCATAGTGTAAGTTGAGATTTCATTCACAGCCATTAAGAGCATGCCAGGTTCAGAAGTATGTGATGCATTTATGAAACGATTCTTTAGCTAAAGACCCTGGAAAATCAGAATATTTAAAAACTCATGCATTGGAATTAGAATATATATTATATAAGAACATACTCTGATTAATAAAAGCATATGTATTCATATTGCAGAAGACGCTGAAAATGTTTGCCACCATGTTCAAGGCAGAGCCAAACACATCTAGATTAAGTGAGAAATGTAATCAGCAGAACTTCCTCAATGAATGCCTCAACTTAAAGTCTAATCTTTGTTTTCAGCTCCTGTATAGTGTAAGGCTTTTTATGTCATTCTATAGGGAAAATTTATTTTATTTCATTTTTATGTAATATATTTCAGTTTAATATGGTGTTGTACACAATTAAGCCATATCTATGTACAAATTAACATCATTTATAATAAAAGTGGCAACTTATAAACTGTTCAGGGGAGAAGTTGGTGGTCAAAATTCCTTTGAAATTATCCGTTTAAAATTTTTGGATTTTTATTCGTATTTTTTACAATGTGATATGCAACACAATTCTGTTGAAATCAGTCATTTTGGACCTCCTAGTTTCCCATCTGTTTCACAAACTTGTTAGAGATTTGCAGATAACGATCAATGTTCAGTGTCCTGGAAAAAATGGATCTACAGGATAATGTCTGGACATCGCATTTGGATATTGCAAATTATACACGTCTTTTCCCGAATAAATTGCATGGGGTTTTCTGATGCCCATATGCATGTATTTTGGAAGGTGACATCTTATATGAAATAATCTGTAAGCCATGCAATGTCCAGCAGTTCCTCGCATTCATTTGCACAACAGTAATGAAGGAGTAAAGCTTTCAATTTTGCATTCTTTGCTATTCCCTCACAAGTTGAATAAGGCAGATCAGTCTGCTAAGAAAATCTGTGAAAATTTCTTTGGTGACTGTTGCTTTACATTCACCACTGAATCTTCCAACATTAATAGAGTGTGGAGCAGTCAAACCTTTTATCAATTTGAAAAATGTTATTCTATTAATAATTACGAGGGGTGTTCTAAAAGTTCTCGGTCTGATTCAGTTATGTGAAGACTTCCACACCTTGAGAAAAAAGAATGTTTTCTTACATCATGATAATGGGCCTTCCCACACTTCTTGCTGCAAAACAGCATGATCTTCCCTTTCAAGTGTTTCCACATTCGCCATATTCGTCAGATTTGACTCCCAGTGATTACTTTTTGTTCCCAAACCTGGGGAAATGGTTGGGTGGAGAAAGATTCACTAATTTTGAGATAAAAACTGAGGCACACACTTATTTTTCACAGTTGGATAAATCTTATTTTACTGTGGGTATTGAAAAGTTGGAAAGTTGTTGGATTAAATGTATTGATTTACAAGGTGGCTACGTTGAAAAAATAACAAATATTTATTTCCCTTAAATCTTGTGTTTTCTTGTTCAGGCTGAGATCTTTTATAATGCCCTTTGTATATCTAGGTTAGAGGGAATTTAAAAATTCTAATATTTCACTCAAATTGCACTTTGTAAATCTGCACTCTTGTAAATAAGAATAAAATACAGCTCACTGCTTATATGGAACAGCCTGGCATTCTGTATTCAAAAACTTCCAATATATATGCATGCACACATACACCTATTTTGTACTGACATGGGTGATGAAGGCCCCTAAAGCACAGGCTAATGAATAGGAGGTCTTGTGTTCAATTTCCACCAGAATTGTCCTACATTATCAAGTTTTTTTTCATGTTTTCCTCAGTGTTAATCAGTAGCAAATGCCAGAGAGCTACTCCATATTTAGACCTGGTATTCTTTCTTTTCAAAATTTATTTCCCAGTTTATCATTCATCTCTATGTCACAGTACCCATTGCTTGTATAACCACAATGGTAAAAACAGGCATTTAAACATTTTAAAAATATAATAGTTCATATCATGTAAAATAGTTTAACTCTTGTGGCAACAGCATAAATAATATTAATGTTAAGCCAATTATTTGTTTCTGAAGGTTTTACATGGCACTTCCTTGTACCAACATAAATTTCAATGTGTAAAATTACTATTGCTCTTTTAATGAGCATGTCCACTGCTGTTACTTTATATTCATTAACACCAGCTAATGTTTCCAAGTATTTTTGATTCTGATACTGTCAATCTGCGCAATAAAACAAATTAAATAGAAAAAACCATTAGCAGAAGTTGTTTCTTATTATAGGAATGAAAATGTTGGCAAATGGAAGGAAGATTCAATGGTGCTAATAGGAAGGGATGTGGATTACTCTCTGCTTTATCATCAGAAAGCACTGCACAAAGAAGCAGAGTCAATTCAGCAACCTGAAATGTGTGGGGGTACCAAGAAGGAAATTTTAAAGGTGCTTCATTGCCAGATATCATATGAGTACATAATGGTAGATTTAGTATTATAAATTAATTAATTTATTTTATTACTCACCAATTTCACACAGACAACAAAAGTTCTTTAAGGGCTGTATAGCCTCTATTTGAAAATATCTCAGCTTTAATTAAAAGCAATTGAGAATATATTCATACATTTAATGCAAAATAGGAAATTAATACAGAATTTGAGTGGTGAAGTAGAGCAGAGTAAAAATATCACAAAGGAATTTAATAAGCCATGACCATTATATGTATACAAATGTGTTGACCATGGGTAATAAATATTAATAATTTTAAAGATGAATAATTAGCTAGTTAGCATATTTTAATAAAACAGTTACCACATTTTCAGAACAAAAAAAAAAAATAGCTACATTTATTTATGTCTCATTATCAACTATAGGATAATGAAAGAAACTTTAAAATTTTTGTCCTGCTCTGCAGTTGTTTAGATGCTGATAGTGCAATTATCAATCAGCAGACTGAGGTTAGATCTATTTGTTTATTTTTATTTTTGCACTTTCCTTCACCTATAAATTCAAATGCTATATCAAAGAATATGGCTGAGTTAATTTGTATAGTAATTAATTATTTTATTTTTTTCATAATTCTGAAAATGTATGGTTGTCAGTAATTAAAACTGTGGAAAATAAATAAATATAGGAAAGTAAGGGAATGTAGGAAGGGAGAAGTGTGTAGATTAGAATAGATTAGGGATTTATTAGATATAAGAATTTTGAGTATTTATGGCATTGTCAGTATAAATAAATATTACTAAGTAATCAACACATCAATAAAATATGAGCTTAATTAATATGATAAATATAACTTAATAATTAAATCATTGGTAAGCCCTTCACTATTAAAACAGTATATAGTTAGTTATCTTGCTTAGCTGTCTTCCTCTGTCCTCTTCCATGAAGGTGTCTTACCTGGTTCATGAAATTCTGCTGCATTAGGTGGTATACAAGTGATGCATTTTATTTAACATCTGACAAATTAAACTGTAATTAACAGCAGCACAGCCACATTAAAAGTATCCACTAGACTCTGTGTAACAGAATGTCAATCAGAAACTCTAGTGGAATAGCGATATAAGAAACAGCTAATAAGAAAATTTACTATAGAATATAGCACTGTTAGAAGTTGCAAAATTCCATCTTCTGCAAATCTACAGAAAAATATCAAGAAAAAATTTTAAATGCACTTTAAGATAACAGAATTACTGTGCTCAATCCCGAAACATCTGAAGTTCCTATAAAGAATTAAAGAATTAAATCTAAACCAATTTTATTTCAACACCAGGATTATAATAGCATTGTCCTATAGGTACAAAGCATAAACTAAAGAATGAAAAATAGTAGTATTTAACTGAATGAAAATCTGTGTAGCATGCCCAACATGGATATCTACACTAGAACATTGTTGGTTTGTACTATCCCCAAACATTTTAATGTTAATTTCCTATAATGCTTGAACAACTGTAAATTGCTAAGAAATGTTATAAAGCAGCTAAAGTCTTCATAATCAACAACTTTTTTAAAACTCTTGGCAATAAAATAACAACCACATTTTCTTTTTTTTTGAATCAATTTATTTCTCATATACCATAACAAAATACCGCCACGGGTGGCCGAGGTCGTTAAGGCATGGACTCGTAAGCGGGAGGTCTGCGGTTCGAATCCCGCCAGGACCGTCCTCCCTGACTGGGGTTTTTTCCAGGTTTTCCTCAGTCTTCATAACTGGCAAATGCCGGGGAGGTACCTAAACTTAGGCCTGGAACGCTTCCTTCCTTAAAAAAAAAAATCCTTTCCCAATATACCATTTCATTTCATGTATCATCAGTGTCCACCGCCTGTGGTGCCTCAGTAGTAAAAACGGGCGTTAAACACTGCTCAAAAAAAAAAAAAAACCATAACAAAATAAATACAGCTAAACAAATATTAATTTTAAATACTACAACTAGGAGCAGTGCCTTTGGCAATTCCAAGAGACACTATCTCTGATCAAATTTATTGCAATTTGATTGGATAAGCCCCCCAGTTCCCGGTTCATCAGCAGCCACCTAGTGGAATATCCAGGGAATCTAGCTCTGACACACACAAAAAAAAAAAACCCATTAAAGATAATTTATACATTCTATGCAAAATTAAGTTTTATTTCATTCAACAACAACAACAACAACAACAACAATAATAATAATAATAATAATAATAATAATAATAGATTTAATTGTGCTAAGCAAAATACAATTGTTAGGGTGAATATAGCTGGTATTCAGCCCTGGCTCTTTATTGGTCATATACGTCATGTACAGTATTGTTCTTGTACTAACATTTTATTACTTAATTCCTATTTTATAAATTGATATGGATTATATATCATTGTTATCTCTGTTCACTGTTCAAGTTCATTTGTTTCTCACTTTTGTTAAGTATTGTTCCAAATTCCTACTATCTTTCACGAACATTTCCATTAAGTTTATATTTCTATCCATCTTGATCCATTTCATATTGATAAACTCATTTCTCCACAACTCTCTTCCTTTGCAATTAAACAGTATGATGTTAATATCCTTTATTCCACCACATATTAGACACTGACTTTGTGGAATACCCTTTCTTAGACCTTTTAACCTCCATATTCCTGTCCTCACCCATGATAAACTTTCTCTCTCCTCTTTATTTGTTGTATCTATATATTTTTCCCTTCCAGCGCATTTCTCATTGGAATATAAAAAACTAAAAATCTCTTTTCAGCTACCTCACTAAAAATTTTTGAATTTCTATATCCTTTCTCCTCCTGGCCATTTTTCAGCAATTGTTCATGTTATTTTCTCTTTTGCTCCATTTCTCACCCAATCCATTATTCATCAAATTATTTCAGACTATTTATCCATCCTTTATTTATTAAGTCTTTCCCTTGATATTCTAAATATTGTCTTAACAAATTCTTTCTCTCTAAATTTAGAATTCTAAACCAATATTTCAGTGCTCTTTCCATTATTCTTCCCTTACTGTCAATCTGTCTAGTTCTTTGTGGGCTACCTGCCTTACAACTGCATTTGGTAACCCCTACATTTGTCTGCAAAACATCCTATGAACCTCATTTGTACTTGGCATATTATAAAAAGGGAACTAGACAGAAACTCACACCATCCAATATCTAGTTACATTTATAATAGAGGGTAAAGATATAGGTGACTCAGATAAAATTTTAAATATAATTAAAAACTTCTTAAATATTACTAACAATTTAAATATTAATTGTGGAAGTAAAGATGATCCATTAGATATATTAAAGACATCCTTTTTTATTATTATTCCAGAATTTAACATTTACAATACCATTAGAAATAAATAAAATTATCAATTCTCAAGATAAAAATTTGTTACAATATGATGAAATTACCAATAACATTTTAAAAACATATCCATTGTTAATATGCATACCACTCAGTTATCCATTTTTTTAATTGTGTTTAATGCCTGTTTTTGCTGCTGGGGCATGACAGATAGCTAGTTAACTTTGTAATAAATTACTGACACTTGGCATTGTTTTGGAAATACTTAAGTATT